>CM053747.1:40015338-40058642 GCA_028658305.1 Pachyuromys duprasi
AATGGGGGAGGGGGCTACGCCTGGGATTCAAAGTACCCAACCTGTGATTGAGATAAAATAATTAAATTAAAAAAAAACACTACACAGCAAGATTTGCCTTATCTTGTCATGAGAGAGAGAGAGAGAGAGAGATTATGAAAGAAAGCAGTCAGAAAGGAAGGACAGACAGACAGATAGACAGAGGCCATCTAAATTGGTAGCGAGAGGGGATTTTCTGATCTTTAAGGTGTGGGTTAGAGCACTGTCTACCTTCTGCATTTGATGATGAGTTCAAGGATTTTCCATCTTGTTCAAAAGGCCTTTCCTCTACAAGCCTGCTGCTCTCTCTATCTTCTTTGAATCGGTTCCTCACCTCTATCCCCATCCTAGCAACACTCTAGCATGAACCCATACCCAGAAAGAAATGCTTGGATTAAAAAGCAAATTGCACACCACAAATACCTAACAATTGGCTTATAATTCTTACATTCCAGTCACATAAAGAAATTGATTATGAAACAGTGAGTTTCTACCAGCCATCAAAACTAAGGTCAACTGTGCAAGCAATTGGAGTAGAGGGTTTTGTGTTTTTTTTTTTTCTGGCTTGAATGAGGCACTTAAGGTTGCTCATTTTTTTGTGTTCTCAGAAACTTTTTAGTCCTCCCTAAATTAAAGAGATCTGGGTGGAAGAGGCATGCTGGCCAACTCAGAGAGAGCCTGCGTGCTGCACACACCTTCTCCTTCTCCTCGCAGTTGCCTACTGGCCTTCCCCACTGGATCCACCCCATCGGAGTATCTGAGAGGATGCTCATGTGGGCACCACTGTAGGAATATGGCCTCTTGACTGTGTAATTGATCAAAAAATAGTATTTAAAGCCTGGCAGGTCTTCACAGTGAAGGGACCCTTTCTCACTACCTCCCACTCATATATTGCTTTTCTTCTCTCTTGTTACAACTGAAGTGTCTTCTTGCGAATAAAGTGAGGGACTGGAGAATGCTGTTGTAGCAATGTGTCAGAACATGAGTGACAAGGGGCTATAACAACAGTGAGAAAACATCTGTGACATACCTTGGGGACAAAAAGAGTTAGACAAGAAAACAGAGGGGGGAAGATATGAGAAGTGACAGAAAAAAAAATCTGCTGCGAAGTATTGATTCAACCAGAGGCAAAATGTCATTGAGCAGGTAGATGAATTGGAGAGAGGCTTTTTTTCTGGCCACTCCTGTTTCTGGAGAAAGAGAGGGTGTCCTGTTTCTCCTGGATCCTGCAACTGGAGCTTCTGCATGGTACCTTCTGAAAGGGGCTTTACTTCCTGAAGTGTGAAGATGGGGAAAGCTAGCTGAGGGACTATCTCACATGGGCATGGGGCTATGGGTGGAATCCCATAGACCAAAATCAATTGGCATATGTCCTGTCCAGTAGATAGGATGAATAAAGTTAGATTCTCAGTCTCTTATACATGCAGTTACCTGGGAATCCTTACTGTAGGAAAGTCATTGCAAGCAAGCTTGTTGGTTCTCCATTCTAAGACGCTTTCGCTCAATCTCCTCTACAAACTTTTTTAAATTTCTCCTTTATTTTCACAACTACGGTGACAGGATATTCCAGTTTTCCTCAAAATGGCTATATTTGGTACCTGCTTTCCTGATAAAATCATTATTAATGTTCCCTTTCATTTTCCTAAGTATCTTGTTTTAGACAACTCATGTGTGTCCATCCTATGAGAATCTCTGTACTTCTTCAAATCATAGAGCTCATTACTTGGCATAGTAACTGACTTAAACCTGTGTAACCCTTCATTGGACTGAAAGGCTCCTGACTGCAGGCATCTCTTATTTGCTGATTGGTTCTCAATTCCTAAGAATGAACTGGGCACAGTGTTTATGCCCAAACTCTTTATTTGATAGATGGATCAATTCCCATGATACAGCTCAGATTCCCAGGGGTTGATCAGCTGGAAATACTTCATCAAGGGCTCTAAGCAAAAAAAAAAAAAAGTTACACACATGATAGAGAAATTTACTAATCACACATTTTCTCCTCCTCACCCTTAAATCATGCTCATTAGCAGAATTTTGCTATCTGTGCTGCAGAGAGTCATCTGCATGGGTTGGAGTCACAACTCAGACTCAGAGCCACTGTGTGAACATGAGCGATTTCCTGGAAATGACACTGTCACAGAGGACAGCAGCCTGAAAACAAACAGAAAGGAGAGAGAAAGTCTAGCTCGGCCAAATGGGTATTTTGGAGTCTTGCTCAAAGCCCTTTACCCCTGACCTCACAGGAGAAAAACGCTTCCAACTGTAACATGGCAATATGGTGACCATTCTAATATACCTAAATAAATTGTAGTCAAGGGCTATGTGTCAGGATTATGATAAAACTGAGTGTTAATGGACAACCTTGTAAAAAGCTAAGAACTAGAGATTGACTTTGAAGTTATTTGCCTTTGTTTCCTTCCCTTGCACACATACCTCATGTTCAAATCCATTAAACAGCCCTTGTTAGTGTGTTTTTCAGGCTATGACAAAACACCTGAGGCTGTGTAATAAGTACAATAACTTGTCTGGTTCACAGTTCTTGAAATTCAAGGATATGACCAACATTATCTTGGCTACAGTGAGGGCTCTCCTGGTCCCATCCTAGTATATCCCCTCTCTCTTTCTCATTTTCTCTCTCTGTCTCTCTGTCTCTGTCTCTCTGTCTCTGTCTCTGTCTCTCTCTCTCTCTGTGTGTGTGTGTGTGTGTGTGTGTGTGTGTGTGTGTGAATATGTGGGTGTACTTGCCTGTGTAGGTATGTGGAGAAGCCAAATATTGACATCAGCACATCGTCCTCAGTCACCTTTTATATCCTGAGACAGCCTCTCGCTGAACCTAGAGTTCATCGTTTCAGCTAGACTGGTCAACCATCAAGCCTCTGGGATCCTCGTATCTCTTTTCTCAGAACCAAGGTTTTAGACAAGCTACCACACAGATTTCATATGGATTCTGGGAATCCAAACCCAGGTTCTCATGCTGATATTTTACCCCCTGATCTATCTCTCCAGCCCCTCAGAATTTTAGCAGGTCTGATAAGCCCAGAACAAGAGACCTCAGAGGCCATGAAAACTGTATCCTAACACCCCTGCTTACTCTACCTTTGACTACAGTCAGTGTTAGAAAGATGACTAATAAGGGCTAAGGGAATTTCTGAGTAAGGTGTATGAAAGATGGTTCAGCTCTATGCAAACCTGAGAGCTGAGGACAACAATGGCAAACACAACCTAAGGGTATCCGTTTTCACGTAGCCCTGATAGCAGGAAGGAATACATGTGCCCTTGGACAGCAGGAAAGAACTCAAAATACTTTCTTTAAGAAACAAGAGATTCTGATGAAATCTGACCAGCTCCCAAAGAGCTGACAGGCTGCTACTAAGATTTGGTGAAACTGAGGTCAGGGGCTGCCTCCAGGGGAGAGAGCCCCAACTCTCAGATACTTTCCTTACACCCCCAAAATAAAACCTTCCCTGTGACTTTACTGAGAAGTCAGTGAAGCTGAGGTACCTCAGAGAGCTGCCAGGTCTCCCTTGCTACCTCCGATCCTGGAGCTTTAGAAACTCCTTGACACTCAGCAAACCCTTGAGGCAACAGCATGGCTAACTTGTTAACCTGATAGAACTGCATCCGAGCTCCTCCTGAGTGCTGATACTCCTGAGTGCCCCGCTACTCTCAGTCTGCTGAAACCAAGTCTGTGCCTTCTGTATAACTCAGTTGTGCATGGAGTGGAGGCTTAGTGGCCTAAGTATAAGCATGAGCATAAGCAAAAATTGGCATTCAAATGTCTCCCTTAAACCTTAATGATGAACTCCACCTCATTCGTAAAGCCCAATGGTCTAAGATTCTTTTTTTCCTGGAGCCATCCTCATGGAATGAGTTCTGATCCCTTTCCTGACCCGTGTCTGCTGAGCTGTCCTTGTTCCCATGCAGCTCCCTACCTTTCTAGCTATCTCCCACCAGCTGGCTCCGCCCCTGACAGGCTGTCCTCACAAGGCCTGCAAGCAGCACCCTCCCTTAAACAGAGGACTTCTCACTCTAGCAGCAAAGGTCGCGGCTCTCTAAAATGATGTTCTTTGAGATGGGAGCAGGGAGGAGTGTGATGAGCTCCCAGAGGAACAAAAGGCTGGACGCAGAGGGCAGGAATTGGAGAACCTGACTCCTGTTCTTTCAGAATCAGACATGGCTCTGCCGAAATCGCTTCTCAGCAGAGGAGCCTCAAAAACTGCATCATCCTAGAGCCTGCTATATCACAGCATTCAGGAGGCTGAAAAAAATGGCTTATGGCTCTCCTAGTCTCTTAAGGCTACCAGAGACTAGATAGGATCACATAATACCATCATATTCTTTGGTCTGTGATTGCACGGTTTGGGCATTTGGGAAGAAGTAGCTTTCCTATTCATCTTAGAACCTCACAATGTTGGATGGAGAATGGTCAAATTCCAAGATGGCTTCTTCCTCCAATATCACATGCTTCTGGGTCCCCATCCTCTCCTGCTCTTTGCACAGTGGGGGCTCCTCCTGTGTGTAGGTCCTCTTCTCACAGGGCATCTTCCCACGGCATAACATTTGAAGCTCGTTCCCTAGGAGGAAATGCTCAAAAGCCAGCAGAGAGGCAAAGGGGAAATTTACCAGCATCAGTGACTATCCTGTGACATTCTGAGATCACATGGGCTTCAATCTGCTGATCAAGTGAGTCCAACAGGTCTCAGGAGAGAGGAGATAGAGACCACTGAATACGCACATGCAGAAAGGAAGACACTAATGGAGAGCATGTTAGTGACAAACTGCCACAGTCTTCAAGTCTGGAGATAGGACCAAGGCTCCAAGTGTCACTCATTGCCTTTCATTGTGGTAACCCATACACGCACACACAAAGAAATACTCCAAGAACCCCTAATATGCATCTTTGTGATATGCTAATTATACTGACAGTGGGCACATACTTTACAAGTTTAATATATCATCTTATATTCTAAATTTATTTAGTTATAGAAAAAGATGTTTTGAAACGTATTTGAGCATTTTAATATTAGCTCCATGAACCAAGACTGAAGCATCTTCCAAAGTGTATTGGTCATATTCTGAACACTAAGACTAGGTAACTCTATCTCCTCAGTGATGGCCCAAGTCCATGCAGGTAATAGCTTGGTCTGTTTTAGTCAAGGGAGCTAGAGAAGGGATCATGCCCTTCAAGTACAGATTCTGGCATGTGTCAGAACCCACCAAGCTGTGCCTGAACCAATGGTTGGATGTGTTAAACCACTAACGTGCCTCAGCTAACTTCCAGATGCCAGGCACACTGCTGAGTTCCAGGAGCAGAACATGTCCTAGTCATTCAGTCACTCAGCCAACATCTGTGCTAGCCTGCTGCATTCCTTGAGAATTTTCTCCTGTGCCCTGGATTCTTGCACTGCTCGTAAACCATGCTGCCGTATGTGGACTATCCTTTCTGCACAACAACAGATGGTGGCTTTACCAGGCAGGATTATTTAGAGGCCATCTTTTCCCAACCACCTTCCTTCTCTGTTCCCACTTAATTACCCAGCATGCCTTATAAATAAAGAAGGGGGAGGGATTGCCTTCATCTTGGGAGCATAAATGTTTTCTAAATGATATTGTTACTGCAGCTTCTGAGAGCCTCATAAACAAGCCTGGCCTTGGATTTATTATGTAACCATAATCCTGCTTAGGCAGCTGGTGAGGGGTTTGGCTCTGGCCCCTTCTCTAGCTCCCTTCACTTCAGTGCCACATGCAGAATTGAGCCAAGGGTGAAAGGTCGCAGGCTTGGGAGTAATGACTTAATTCAGCTTCCTGCAACTAATGCTTCGGACCAACTTGGAGACCTATGGACTTTCCCCCCATTCTAACTGATATCAGACTTAGCCAGTCCGACCTGTCAGTCCCTAACAATCTCTGAGGAATTCTTGGGAGAGAAGCAGGTCTCTCTGCAGGAGCAAGGAAGCCACACAACACATGGCTGTTCACCTCTCCTGATCTCCTGGAACAGAGCAGCCTCCCTAAGTAGAGGCAGCCTACACTGCCCCATACTAGAACAGCCACAGGTATTAGCAGTTGGCTTAAGGATTCCATCAAACCACTGGCTGCCTATCTGCTTGCCTACTGTTTGCAGCTTTTCTGTGGCAAAGCTCACACTTTCTTTTTATCTTTAATTCAAGTTTTCTACCATTATGTCCTAATTCTCTTTCTGTGATAAAGATCATTGCTAGAAGCAACTTGAGGAAAAAAGAGTTTATTTGGCTTATATACCTGAATCACAGTCTGCCGATGAGGGAAGCCAAGGCAGGAAATCAAGCAGGGTAGGAACTTGAAGGCAGGTATTGAAGCAGAGACCATGACCATGGAGCAATGCTGCTTACTGGCTTTTCCCTCATGGCTTGCTCACTTTGCCTTTTTATTCAACCTGCCAAGAAGTAACACCACTTCCAGTGGCCCGGGCTCTCCCACATCAAACATAGTCAAAACAAGGCCTAATAGACTTGCCTACAGGCACTGTCTCAACCTTGGTTCTCTCTCCTCAGATGACTCTAGCTTGTGTCAAATTGACAGAAAACCAACCGGCACACCTTATAATGACATCCTGGCTTTGAAGCAGCACTCCTAGCCAGCCTCCAAGCCTGATCCTGTCAAGATTTTTGTCCTCTGTGATTAAGATTCTGACGTTGAGACCTTGGTAAGAGATCATGCAGAATAGACTCAGAAATGCCTGCTCTCTTGATAAACCTCAGATTTTTAAGACCAATGACTGACATGGAAGCCAATCTGTCATCAGTTTTAAAGTACATACCCTAAGCTTATTGTCTGTGCAGCCAAAGCAAAGTCACTCAAATAAAGTTCCACTATGCTGCTCTAGCCTTAAAGCCTCACTGCATACAGTGACACATTAAAAAGAAAACAAATCTAACTCCAAAAGCTTTGAAAAAGCAATGCAATGTTCCCTCTAAAGGTTCATGAGAAGAGGACAAAGGAGAGAATATATTCCATCTCACAAAGAAAAGAGTTCTCCCCCTTCTCCATGCATGCCCCTCCCCAAGTCCACTGAAGGGGAGGTCTTCTTTTCCTTCCTTCTGATCCTAGTTTATTAGGTCTCATCAGTAGTGGCTGCAGGGTTTCTAGGTTATGTATGCATGCCTAAGTATGCATGGTACTTGGTTGGAGTATCAGTCTCAGGAAAGACCCTGTGCTCAGATTTTTTTGGTTCTGTTGCTCTCCTTGTTTAGCTCCTGTCCTCTCCAGATCTTAAGGGTGGGGCACTACAGAAGGGATACAAAGTGAATAAAGTGTAATAAATAAAAAATTAAAACGAAAGAAAAGAGTTCTAAAAGCCCTGTTTACTAGTCTGTCTATCTAAGGTCCTATGACAACCAGGAACAGAACTATAGTATACAACCATGGAGATTGCACAATACTCAACTCTAGGGACCATTATTTACATTACGATGTGTATGTGTGTGTGTGTGTGTGTCATATAAAAATAGTCTGCATGTAATATAATACACACATATGTAGTCTAGTCTAGGAACTTTCCAGAATGGATAGCTTTTGCAACTTTATATGATACAGTTGGGTATTGGCCCTTTCTTTCAGCCCTGTTTTCCAACTTTCTCCCTCCAAATCTCCAGGCTCTGCTAGATTTCCTGACTTATTTCTTTTGCCCAGCACTCTTGCCACCATCTTTAGCTTGGAGAATAGTCTATGTCCTCACCAAAGCCATGAGTTCAATTTTAACTTTTTTTTTTTTTAGATGTTTGTGTCTCCATGCCACTGTCGTTAGCCTGGGGTAGCTCTATAGAAATAAAGATGCCTTCTCACAAAATGACATAAATTCTTTCTCACTAGAGAGACCTGAATGCTAATGTCACTCTTAAGAAGAAGACTCAAGAACATGGGAGAGACACAGGAAGAAACTTGACTACAGGACACCCTGCCATCTTTCCAACCTGGAGCTTCAGCCAGCTTGCCCAATGGTTCTCTACTGCTCCATCGATAGGTTCCCTGAGCTACCCCCATTTTATCTTCTGAGTGATTATCTCTTGTTTCCCATGCACCCAAGTCTTGGCCTTGGTGGTAGAAGGCACGACCTCATTCAGAGCCAAATGCAAAAGGATGTGTCACTAGCTGTCCCCAGCTCCTATCTAAACAAGATCTTTACATCAGCCATCTTCCCTCCTGATATTTCCCCAAAATGTGGAGTGGAAAAGAAATCCCTTTAATAAAACTCCCACGCTGGTGCTGGAGAACACTGACACAGGCTAGCCGTTGTCTTCCTACCTTTCCCCATTGGTGAGCATGGGTCCCTCTCCAGAACTCTGACTGGAGGGAGCCCTCCCTAAATTCTTTCTGATTGCAGGAGGAGGATGCTAACTAATATACCATCACTTAGCTAATGCATCTGTGAGCTGTTGGCTCCCTGCTGTCCACATGACCATGTGACTCCCCCCTGTGGGGGGTTCTGTCTGCCTGGTCTATGCATGCCTGGCCTGCGGTGTGTCCCAGCCAGCTGTTCCTCAGTGCAGTTGGTTCTCCTTATCTGAAGCCAGAGGACCAAAACCATGAAAACAGCAGCAGCTGCTGAGAAGATTCCTTCAAGGGAAGCCTCCAGAGCAGATCCTACATGGAGGGGCTCCCTGTCTCACCAGGTTTCTGCCCTCTCTCTTGATCTAGAGCACCAGTGTCCTTAGCCACATGGCTGCTGCTTTCTCTCCCTCCACTTCCTCTTGTTCCTTCCCTGCTCCCAGCTTTCCTGCCTTCTCCCTAAATAACACATCACAATCTAACCAAATCAATCACCTACTCTCAACATCCTTCCCAGGGGGCCTTTTTGGAGAATGTGGTACAATCTTCCTGTCACTTTATCTTCTGCAGAAACCCAGCAGCAGCAAGCAGCAGTTCCTGTCAGTACAACATTATAAACAATCTATTTGGGGCAGGGCGGAGGAGAAGGAAAAGCCAAAGCAAGCACAGGTCCTCCTCCTGGCTTTGTCTCCATTCTCTTCCTCATTACACACATCCATTCCTCCTGTATCACCAGAACCAGAGTCAGAGTTCCAGGACAACCTCATGGACTGTCAGATAGCCCTGTCCAACTCAATGGGCATTTAGAAATAGGATCAGAGTGGGTGTAAGGGTTAGAGGCGGGGGCAGAGGAGAAGGCTGGTCTTGCAGCAGAGGATGGAGGTGAGTCATGATAGACAGTGAGGATGGCGCGCTGGGAGGACAGTGCCGCTAAGGCCCACCCAGAGGGAGGAGGCGGAAGGGAGGCAGGCTGCACATGCTCATGCAACACTGGCTGGCCAAGGGCTGGTGAACACTTGAGCATCTGGGACACTGCTTGCTGTAGGTGGCCCCGATTTCTAGAGAACAGTGTCTTGTTCCATTTTGTGTGGCCCTAACGGTACCTAAGGTTGAGCAAGCAATAATGAACCAAAGTTTATGCGGCTCATGATTGTAAACACTGGGAGTTTAAGATCAGGGATTTTTGGTGAGGTCCTTTTTGCTGTGCCATCTCATTCTGGAAGGTGCAATGTTGTGGAAGGTGGTAGAAAATGGAGGGTGGGAGGTGAGCATGGTGAGCACATCTTAGTAGGAACCTAACTCTTCGATAATGGTAGTCAGTAATTTACTCATGTGGTCAAACCTTTCAAAGCCTTTCACCTCTCAAGGGCTCTCTATCTCTTGCTATTATGGAATTAGAAATTACATTTCCAACACATAAATTTTTAGGGGGACCCATAGAAAGAAGCCAACAGCATCTGCTTAGTTCTTAGATAAGATGTGCCTGTCTCTGGCCCTATGCCACTGCCCAGTTCTGGGATATTGTCACTTCTGTTCTCCTTGTTTTGTATCTCCTATGCCCCTAACCCAACCACACCCTGATGCCATGGAATCCTACCTCAAATTCAGTTCTAAATGTCGTGTATACTTAGAGTCTATTAACGGATGCCCACTGGGTAAATTCTTCGTGCCCTCTCTTGCTTTTGCCTTGTTTTCATTTTGTATAATCTAGGATAAGTCTAAAACAAGCCACTGTGCATGTTCAATAACCTGAGCAGTTTGGCTCCTCTGCTGTTAATGCTATTATCGAAGGAGTGCGTTCTTTCCCTCCCATCCACCTACCCTACCTCATTCCATCTTCTCTCCCTCCCTAAGCAAGATTCTCTGATGGCTCCTCCTCTATTGCCAGAGGATTTGGGTTTTGCCTCTTAATTATTGTTATTTATATCCCTACACTGTCATCTTTCTACATACCCACAGGGTCAGGGCCCACATCTGTTTGCTCCTGCTGAGTTCAGAGCCTTAAAGAGCTCAGACAATCCATAAATACTGCGTAATCTCTTCCCAGTTGGGGACTTCCCTCTGTTGTTGGTTAGTAGAACGCAGTGTTCACCTCTCCTTCCACCTAGAATAGAAAGGGAAAGGATGAAGAGACCTCCACAGACATAACAGGCATCTCCAAGGTGCAAAAGAGAGGGAAGAGCCAGCTGTTTATTCTTGGCTTCCTGAGCTGTTTATTTTCAGCCTCTCCCAGGTACAGCGACACACATCCTCAGCAACAATTACCAAGGAAGCATTCAGCTAATTTCCCCAACTCCAATTGCCTCAGTGCAGTCTAATTTTAACATTATTCTCAGTTGCTTGTTTAAGGATGCAAGGATGTCGAAGTGACAGGTGCCTGCTGATGTGTCTGTCTGTCTCTTGCTGAGGAGATCAAGTAATGTGCAGAATTTAGGAACTGCCTCTGTTCGTGACAGTTTATTGGATAGAGCATATCCCTGGCTCAAGAAGGGAAAGTGACCCTACCATGACATGTACTTTCAAAGCTATTATACATTTTTAAAGTCTCAGTAGAGAGCTCAGAACTTCAGCATTCACTTACTGGGAACATTAAATGGGCCAGTGATGCCGGCTGTTGGGAAACAGGTGAGTCTAACTTGTTAGAGCGAAGGTAGGGGGTGACAAGAGGTAAGGGAAAGCTCCCTTACGAAAATAACTAAATCTTCCCTGAAAGAAGTCTTGGGGTAAATAGGCCACCAGGGTGTTTAATCGCTAGCACCCCACCAGGGAAGAAAGCTGCAGACTTCATCATCGCCCACCCCGTGCTGTATAGTGCCCATACCAAGATTGTTTCTATTTGTCTAACCTCTATCCTCCTTGCTCTAGCTCTAGCTTTTACTTGTTCTGTTCTCAGTAAAGACAAAAAGCAGCTTGTTTGCTCAATTTTTCTGTCTATAAAAATAAATTGCCATTTAAGTGGTTATACATCCGCGAGTCTCTCCCAACTTTGAATAGTGTACATATTGTAAAACTGAAATGCACACACTAAAAGGCACATTTTAAATATTATTGTACTGTGCCTCCCAATATGCTATCTCTTCTATTTGCATCATTTATACTTCATAACAAAACTATGATTTGAATACACAGGCAAAGATCTTTGAGATTAAGCAACTCCCCGGTGCTCCAATTTATAAGCCATCCTGTGATGGTGGATGGTGTCTCAGAGTTCTAGAGCGGACCTTTCTGCCACACTGGCATGCCCCTCAACATACCTTAAAGGCTGCTCTGGGATGGTTAGGCATGGCCCTCTTAGCATTTCAGATCTCTTCCAACGTTTTAGAATTTCTGATTCCTCCACTGATCGATCCCGACTATGTGATAGGCACCATGTGGACATGGGTCATCATGGTTCATTGAGCTCAGTGCACTCGGGTTAGAACTGTACTAGAACATGCCAACTTCCTGCTGGTCCCTTCCTATTTCCCTAGGTTTCCCCTCCTTCACATTTTTTCCTCTTCTGTTCCCCACATCAGAATCACAGCCATGTGACCTTCAGAAACCACTAACATATTACAAAGGGCCAATGTCTGGAAGTGGAATGCCCCTGCTTTTCCTGTCAAAGTTTCTGGAAAGGTTTTGTTTTTGTTTTGTTTTGTTTTGTTTTGAGTATCAAGTCTTCAAAGCCAGAGGCATATGAAGGTCTTCTAAAGAGACTGTGAGCATGGAATCAATTTCCATGCACATTCTTCCTTAAGACTAATCTGCCACAAACATGCTTCTGTCGATAAGCTGCGCTGTATGATGGCTTCTGGGCATATCTGTTACAGAGTTTGTAGATTGAGTTAGTTGAGGTAGATAGGTATACCTAGAATATAGGTAGCACCACCCTTTGGGCTAACACTCTGGATGGAATGAAAAGGAGAAGGTAAGCTGAACTCCAGCGTTCATCTCTCATTGCTTCTTGAAGACCAGATCAGCTGACCAACACTCCTGCTGTCCCATCTTGCCCATCGTCACGGACTGTACGTTAGAACTGTGACCCGGAAGAAGAGCCCAGATTTCTTAAGTTGCCTTTGTCAGGTGTTTTGTTGTAGCAACAATAAAAACAACAAACAAATGCTGTTCCTACCTTCTCCCACCCTGTTCCCAGGAGCCTTTCTGTTTTAATAAAGAAAACAGATTTCTGTTGTCTGTCCTAACCCTTACTATGACAAATGATTTGCACAGAGGTGGCAGGTCTCTTGAGAACCATTAAAAGAGACTATTCAAAATATCAATGTGCCAGGCAGGATGTAGACCTTTTTAGATATTTTAAACCGGAAGGAATTTCACACAAAGAACTAAATACTTAAGCAAAGTCTAGACATGGGTTCTAGACATGGTCTCTGGGATAATCTCATGGACATTAGAGAGCAAGTCAGGCGCTTATCTGAAGTTGAAGCCACCGTCACTTCAAAGAACTTCTGTATACCAGGAAATGGGCCATTCCAGGTCTTAGAGAATGACACCAGGAAGTTATCAGCACCATGACTGTTTCTTGACACACAGAGAGATGGAGAGTAAATACTGGAACCTGGTACAGAGTCTGCAGGAAATCCACTGGGAGCTTTGGGAGAGGCACTTCTCACTTCCCTTTCAATTCCACCTTCCAGATCTCAAATAACTGCATTGGATGGGGAGGCGGGATCATTTATGCTCCTCCTAATCCTGTGTGCAAGGAAACACAAAGCATGTGCTGCCAGCTTTTGTCATCTCCAAAGAGAAGACTCAAGTAGAGACTGATGAGCCACCAGCTGCCTACCTCAGAGATTGTGTGCAAATCCCCTCCATTCCAAGAATCCATAAGCCTACGGAATGTGACTGGCATCTTTCCTTGTCTTGTGTGTACATCAATCAAAAATCAGATACTGTGTGACTGGGTGTTCTGAATTCAGAGGCTTGTTGGGAGGGATGTGTTTGATGTAGAAGCACCACGATTTTCTTTGTGACATCTGAGGGACAAAGCCACAAAGGGCAATGAGAACACTGGTAAGGAACACTGAGAGTGACCTCATTTGTCCATGTAATCAAGGCATGCCATCCTTCCCTTTGCCTTAGAGGCAGAATGTATCAAGATTTTCAAAAGTTACCTGGGAAGTCTGTCTCCCATGAAACACTCTCTTCAGTGTTCAAAGTAAGATGAAGGAGTGAGGTTTGGCACAATAGCATGTTAGTCACCTCACTCAAGGTCCTGGGCACACAGTGTGCACGATTTCCAGGAGAAGGTGCAATGCTCCACACCTCACTCAGCTGTTTGACCTCACAGCCTCAAGGTGTTAGAGCTTCATCCATATTCATTCCTCGCTGCTTCCTGCCATCAGCTGTGCACCTGAACCTTTGCTCACACCCAACATGAGCATGTGAGATTTAGCTTCATCCAATCAAAACGCAGCACAGTCCCACCATGGTGTGCTTAGCAACAATCACCAATAAATATGTGGCTCAATTTTGTTATGAAGACTCATATACTGTTAGTATTCATCCCTGGCCACAATGATCAATTGTGAAAAGGAGCCTCGAGTCTCTCATGAAGAGATGCTTTTCCAAGATTTTTGCTTTACGTATTTAATATTTTCATCAAAACTATATGAGGGCTGGAGAGATGTCTCAGTCATTACAGCACTTTCCCAAAATACCTGGGTTCAGTTTTCAGCATCTGCCTGGCAGCTTTCAACTGTCTGTAACTCCAGTTCCAGGGGATCTGACGCCTTCTTCTGGCCTCCCCTGGCACCAGGTACCGTTCGGTGAACAAACATACATGCAGACAAAATACTCATACATACAAAATAAATACAATTTTTAAAATTTCTGCATGTATATTGTTGTGGTCATTTATATTAGCATAATGCAAATCACAGAACATATTTCAAAGAAAAATATTCTAGCCTTCAGTACTTTTTGGTTGCAGGCATTTTCAAACATTAGTTTAATGTACTGTAATCTTTTAGAGAAAGTCAGACAGAATTCAATAGAAAAGGAAATAAAGAAAAATTCCCAAGTGCTAAAGAACTTTTTTTGTATTGCTTATTTTTAGTGATTGTTGTTTTTTCTCACTATTTTCTTTCTTTTGTCTATAAAAATGGTAGGCATCAACTGTTTCAGTATTTAATTTCCTTCTGACATATATAAAAGGAAGCTGGAGTGATTTTTACTACAAAATGGCAATATTTATAAGAACCTGGAAATAACACTGTATGAGACTAATAATGTTAAAATAAAGGTGGATGTCACCTTAAAATGTACAAGGGCTCTTTCCCATTCTTATGATGGGTCCCTGAGCCAAAATTTCTCAGGATTCCTTTTTTTTTTTATATGAGCTAGCAACAAGAAAATTCAGACAGTGTACTTCCAATAAAGAAATAATGAGCAATATTAAAGAGCAGAGGGAACTTGTGACCAGGGTAATGCAACAACAAAATCCCCAGTCTACTCATATACCAGATGACAGGCCAGACCTACCCTCTCACTGCTAAGGGAAACAGGTGTCCTCATCCTTAGAGTCCTCAGCGTGACCGCAGCCCCAGGAAGGACTTAGCAATTGTAACTCCTTTCTGGCTCATTTCCAAGGGGCAGTTTGTTTGCATGTCCCTTGGGGAATCTCTTCGGACCCTTTCCCTTATTTTAAGTGCCTCCACCACCTAAGGCACTGTGCAAACTTTCCTGTCATGTGTTTGACTCTGAGTCCAGGAGGGTCACACACTACGTCATTGTTGCTATCCACTTTCTACATAACTGCCTACTCACAAAATAGAAACATAGAGCAAAGGCCAATTTTAAGGAAGATGCGATTCCTTGGCGGGGGGGTGGGGGTCGGGCATCAAGGACAGCTTCTTGATCATGTACAGACACATAAGAAGGCCTGCACAGGTGTACAGATGAGCCCTAGCCTGCCGAGCTTCACCCTTTCTGCCTCTGCTCTGCTCTGAGTTCCCTCCTCACAGAGCTGGCTGCTGTGACCACAGATGGTGGGAAGGAACACGATTTATATTTCATTATTTGGTGTGGAGAGCGCTGTGGCAGATGGAGATGAATTATCTCCTTACCATCCGCCCCCCAACACCTTCTCCTTTGGTTTGTGAATCTTTGAAGACAACTGTATGAAAGGGGTCCAGAGGCAGGAGTATAAGATGAAGAGAAGCTGAGGAGGTGTTTTGATTTAAAATAGACTGCTAATATCTCCATGGCTGCCCACAGAAATAGCTGTGGAGATCTTTGGGGAGGGAGGAGAGAACACCTGTCTGGGTGTGAAAGGTCTGAGGACCTTGGAACTTCATATTGCCTCTAAAATTCTCATCAAAACACCAGCAGCAAAGCCAGTTCTTTGTGAACCAGGACAGGGAGGCTGCAAGCTGGCTTACAAATTAACAGAGGTACCGTGTTCTCCTTGCCCCTTTTGGAACTGGCCCTGCAGATCTGCCAGTGGAAGTTGCTCACTCCTCAGGACTGGGATGATGGGCTTGCTCTGTGAAGTGCTTGCAGTGTAAGTGTGAGGAACTGAGTTCAGAATGCCAGCACCCATGTAAAAAGACCAGCACGGCAGCCTGTACCTACAATCTCACTTCTGGAGAAGCAGAGACAGGAGGCTGTCAGGGGCTTGTTGGCCCGTCAATCCAGCCAAATCAGTGAGCTCCAGGTGCAGTAAGAGAGCCAGTCTTACAACAAACAAACAAAATGGTAGAAGAAAGCTAAGAACATTGGTTTGTAGCCTGTGAACATATGTACACAAACACATATACAAGACCCCCCCACCCCCGCACACATACAAAAGACTTTACTAGCTGCTTAGTGTGTAGCTCACCTTCCTGTCCTGATGTGATTATGAGGGTACTTTGAGCCAGCCAGTATCTACCCTCAAAGATCAGCTAGTGTACACTGAGCCCACACCACCTTCTTCTTCATGTACAGTCTTGATTTTTTTTTTTTTGCTTCTCTTTCAATGGACAAAATGAGAAAAGCCTTAGTACTGAGAGAGTGACAGAATCAAAGGAACCACTGGACTCCAGAGTTCTGCAGTGAGGGAGGTACATTGCAGGCAACAATACAGAGTAGAAGATGTGGAAGAGAAAATGAGAGGGAAGAAAAGAAGGAGAGAGAAAGAGAGAGAGGAGGGAAGGAGGGAGAGAGAAAAGGAGAGGAACCAGGGAGATGGAAGGGAGGGATAGGGAGAAGAAATGGGAGAGACTAAAAGGTGGCAGATGGGGGGAGAAAGGGGGATAAGGAGAGGAAAGGGAAGGAGAATGAATGTAAAGCCAGAAGTGGAGAATGCTAGTTTACTTAGGCCATGGTTACTGAAGACAGGAGTGCAGCATGGGTTCATAGCACTCTACTGACCTGTCTGCCTCTAAGAAGCTTGCACTCTCTTGGAGACAGACAGAAGAGCCACAGACTAGACCAGTCAGACAACCTCCATTGTTACATTCTTTCAAGGCTGGAATTTTAGACAATCCTATTCTCTTTAGTCCTACATGGCTGAGTCCTTCAGTCCCTACCTACACAAGCATGCAGACACCACAATTAGCAGTTACAGCTCTTGCCAAACAGCTGTTTATCATGTGCTCCAGCTAAATAGAAGAAACTGAAATCTAGCCTCAGACCTGGCTCTATCTCAGCCCTATGAAGAATTCCAATCACTATGAGTCCTCACCCAGCCCGGAAGACAGCAGCCAGAACAGCTTGTAAATATTCAGAGCAAACTATGGGTAGGCTCAGTGCTAAATACTGTTTAAGATTTACCCTCCATAATCCTCACCATAATTCTCAGAGGCAGTTTTAGTTATTAGCTCTATTTTGTGGATGAACAGACAAGGCTAGATGCTAATTAGATAAACAAATGGAGCTAGCCTAAAGTCATGCACAGCTACTAAGGGTCTTAGCCCCGAGGCAGCTTCTATTACCAGAATTGACTTACAGGCTCCTCTTTTGGATTCTAGGGCTGATAGTAGCACTTGCCACATAATATTAGAAATAAATATTTATATATCATGAGCGAATCCAACAGAATATCTGTGGAAAGTACATGTATAGTTGACAGGCATCTCTCTCACTCTCTGTGTGTGTCTGTATCTTCAGACACATAGATAAGGACAATGCCCTGTGGCCATGGTTCTCAAACTTGGTTGCCACAGGATTTAATATGCAGTCACATTTGAGGACTATTGTTTTTAAAGAGAGAGAAACAAAATGAAAGGAATCTGGTTCTTTAGATAACAGCATGGAGCCGAATCTCCTGATAGCTGGGAAACATCCCTCGACAGTAGCTTTAGAGGACAGCAACTTGTATCTCACTTGCTCTCCCAAGAGCCATAGAAAAGAGAAATAAGGATTAGAAGGAGCCTGGCAGCACTTGGGTGCCTGGAACGCCAGCCAGCAGTCAGAAGGGGAAAAGCAGCAGCAATCACATGCTTGCAAACACAAACATGCACATAGCCCATACATACGCACAGCTCATCCAGTTCTGCTGTGTGGCGCTCTCTATCCAAGTCACCATCAGAACGGCAATCAGCCACAGCTTCCCTGGCTTCCCACCAGGCTCTGATTAAGGGGCAACTTCTTACTCACCTTCCCCACCCTGAGGCAGGCTGAAATCCAGTTTCTTTCTGTATAATGTCTTCCTTATCTCACACAATAATGAAAAAGTCCCTGTGGAGCCTGCCTTTTCTGCCATCTCTTCTAGAACCTGCCTTATGTTTTTATTAGTTCTTAGCTCACAAGTACTTCTCCAAGTCCAGAAACCCTGTGATTCAACTGACCAGCCGTGGGCCCATGGCCCCAACATAGATCTCAGGTAGAAATTGACTCCACCATTGCCTGAAAATTCAAAACTAGACCAGGCAAATGGCCTCAGAGTTGAGGCACAAAGCTCCTGGGAGTTAGTGGTCTCAGGGTGGGTAGAGAAATTTTTATCTATTCTCCAAAATGTCGTGAGTCCAGGACCATGGACAGGGGAGAGAGCATGGGAAAAAAAATTCCCAGGGACAGAAAACAGGCATGTTTTTTGAGTACTGGGAAGATGATGCCCTTTGGAAACCTGGAGCCAAAACCAGGAATGTTAGCAAAACAAAACAAAAACCATTTATACAACACAAACAACACAGCAGACTATCCCAGCCAGGAAGTGATTTTCATCCTCTGAAGGATATGACAGAGTCCCCCGAGGGAGGTGCTACAACCCCAGCTCTAGCACTGAGTCCTGTGCCTTTCCCTGTAGGGCCTAGGGCAGGCCACTGGGCCCACAAACAACAGTGTCTTTATCCATAGAGTAAGTGTGACAGTATGTTTGCTGGTTAGTTTTTATTGGCATGACACAAGCTGGAGTCACCTGGGAAGAGAGGACCTCAGTTGGAGAATTGCCTGCATCAGGTTGGCCTGTGTGCATGTCTGTGAGACATTTTCTGAGCTAACGATGTAGAAGGGCCCTCTCCACTGTGTGCGGTATCACCCTCGGGCAGGTAGTCCTGGGTTGTATCAGGAATCAAGCTAAAAAAAAGTCATGGAGAGCAAGCCAGCAAGCAGCTTGGTCTCTGCTTCAGCCCCGCACCCCTATGGTCCTTCTTTGAGTTCCCACCCTGGCTTCCCTCAATAATATGCTCAGCCTGTAGGAGGTAATAAACCCTTTCCTCCCAGGTTATCTTTGGTCATGGTTTTATCACAGCAACAGAGAATCAACTGAGATAGGTGGAACATCTTTCCTCTTGGCTCTACTCTATGATGTTAATTAAATGATAACAGATAATGTATATGAAAGTAAAGAGTAGAATGTAACTGGTGATCAATATTTACCCACCTTGGAATTCTGCTGTCTTGAGATGAAATTCCCATGTCAAGTAGAATGACTTTACTCTGGAAGCTGCTCATCAAATATTTGTTAGAGCGTTATTGATTCCGGTTTTTGAAAAAGAAGTAAGGTAAACTTAGTTGCATCTATTCCTAGGCTAACAGAAAGAACAGGAGCTGGATTGGGACCAGGTTAGAGATCCAGATGCTGTGTGGATGGGCAGATCCTCAGTAGCCTTCATAGACCTGTTTCTGTACTTCCATGGTTAGCCTGGGGACATCCTAAAGGAAAAAGAAAATTATAGAAAGGAGGCAAGGGGCTAAGCCTATGGAGTGGCTCTTGGCCTTCAGCCTTCATTACCTCCCTCCACCACTATGAAGTTTGTCACATCTAAGCCGTAGGCCCTCTCCACTGGCTATAGTTGAATGCATTGCCTTAGTCCACTTTATTCTATTACAAACAGAATACCTGAGATTGAGTAATTTATAAAGGAAGGGTTTGTTACATTCTGGAGGTCAGAGTTTGGAAGGCTGCATCTGGTGAAAGCCTTCTTCTTCTTCTACTTCTTCTTCTTCTTCTTCTTCTTCTTCTTCTTCTTCTTCTTCTTCTTCTTCCATTGTCCTACTGTGGAAGTCAGAAGAGCAAGGGAGTACATAAAGACGTGAAAGGGCTGAACTCAGTGTTAGAACAAACCCACTCCTACAACCACTACGTCAACGCATCCACAAAGCAGAGTCCTCGTGACTGAGTGATTTCTCAATGATCACACCTCTAGATGTTGTAGCAATGGAGATAAAACCCCCAAGACAAGTATGTGTATGCGGAGAAGTTCAGGTTTAATCTACAGCAGGCAGGCAGTCTACAAAGGCCAAGGATGGCCTTTGGAACTGGTTGGTCATTATATACAAAGTATAGCGGAATAAACACTGGAGCTAAAGGGCCATGAGTTCAAAAGATTCTGAGGGACCATGGGTAGCTAGAGTTCTGAGCAAGCAGAAGCCATAACATAGAAGTTAGAGCAAGGAATAAAGAAGCCGAGTATTAGAAGGAGGTGAAATAGACATGGAGTGAGGCAAAAAGCATGATGGAAGGGTTAGGACCTGCAGTGCACTGCTGAGCCCTGGCATCTCTTGTGTCTGATGGTCTTTCTGTTCTTAGCTTCCCCCAGGCCCAACTCACTGGAGCCTCCTTCTTTCAGAGCCTGGTTGTCTTCTCCAGAGAAACTTGGCGTTGTAGCTTGCACTCTTGTTTTCTGTTTGCCCATACCTGCTTCCTGTCATCCTAAACTAACAGTCTGCCTTGAGAATCTGGCAGTTTGCATCTCCATGCCGGGTCATTGACAGGTTTCTCAAGTCTCTGTCTAGCAAAGCTAGGGCAGTGAGCTGGAGCTAATAAATGCTAGAGCCCTGCAGGGAGCTCTCTACAGTGACTGACAGTGAGCCCATGTGGGCTGGCTGGTGTATATTATGTCTGCCCATTGCCCATATGCTCTATTTAACTAGGGATACCCTACCAGTGAACCTTTCCTGCCTTGGCATTAGAACCGTCATCAACTAAGTATTTCAGGAAGGGATTGGTGCCCAATCCTTTGTCCCACCTCTAAATTTATAAAGCCTCAAGCAAAGTTGCAGTGGTTCCCTGCCCCAGCCCCTCCCTTTTACAGATCACCAGGGTGAAGCCCCAGCCCCCAAATTCAAGCTCTATCTGTTTGTGCTGCCGCTCTCTTAACATTCGCCCCATGGTAGACCTTCAAGCCTAGGAGTTTGCATACCAGTGGTAAAGTTCACCCAGGGAAGAGAGCCTAGTAAACCATAAAAAGTGGTCCGAGTCAGCTAGGCCCTTTGTTCTAAACAACGTGACGGGAATGTGTGTGTAGGTTTATTGACTTTACTCTCTATGTTCAGCCTCAACAGGAGCAGAAGCTCGCTATCTGGTCTCTTCCTAGGCTGCAGAAAAGAGCAGTTTTCGGGGCTTCAGAGATGACTCAGTAAAGAGCCTGCTCAACAGGCATGAAGACACAGCACCCACGGAAAAAGCTGAGGGTGGTAAGAGGGTCCTGTAATCTCACACAAGCATACATACACACCCTATACACCCTGACAGTCTCCAATGAGAGAAACCTGAGCAATTGCTGAAGATGTCCTAGTACTAAAGGGGAACGGTGTGTGTGTGTGTGTGTGTATGCATATGTATGTGCGTGGTGTGCGTGTGCATATGTGTGTGCATGTGGGGGGGGGCAGGTGAGAGAGAGAGCGCGCTATCTCAGCTTTGCTAACAGGCTGCAAATTGCTGCAACGGTGGCAGCTCTCTCTGACTACATTCCCTTCCGACAGCTGTTTCAAAAGAAACATCTACAAATAAATATTTATAAAGCAACTTAGCTATGGCCCACACACTTGGGCACACACATGCTCAGTCTTTCTGGGCACTCATGTAATTTCTGAGCCTCAGAAATTATCCTCTCTCCTCAGAATGCTGAGCCAATGCAGACTGCAGAGTCACTCACTAACGGCTGTGGCAGAGCTCCCTCCAGGCCTCAGGGGAGAGGGACCAGCTTGTCTTGAGACCCCTTTAGTGGCTCCTCCAGGTCAGGTCAGGTGACTCCATAGATCTACCAGTCTCTATGGGAAAGACTGTTTATACATTTTTGCATATTAGAGGACATTGAGCAGCCGGAACATCTGAGCTAAGAAAGGCTTTAGGGAATGCCTCCTGTCACTCCATTTCATGCAACATCTAAACAGTCTAAAGCCACAGGCAGTTACAAACTCACTGTGGTTTGGATGAAAGTAGAAGTCTGGGTGGGCTAAGAGTTATGACAGATGACATCGAGTTCTTGAAGCCTGACACAGTAAGGCTTCATGGGAGGCCAGCAGTAGTGGATGGGAAGACTGCATTCCATACAGTCACACAGGGCCTCAGCTTTCAGTGTCTTTGCCATCATTATCCCTAAGCAGGTCACCTAGATGCAATGAGAAGACAGAGGGTCACACATGAGAGGTGTTGATTTGCTAGAACCGCCCCCCAAGTAGAGTCCTTGCACTCACCTGCATTCCACCAGCCAGAAGCTATCACTTAGCCACACTCCTTTAGAGGGGAGGTGCTTGAAGAGGAGGATTACCTTAGCAGCGAAGAGCAGCAAACTTTGCTGCTCTCTAGAAGGAGATGTGCCCCCTCTTCCTTTCTCTTTGAAGCCCCACACTTGAATGGTCAGGAACATGTCAATAACAGAAACAATAAACAAAGCAGAGCTACCACATATTGAGGGCTTATTACATATGAGATCCCACACAAAAATTGCCTCCTGTAATCCTCATATAAGCTTCTCATGCTTTCTCTGTCCAGAGGGTAGAACCTGTTGAGAGACAGTCCTGGCATCTCCTGGGTCACACAGCACGTGGTGGGTGGCCCTGCTGGGATGTAAAGCCAGTCCCAGCAGACCACAGGAGCCCAGGACAAGGGGCTGAGTTGTTAAGGACAAGAGCAGAGATGGGATCGAGGACAGCTGGGTCACTTCAACCTGGTGACGACAGAGAGGCCAGGCCATTGTTCTCCGCAGAAGTCTCCTCAGTTCTTCCTCCCAAGCTGGATGTGAGATACAGGGCTTCTGAATCACAGGCATCCTGACAGCTCATCCCCTGCTGAGCATAGCTGCTTTTAAAAAGCACTTACTTTTTATGATCTAATTCAGGATGACATTGAATGTGCTCCAGCACATACCTCTCCCCTTTCCTACCAGTTCCCCGTTGCAGCCCCCTTCTTCCCTTCTATATCCCCTGCCCTCTGCATCCTTGAGGGTATCAAGGCCAATCCCTTCAGCCTAAAATATTTTTTGTTCATCACTGGATAGCTAGGTTGCCCTTAGGCTACAATCTGGATGCTTCTCTTCCTCCTTGTCCCTCAACTCATCATATCCCATGTTGCCGCATCTGTGCTGCGTGTAACAGAGCTCGTGGGCCATGGGAGCAGACAGGTAGTAGGGTTCCAGATTGATTGCACTAAGTATACATTAGCCATTGGACCTTGGTCCATCATGAAGGTGGTTCTCCACCTTCAACACATATTGACTATCTGTGTCACTGGGATATGATGAGGATCTGGGGAAGAACAGTTCGAAAGTTCTTTACCCAAATAACTGGAGACGCTGCGATAAAATCTACTGATTAGAGGCTGGGGAGACGGTTTGCAAGATGGGGAGACGCTTGGTAAAACGCCTGCTGCACAAGCATGAGGCCCTGAGTGTGGAGCCCCAAGTAAATGTTCCAGTGCTGGGGTATGAGTTAGAGACAGGTGGCAATATGGACCTTATTGGTCAGTCAGTCTAGTTTAATTAATGAGCTCTGGGAAACCCTGTCAATAAATAAGGTAGAGAGTAGGAGAAGACACTCAACAATGACACTCAGCGTTAATGACACTCGCTTCCACGCACATATGCATACTCATATTCATACACAAACACACACACCCATACACAGATACACACACACTCACACACACCCATACACAGATATACACACACTCATAGACACACACACACCCATATACAGATACACACACATTCATGAACACACACACATACATAGACATACACACACTCATACACACACACATACACAGATACACACACACTCATAGACACACACACACACTCATAGACACACACAAACACAGATACACACACACTCATGGACATACACACACACTCATAGACACACACACACACACACAAACACAGATACACACACATTCATGGACACATACACCCAAACACAGATACACACACACTCATGGACAAACCCATATCCATACACAGATACATACACACTCATGGACACACACACACACTGACAAATGGGCATTCCTGATGAAATCCCTCCTCATTCCCTAAGTGGCAGGTACTGCTGTCACTGCTCAGCTTCTTACCTGCTGTAGCTCTCTGAGACCTTCTCAATCTACCCAGGCTTCTGCACCATGGTGATGCTGAATTGGCATGAAAGAGTCTCAGAAAACCTAACTAAAGAGGCAGAAGTGATGGGGGAAAAGAGCCAAGTCCCCTGAAAAGCAGAGGTGGGCTTAACTATGCTTGGATGTTACAAAGGCGATTCCCTTGAGGAGAGAAAATGTGGGAGTTGGGCACCCAGGGAGCGGCACCATTACACAGCCAGGTCTTCCCTGCATAGAGGGGAGACAAGGAAGATGGGGTGGAAGTGCTCTAGTCTAGGTCGCCATACAATGTCATGAAAGTTCAGCAGATCCCGGGGCCAGTCAGCTGACCAAAAGTCACATACTGTCCTCCAGGAGAGGGTCTTCATGAGCCTTACCTTTACTTTCCCACTGCAGAGAAGAGGCTGTGGAAGCAGAGGTCCCATGCTTAGGAGGATATCGATTCTTAGGCCAGCAGCCAGGGCCCTCTCGGTGCCCAGGGTACAGTTCACAACAGGAGAGTCACGGCTGCCACAGAAGGAGAAAGAAAGAGCTGAGTGTATAGACTGAGCCTGGATTTGCTTGAAGGTCCTGTGAGATGAAGTAATACAGATGGACGATGGGCAAGAGGAATATAGAAGTGCCTGGACGTTATGTGTTCTAACTTCTTTAAAGTTTCTTGAAAGACATAAGTTGTAGATTGGGACAGACTTGCTTCTTCCTATTGGCTATTTGGTCTATCTTCTTCCAATTTGGTTTATGGTTAATTTCAGACTAGTTCTGATAGTCAACAAATGATTTAATAAAATACAGTGTCTGTGAGGCAATAGACATGGTTCCAGATTGTTTTTATAATTGTTTATTATGCATATGAGTGCTTGCCTGCATATGTAAACATACCATGCGTGTTCTTGGTGTCTCTGGAGACCAGAAGAGGGCACTGGATTGCCTGGGACTATAGTTATAGATGGTTGTAGTCTGCCATGTGGTGCTGGGAACTGAACCCAGGGGATCCTCTGCAAGAATAGCAAATGATCTTAACTGCTGACTCATCTCTTCAGGCCACCATTGCTGTTATTTTAATTGTCGTGTGTATGTGCATCTGTGTGTGTTCATGTGTGTTTGTGGGGTTAGTCTGTGCAGGTAGAGGGACAGGAAAAACATGAGTGTCCCTCAGCAATGCTGCTAACCTCTGAGTCAGGGTCTCTCCCTCTCGTTGGCTGGGGTCTTACCAATCAGGGTAAACTGACCGCCAGACCCATAGGTCTACTTACCTCAATCTCCCAGCATTGGGAGTATAAGTGTGCACCACTATGTTCAGCATTTTTACCTGGGCTCTGAGGATTGGACTCTGGTCCTTATGTTTGCAAGACAAACACTTTACCTGCTTCCCCAGACAACTCTTACATGCCTTATAACTAGTAACTCATTTCATCCCCATCACAAACCAACAATGTGGATCTGATGATTGCATGTCAGTTTTACAGATAAGGAAATGTGGGCACAGGGAAGGGAATTTTCCAGAAGCTTACAGCCAGGAAGTGGTAGAGATGGAACTTGAACTCTGCCATCTGTCTTCTGTATGATGTACCGCTCCATTCTGGTTCCCACTTGCCATACTCCTTTCCTGCATTATGACCGTATCTCAATCCACGATTCCTGCACTATGTAGCCACTCCAGACTCTGACCTCAGGTGTCCTGCAGATAGGCTAGGGGTGGTAGAGCCCTACAGCTGGGCATGAGCTAGCCTGGTTTAGACACATCTGTGGAGTCTAGCTTTGGTTCAGCTTCCAAAGCATTGAAGTTCTCGTCCCCAACCTCTGCTGTTGCCTAGTGTATGATTCATGCACAAGCCTGGCTACGGTGTACTCTGTACACTCAGCAGAGACATTTCAGGAAGCATGGTCCAGCTTTGCCTGGTCATCTGTATTGGATCCCACAACTCTCTGAAGGTCTGACCACTGCCCCATGTAACTCTCTCATAGTTTCTTTGCCCAGGCATAGCCTTTAGAAAACTGTCTTTTGCCTGTTTGTAGAATAAGTGTGAGCTGAACTCAACTCACACCTCTGATGGGTTTAGCTAGAATGCATATGTTATAGGCAGCTAGCAAAATGTTCATTGGAACAAGGATAGCTGCAGCATTAGAAGAAACAGCCTACTCATGATTCCTTTTGTGCCAGAGCACTAAACACACCTTCTTGGAAACTTAGAAGCCAAACAGATGATTTTAATGTCGATTCATATGGACACCTGGATGTTCAACACTTTCCTGACCCTTGAAGACCCTAACTGGGGCTCTTTCTGGGAGGCCACCAGGCGATCGGGGGAGGGTTATCCTGTGCAGAGAGTACACTGTGCAGCACTCCACACTCACACAGATTAAAGCCTAGGGCTGGCAGTACCCCTGGGCACGGACATTAAGAGAACTACTCACTGAGGGTGGAGCCGAGAGGGCAAATGGAGAACGAGCACAGGTTACCATGCTGCTTTTCTGGCATGATGCCCGCAGAGGGCTTCTGCTATGCTGCCAGTGCTACGGGCCTGCTGAGCTCTAACTGCGCAGTGTCCAGGGGCACCGCGACGCTCACAGGCCGCAACACGGCACCTGCACTCCTGTCTGCCGCCCTCAGCAATGAAGCTGGCGTCTGGACTCTGCCTGAGAAAATTGATTTCGATTTCCTCTTGTTCCTGTGGGGCTTGGCTGTTGTGACAGGAAGCCGAAACCTAATAAAGATAGCAATGGAGCCGCTCGGGCCCTGAGCCGACTTGAGTGCTGCATTAGGAAGGAGAAGGAACAAGGAAGGAGGAGGAGAGACTGGCCTGCTTCCTTGAACAACCTCAGCTGGCATGGCTTGGGCAATTGACACACACACACACACACACACAACTGGAGAAGCAAAAGGAAGAGAGTACAGTTCCCAAATGCTTCCTCAGCAGCTGTCACTCTGAGCTGGCTTTCAAAGGAAACCAGCTTCAGGACAAATGACTGGTTTGGTCACATGGGTGTTGTGCCTGTGCATTACTGTTTGACCATTGCCACCTTGAATAACTTAAGGGTTTATCTACCTACATATTTATTATTTACCTATTTTTGAGACAGTGGTGGGCTCTAAAACCTCAACACTTTACATATTCTACTAGTCTTGCTCATTCCTGCCCCATTCCCATCTCTGCTTGGCTGCTTTTCTGCCTTTACTCCCCTGATGGGAGCAGCCTTTGATGCTCTGTGCGTCGCTTTCTCCTTCTTCCCTTCATCTAATCATGTCTACTCCTGTTTTCAATCCACCATGGAGAAGTGGTGGCCAAGGCTATTCTCAACAGGTCCTACCCCCAACTTACAACCTCTTACATCTATATTAAGGACACTCTACTTTTTTCTGGACAGTTTTCTGTGACTTGACATGCTAGAAATAGAAGTAATTTATTTTCTTTTGGCCACTTTTTCTCTGACTTCTATTTCTGGCTGGGGCTTCCTCATTCTTAACAACTATCTGGTCTCAGACTTCCTATTTGTTTTGCTTTACTTTTGTTTTTAATTAATTAATTTTTCACTTTACATCCCAATCACACCCCCTCCCTACTCTCCTCCCAGTCCCACCCTCCATTTCTCTTCCCCCTCCCTCAATTCCTCAGAAAAGAGGAGCCCTCCCACTAACTCACCGGAGAACATCAAGTCACCAACCAAGGACCATGCATGGATTGGACCGAAGCCTTCTACACAGATGTAGCTTGTGGGCAGCTCAGACTTCATGTGGGTACCCTAGGAAGGAGAGCAAAGGCTGTCTCTGACACGTGTTCTGCTGCCTGTTTTGTTGGTGGTGGTGTTGCTGTTTTGTTTTGGTTTTGTTTTTTGTTTTTAAATGATTCTTTTTCTGTCATCACCTACTTCTAATAAAGCTCAGGATTCCTTCATGAAAACTGTGTCAAGCATTTATTTCTACCTGTCAGTTTCAAGTTCAAACGTTTATCAGCTTGTGACTAGACAAGGACTTGCAACTGGCCACTCAGCCTTAGTCTCTTTCCCTGCCAACTACGCATACACATAGGCTGAGGGTAAGTTTATCAAAATGTGTGCAGCTGCTGCTATTGTCCGGCGGTTCCTGATCTGAGACCTAATTAATCTCTCCTACTTTATCATCCAGAACATTTCATTTCAGCACATCAGACAATAAGCATATCGCTCCTCTGGTAAATCCTCTATGACTTTTCATTGCTAGAGATAAATTTAATGTGACCTGCACATGCACACGCACGCACACACACACACACACACACACACACAAGAGAGGGGAGAGGGAGAGAGAGAGAGAGAGAGAGAGAGAGAGAGAGAGAGAGAGAGAGAGAGAGAGAGAGAGAGAGAGACTGACTCACTTTCCTTGGCCCAGTGATTCGTATTTATTCTCCAGAATTCATCTTCCTTGCTGTAAAGGTTATCACACTTCAAACTGCACTCAAAATCCTTTTCTCTTGTTATTAAGCTGGGCTATACATGGGTTAGTTTCACTTTTTTCATATAGAATACAAATTGCACAGGAGTGAGGACTAGGTTAGCATGAGTAAGACAGATGCCCTCCCCGCCTTGCTGATATATAGCAGACATTTTGGAAATGGCTGTTGAGCAGATGAATGGACTACCATTTATCGAGTGCCAGCATTTCTTCTAGGTGCTTCGTCTCATTTAATCCTCAGAATAGCTTTTTTGGTGTTATTTCCACTCCATAGAAACCTAAAATATCAAAGGTCAAGTAATAGACACAAAACTAAGAACAGTAGTGTGTAATAGCACCCAATAGGACCTTCCAGTATGCCCTAAACACACCCTGCACTTGCAAGCTTCTACCCTGACTCTGACACTGCCTCCTGCTGAAATGTCCCATCTCCTTCACCTACTGAAATCCTGGTCACCTTGATAGTAGCTATACTGCCTTCTCACCTTGTTTGAAACACACGTACTAGGTCAGAGCCAGAGCCTGGGATCCAAATTTGGAGAGATTAGAATTAACTGCTCACGCCCTGCCAACCTGTACAACCTTGCACAAGTTACCTAAGCTGACTCTGCTGGTGAGTGCATGAGGATTAACATGAAGCCTCCAAATCATATTTCCTCCTCGCCCCTTCCTTCTTGTCTTCTTCAGAGCTGACCTGTTTTCTCTTCTACTTCCATTAACTCATCATTACCTACCAGAGTACCCAGCTAGCTTAGAACTCACAGTATCGCCTAATAACATCAATGTCAGTGCCATTTCACATCTCATCCCATGGCAAGAACACCAGCTATCAATCAGTTGTGAGAATATTTTTCGGTGATCATCTATGCATGTTCTCCCCAAGTATTTGTCTTTCAGCATCTAAAAGGACATGCCACATTTCCTTTATATCCTGGCTTCAGATCTGGGTCAAATTTGCAAATGACCTAGACCTTGACAGTCCAGACTGCAGGGCAAAATTTGAGTACAAGGTTGCACAGAAGCATCCAACGTTGACCGTGAAAAAAGTCTGGAAGCTTTTCTCCCAATGTTAGCAGAGGTCTGATGGTGTTATGCTTCATTTGATGGACTAAAGATCCTACCACGGGAGTGATGGAAAAGAGGGTGCACATTTTCAACTGCGCTACCCTGAGCTGAGTCCTATGCTTGATCGTTTCCATCTACTGCCATCCTTACAAGGCTATCATAGCTGGTAGATGGCATTGCTGCCTCTTTAGTTCCATTCAGGGTGTCAAGAAGGGCTTTGAAGAAATAGTCATTTACTTCTTGTATCTTTAGAAAGTTTTTTTTAATTGTATGATGCCTGTCATTCCAGGAGTCAGGAGGCTGCAGGGGAACTTCAAGTTTGAGACCTGCCATAGCTACGTAGCAAGATTGTCTCAAAAAGATAACAAAACAAAACATTATCCCTAGCTGTGGTGTTTTGAATGACAATGTCCCACTATAAGCTTGTGTGTGTGTGTGTGTGTTTCTGTGTGTGTATTTGAATGCTTGGTCTGCAGTTGGTAGAACTGTTTGGGAAGGATTGGGGATGTGGCCTTACTGGAGGAGATGAGATATACTTTGAGACTTAAAAATATCTCCTGCTATTTTCAGTTAGCGCTACACCCTCTCTCTTTTTCTGCTTCATTCTTATTGACGCAACATTTAAGCACTCTACTATTGCTCCAGCACCATGCCTGCCTGCCTGCTGCATTGCTTCCATTATGATGGTCATAAACGCACCCTATATTCTCTTTCTTCTACAGTTGCCTTGGTCCTGGTGTCTCTTCAAAGCAATAGAAAAGTAATTAAGACATTAGGCACCCTCTGAGAGAATGGCCAAGGGCATCATAATGTTCTAATCACCCAGGCGGAGAGTGGGGGAAAACCTAGGGAACAAAAGATATTTTGTCTCTGGACATAGGTGTCAGGACTCTTTAATCAATCCTAAGTAGACCCAGGACTAAACAAAGCATTCCATACAATGCAGGTGATGCAACTAATTCAGCAAATAAGCTGGTTGTAAGGTAAGTTTTGAAGGGATTAGTCTGAGCAGCCATTGTGAGGAGGAATTAAGCTGTGAAGCAGTGCTTGAGGCCTCTAGAGCCTCCTATGCTGTTCCTGTTGATCTCCAAAGCACTTAGGATGTAGGAAGAGGTTGGGTTTTTGTTTTTGTTGTTGTTGTTGTTTTAAGTGAAACACAATATGTAGAAGCTTTTCTTGGAGAGTGCAATAAGCTTTACACAATTTCCCCAAATTGTGCTCAGTTAGGATACCCACCCTGGAGAGCAGACCATCAGGAGAGTCCGGGTAAATCCTGATGGACAGAACTGACTGCGAAATCAAGCATCTGCTCAGAAGCACTAGCCCAAACTTGATTCCCACAGACTCACTGATGCATTATCATCCACTCCCACCCAACTCCAGCTTCTCGGATGAGGAGAGATATTCCACAACATATTTAATTATTTAACCTGTCCTATCCATAGAGAGAATGATTGAACCTGTTTTCTTCCATAATGAAGACCCAGGATTGATAGGGATTTGAATAGGAAAGAGTCTGAAGGTGAGACTGGCCATAAGGGAAAGAGGATCAGACTCAATGAGCTCAGTGGGGATATTCTTGGAATATGGAGGGGAAGAAACAATGCTACTGAATCTTGATTTTCATAGTCTACATCGCCCCTCTTGAACCAGCCCTGCCAGCTTTCTTGCCCAAAGATTCTCTTCTTTACTACCCCTGTCCTGTTCTTTCCTCTAAGTGTGAGAGCCCTTTATGAACTCTGAGAATGGAGACTTTTTTATTTTAATTTTTATTTTTATTAAATGCAGTTTATTCAATTTGTATCCTCCCTGTTGCTCCCTCCCTCCTCCCTTCCTAGCCTCACCCTCCCTCCCCCTTCTTCACCCATGCCCCTCCTCCAGTCCACTGATAGAGGAGGTCTTCCACCCCTTCCTTCTGATCCTAGTCTTTCATGTCTCATTAGGAGTGGCTGCATTGTCTTCCTCTGTGGCCTGGTAAGGCTGATCCACCCTCAGAGGGAGGTGAGCAAAGAGCAGGCCAATCAGTTCATGTCAGACAGTCCCTGTTCCCATTACTATGGAACTCACTTGGACACTGAACTGCTGTGGGTTATATCTGTGCAGAAGTTCTAGGTTATCTCCGTGAATGGTCCTTGTTTGGAAAAGCAGTCTCAGAAAAGACCCATGTGCCCAGATTTTTTGGTTCTGTTGATCTCCTTGTGTAGCTCCTGTCCTCTCCAAGTCTTATAATGTCCCACTTCTTTCATAAGATTCCCTGTACTCTGCCCAAAGTTTGGCTATATGTCTCAGCATCTGCTTTTGATACCCAGAGACTCTTATGAAACAAAAACCAGCCTGGCCTTGTGATGCAGGCCTTAATGTCAGGTGCCAGAAGGGCAAATGCACAAGGATTGCGAATCTGAAGGCAACCTGGGCTACAAAGCAAGTCCAAGAAGAGCCTGGGAAGCTTAGAAAGATGCTGTCTCGTAAACAAAAAGAATAAAGAGTGATAGGGATATACCGCAGCAGTAGAGAGTGCTCCAGAATGCTCAAGGCAAAAAGGAAAGGACTCAAAGGCGGTGCAAACAATGATGACAACACTGGCCACTGTGACCCTGAAACCTAGCACCCCAAACACCTGCATTGGTCCAACAGAGGAATGGATAGCACTTGTTGTAAAATTTTGCCATCATAGCCAGGGATATGTGGCTGGGAATCGTGGGCTCAGATGCACTCAAGCAGCAACTCCAGGTGAAGGCTAAGATGAACATGGATGCTGCTACTAGGCGGGATAGAGAGGTCCAGCTGTGAAAGCCGTGTAGCAAGTACACAATTTGAAGTGTGGATATGTGGAAATCTTTCAGAGGCAAGGGAAGAAGAGTGTGGTTCCCAGAACAAGGGGCTGAGCATCAGAGAAAGCCTAGAGGAAGACTGGCTATCTGTTTTTATCCCCACAATATTGTGGCTTGGCAAGCTAGTCATCTGAGTTTAGAAGGGAGAGTGGGCTTTGCAGAATCTTGAAACTTCCACTTGTTACTGTTTTTGTACAAAGACAATTTTTCCAAGAAAGCTGTTGGAATGCTTAAGTAAAGTCTCCAAGGGAGAAAAGCAGTATTTTCTTTTCACCCAAAACTTCACACAACATTCTCCAACAACTTGGTCCTCTATGACACCTTCTTAGCAAGGCACGGAGAAAAGTCAACTCATGGCACACATGTAAAATAGCCAACTATTAATTTACCATGAAGTCCTAATGCTGCTAAGAAGGCACTAGTGGCCAGGTCACAGGCCTTCAACACAGATGGCATACAGCTAACTCACTACAGCTTCTTTGACCTCAGTTCTGGAAATTATTTGAAAAACAAAGCACTTCTCTCTAGCTGTTACCACACATCATGAAGGATTCAGCTGGTTGTTGGGGCTCAGTTGCTAGTGTAGCCTCAGGCTCACACTGTCTAATTAGACACCATCCACTTCAACATAAAACTTTGCACTATGGCTTGAAAACAGGGAACAAAAAGAATAGTTAGTTTCAGTTGGAGAAGCCTTTTTCTGGCCTGCCTTCTGGGACTCCCACAAGACAAATGATCTGTGATGAGGTTAACAAAGCCTTGGTTTCTTGGGATTCTTTCCTCCCTTGGAGAGAAATTTCTTGCCTACTCTGAGCAGGATGTGTTGCCTTAAGTCTTCCTTCCCATGAGTGGAAGGGAAGAAAACCAAGTATAAAAGAATGAGCTGACCTGCGGTTGCCATCTATATTCCCCATCTCCTAATATTCTAGCATTCCCGTCTCCACCCAATGTCTTGTATTCATCAATCCCTCTGTATCTTGTCTTTTCTATTTTCTGTGATTCCAGAACATTTGACTCACTTGCTGGCAGCAGTCATGTCAAAGGGTATCTATCTGGGGAGACTTTGGGTATAATCTCCATCAACCTCCCCAAGCCCAATTCAAACTTTAAAAGGAAACTAGTAGTGGAGAAGGATAGTTGTCACATTATTATTGAGATGTAAATAGCATCCTGAGTACATGTTAGTCTTTTATTGATTTTCTAGGATCAACATAAAACAAGGCAGGACTGGATGCATATAAATGTCCCTTCATAACAAGACTCTGACCTATTTCCAACCAGATGTCTTGCCCCTCAGTAAGTGCCACCCCTGTGTTACAAATACACCTTTCCTCTGTGCAGAGCTTCCTAAGGGAGAAGGGAATGCTATGTTCTATTTGGTTAACGTCTTTTTTGTTCTTGCTGAAGAAAATCAGCTTTTGTTGACCATGTGTTGTAGTTTCATTTCTGTTGCTGTGGTAAAATACCTTACCCAAAAGCAACTCGGGTGAGAAATGGTGTATTTACCTCACTGGTCCATCCTTGTGGGAAAGCCAAGGCGGGAGATTCAAAAAGTTAGTTACATCACATCTACAGTCAGTAACAGAGAGAAATGAATGCAAAAAATGAAGACTTGCTTGCTTACTTGTGCTCAGCTCAGTTTCTCCACTCCTATACCATTCAGAGCAGCCTGCTGAGGGAATGTTGCCACCCACAGTGGGCAGGATCTCCCCACATCATTGTAGCTTCATTAAGACAGTTCCCCATGGTCATGCCCACACGCCAACCAATGTAGATATAGACAGTCTTTCATGGAGACTCTTTACCCAGGTGATTCTGTGTTTCTGTGTTGTGTCAAGCTGACAGCTAAAGTTAAACATCACATGATTCTAGTTGCATTTCTGCAGACAATCAGAATAATTTACCTGGCCTGTATCTTTTCTATTCACTGTCACACCTGCCAAAAATGTATAATCAGAAATAGCACAGTTTCATGTGATCTTAAAATTTATTTATATGGTATAAAATTACAAATGCTGTGTCAAAACTGGGTTCGTGATTAGAATGACGATTTATAAAGGTCAGCATACTTTACTATTCTTAGTTGCTGTGAACTACTCTAACATGGCACATTCATCTCTCTGATTGCATAGTGTTGGCTCATTCCAATTGATTTGAAGACATTTTATTTCTCCAAAGTATAGTGTAACAGATTTCTTCAACCAGCCAAGTTACAATGTCATGGGCTGGATTTGCCTTATTGCCCCAAACAACTAACAATAGGAGAAAAATAGTAAAAGACAATACTTTCTAACATATTAAGAATTAGACAATGCGAGGTAGTCATACTAGAAAGATGAGAGACAAGTCAGATGAGCTCAAAGATGGTCTCCATTTCCTTCTTTACCACAGTGTGGGAATCCAGACAGAGAACTATCTTACATAAGATGAAGCTGAGAGGTTAGAGGGGAAATGGGCTAGAGTTCATCTGCACATTACAAGAAAGGAGGGAGGGAGAGAAGGAGAAAACAGAAAGAGAAAGAAAGACAAGAGAGGAAAGATATGGAGAGGTATAGATTGAGCTGCAGAAGAGCCCACTTAACAACTCAGCAGAGATCTGATGACTAATACATGGATGTGAAGGACTGTGACAGTCCTGTGTATTAGGTGAAGGTGCCTAGGGCTCAAAGAGAGATCTGAAAGACTGGGAAGCTTCACAGTCTGTGGGGCATTGTGTCAGATATTGAGAGACTTGCTTCAGTAGTGTAAATAACTTGCTCTAACTTAAATGGTGTTTTAGGCCCAGCTGATGAATCCTAAAAGCACAACCAGAAAATATTGATCAGTGTCCAAATAGCTTAACTGTATACTAGAAAGAAGAACTGATAATATTTATCAGGGCACAAAATATTCAGCATCAGGCAAGGCAAAACTTACAGTGTCTGGCTTTTGATCATAGATTATCAAGTATGGAAGAATTAGGAAAACCTCAACAATAAGGAGAGCCTGTCCATTGAAATTTTATGTTAGAACTAGGAGATAGGGATGTTACACAGAGTCAATAAATGTATCCAACATGGTCAAAAGATAAAGAAATACAGCTAAAGGGAACATTAGGTGTCCCAAAGAAAAACATGGAAAATAGTGTTTAAGAGTCAAAATAAACCTGTACTGACAAAAAATACATTACTGTTATTTTAGATGAAGAATTTATTTCATGCGGTTACCATGAAGTCCTAACGCTGCTCAGAAGGCACTGGTGGCTTTCTGAAATACCAGAGCCCATTTAAAAAACCAGATATGCTGGCATGTATCTGCAATCCCAGCATTCCTAAAGCAGGGTGGGAAGTAGAAACAGGACAATCTTCTCGGTCTGTGAGCCAGCTAGCTAGGAGTAAGCAGCAGTTTGGCAGAAATGCTGCCTTGACAGGGTGGGAAGAGTCAACTCCTGAAAGTTGTCTTCTGACTTCCAAAGGGTATGTGGTACATACCCCTCTCTTTCTCTATCTCTCTCTCACACAGACATACAAAATAATTTAAAGATAAAGATAAGGAAGGAAGGAAGGAAGGAAGAAAGAAAGAAGGAAAGAAAGAGAAAGACAAAGGTAGAGAAGAAGGAAGAGAAGGATCTAAAATAAAGGCCAAAGAGGAGAGAAGACTGAAACAATTTGAAAACTGCATCTTTGAGCAGCATGCCAACACTAATTCACATATAAATGAAAACATTAAGGAAGAGCAGGAGGCAAAAGACCTATTTGAAGAAAATAATGAACAAAAATTTCCAAACTTGATTAAAAGTGTAAACCATGTATTCAAAAACTTTAGTGAGCCTCAGGCACAAGAAAGAAAGAAAGAAAAGCACTTATACCAAGAACCATCATCAAATTTTTCAAGAGCAAACCTTAGAAGTATGCAAAATAGACAATGCCTGTGTAGAAAAGACCAGAGCAAAGCATGGCATTAGGTTCCCAGTTGTAATCTGCAGGTAAAAACACTGAAGGAATGTCTTTTCTTTCTTTCTTTCTTTCTTTCTTTCTTTCTTTCTTTCTTTCTTTCTTTCTTTCTTTCTTTCTTTCTTTTTCTTTCTTTCCCTTCCTCCTCCCCTCCCAATCCCACCCTCCTTCCCCCTTCTCCACCCATGTCCCTCCCCAAGTCCACTGATAGGAGAGGTCCTCCTCTCCTACCTTCTGATCCTAGTCTATCAGGGCTCACCAGGAGTGGCTGCATCATCTTCCTCTGTGGCCTGGTAAGGTTGCTCTCCCCTCAGGCAAGGCAAGACAAAACTTACAGTGTCAAAGGTGATCAAAGAGCAGGCCAATCAGTTCATGTCAGAGACAGCCCCTGTTCCCATTACTATGGAACCCACTTGGACACTGAACTGCCATGGGCTACATCAGTGCAGGAGTTCTAAGTTATCTCCATCAATGGTCCTTGGTGGAATGTCTTTAAAGAAAGAGAAAATCCTAGTTTTGTTGCTGGAGAGAGAGAGAGAGAGAGAGAGAGAGAGAGAGAGAGAGTTTCAAGACAGGGTTTCTCTTTGTAGTCCTGGTTTTCCTAGAACTTGCTCTGTAAACCAGGCTGGCCTCGAACTCAGAAATCCACCTGCTTCTGCCTTCCAAATGCTGAGATTAAAGGCATATGCCAGATGAGAAAATCTTTTTAAATACAAAGGCTAAAATATTTTTAGGGATACAAAGGCTGAAAAAAAAAACTACCCAACAAAAGATATGTACAAGGAATGTCAAAGGACATCTCTTGGGAGGCAGGCCAGTGATGTCGGATGAAAATATCTACAAAGAGATGAAGAACTACAGGAATTGTGCTCCCTATATTACCATGTCAGACTCCTAAAGTAAGTTAATGTTGTTAAAAGACAGCTGGCTGGGGCTGGAGAGATGGGTTGGCAGTTAAAAGTGCTCCTGCTCTCCCAGAAGACTGGGCGTTGTTCCCAGCACCCATTTCAAGCAGATCCCAACCATCTCTAACTCCAGTTCAGGGATTCTAATTCCATCTTCTGGCCTCAAGGGCTCCTGCACACACATGGTACACATAAACTCACACGGGCACACTCATATAGAAATGTACAAACAATAGTTTAAAAAAGAGCTGTTTATACTAATTATCATTATGTAGCATAAAGATTACAATGAATACAAAGGTAAAATATTTGATAATATGCTACAGGATCTGGGAGGGAAGAAACTAGGAGTTGCTTCCAGATGATTCTTATAGCACGTGTGCATTGGCACATTATCAATTGGAGATACTTTGAAAAGAACTTTAAAAGTTTGCTATAACTTCTAAAATGTTGACAAATATGAGAAAATTAAATTTTATTTGGTTAGAAAGTCCATAGAAGAGAAAATACAAAATAAAAATAATTAAGCAGAGAGAGTGCATGCTAAGGAAGAAATAAAGAGGAGAAAAGGAACATATGGGACAAAATAAAATTAACAGAAAGATGTTATATTTAAAGCTATCCGCATCAATAATCACATTAAGAAATTGCCATACTCCAATTAAAAGGCATAGATAGTCAAATCAGATATTATTTATTATATATATTTATTTTTTTACAATTCAAATCAGCTTTTAAAAAAGTAAAACCAGCAATATGCTGTCTACTAGAAAATAGGTTAAAAATAAAATGATGGAAAATATATTTTTGTGAACACTAATCAAAGACAGATGGAAAGCGATATTAATATCAAAGTTGATTTCTCTTCAGAGAATATTAACAGGGATGAAGAATATCACTCTGTAAGTATAAATGGGTCAATTCACTTCTAAGACATAATCTTAAAAATTTATGTACCTAATAATAGCAGAAATTTAAAATACATGAGTCAAAACCTCAGAAAATTATAATCAAATCTATAATTACAATGCAAAAAATTCAACTTCAATGTCTGTTTTCCCAACATCAACTTCTTCTTGGTAGCTGGTGGAACAGTAAATGGGAACTCTACAATGACATGGAAAACTGGAACAATACATCTGTCCTTTGCCACCCATCAGAAGTAGTTCTAAGACACACCCCACTAGGGCCTGAATCCACAGGTACTCGGATTCTTCGCATAAAGCGGAGTTGTCTGGCCACAGTATACACATACCTTCTTATATGTTTAAAACTCATCCCCAGATTACTTATAATTCCTCATACAATGGTAAAGCCTAGGTAAATAGTCACTATACTGTATTATTTAGCAAACAAGGACAAGAGATAAAAGTCTGTGCATGTCCAGTACAAATATAGGGTTTTTGTTTAAGTCAATACATAAGCACAAAAGACTAGGTCTGCTTTGACGCACCTCAGCTGATATTTATCTAGCTGGCAGCAGTAGATGGCACATCCTTTCTGGCAGATGGACACTTCTAAAGACAGGCTGTGTACAGACCATGAGCTAACTCTCTGTAACTGTTACAGATTTACATCATTCATTCCTAAACATGTAAGGTCAAATTAGAGTGAAGGCTTGTATTAGTTTGTTGTCAGTGAAAGAAACACCCTATGGGAGGAGAGGCTTGTTTTGGCTCTCAGTGTCCGAAGAGTCCAACCCATCACAGCAGAGGGGGCATGGTGGAGAACCTCAGGCCACGGGGAGACTTTCAGGGAGAAGACATATGCTTGAATCTTGATGTTGGTTGCACTCATGTATAAACACACACACATACATACACATGCACACTCATAAACACACAGATGTGTTCACATAAACACCCACTCACATACACACAAAACTAAATGTAACAAATTACCACTTACCATGAAAGCTCCCTGAAGGGGTTTAGCCTGTTCACTGCGGATACTCCAGTGTGTAGAACAGCCTTTGGGACATTGTACAAACTCAAGACATTTTCAGGCAGAGTAAATGAATACTTGTGGTATCAAAGTCTCCACTGAAGGGTATGTGTGTGTCCCAGGACTCCTGTACCAAGTTCCGCACAGGCGTGGTCTAAACCACAGAAATGTTTTGTTTCGTGCTCTGGAGACTATAGTCCAGGATCAAGGAGTTATCAAATTCTGAGACCATAATGGAGAACACTCTTTTCTAGAGCCACTGGTGGGGAACATATTTTTCTGGGATTTCTGATAGAGAACACCTTTTTGCTTCTTGAGCCTTTGGTAGCCCAGGCCTTTGTTCATTCACAGAAGCACAACTCCAGTTCCTGCTTCCGCATTCCCAAAGCTTGACCTGTAACATCACAAGCCACTTTCCTGTCTCTTTCCCTCCACTTTAAAAACAAAACAAAACAAAAACCACAAAAACATCAGCCATATTGGACTTGGTGCGTATCCTACCCCCAAGTGTGACCACCACAGAGCTTAATAAATCTACAAAAACCTTAGTATCAAATAAAGTTCCATTTCTGGCCAGGCACTGCAGTTAGGACCTAGACATATATTTTGAGGATCCCTATTTGCCCCATCATTTTGATAGTGTCTCTTTTTAAAAGCTTATTTTCCTTTTGTCCTTCAGTAACACTTAAGAACATCTCTTTGTAGATCATATCTGTCTTTATGATCTTTAATTCTAGGTAGCCCTATACCATAGTTATTTTTACAGTGGAAATATTCAAATTATTTTCTTTGCAACCTTTTTAAAATCAGTTGCTACCAAGTACAGAAACTATGTTGGTTTCTGTATAATTGTCTTTTATTTTAAAACCTTGATGAACTCTCATCACAGCTTAAAAATTTATTTTCTGATGTGTGGAAGACTGTATTTTAATCTTCATATTCATTATCACCACAAATAGAAATAATAGTGGAATATAGAGTGCACAGGGTTGAAAATTTAAGTACAAATTTGAACATTGGCTTAAACATTTTCAAAGACAATACTTGGCTATTTGTCATATCTTCTTAGATAATAACTAAAAGATTAGTGAATATTTACAGGTTGATTACACAAAAATTTGAGTTAAATCCCCTTTTAATCAGAGTCTTGTCATAATAAAATTGAATATTCCCTAGGCCAAAACGGTTTCCCAGGAAATTCAAATATTCATTTCGTTTGTTGTAAGAACTTTGTTTCATTATTTTGAGGCCTGAATACACTTATCCTGCTGAATTAATTCTGAATGTTTACTGTGACGAACTGCTTCCTTATGTTTGAACTTTGTGCTTATCATACCTGGTTGATTTTGTCAACACGTGAATACTGATGAATCCGTTCTTGTTATCAGCTTGTTAAAAACCTGAAGTTTTCTTAAAATTAAGATGATAAGCACAGAGTGGGGATGTTTCTTCCTTTAAAGACATGTTTATGTTCCAGTGCAATGGTTCAGGGGTACCTTCTGGGAAACCTGATGACCTGAGTTTGATCCCCAGGTCTCACATGGTGGAAGAAGAGAAGTGACCTCTGCAAATTTTTCTCTGTCTTCCACATACATGTGCAAATATACACACATGTGCTCACACACACATATGTGCTTCTACACACATACACAGGCACACACAAATAAAAAAATAAATAATACTTAAAACATAGCCACCAAGCAATATACGATACTCCCACAAATTATGTAGAGACACAGACAGCATTAATGTGCCTTGAAAGCAGAATTCTGGGCCAGCTGGGGGGCTCAGCAGGTAAAAGCACTTGCTACACAAGCCTGATGACCTTAGTTAAATCCCCAGAACCCACAATGGACAACTCCTCAAAGTTGTCCTGTGACATCCTAATGTGTGGCATAGCATGAGCATACCTACACACACCTACACACCTATATATAAAAACATACATACATGCATATACACATTACTATTACTACTACTAATAATAATAATATTTAAAAGTAAAAGGAGTTATACTAGCAACAAAAGGACCAAGAAAAAATTAGGGAAACAACACCCCAGATCAACAATTAATAAATGAGATCTCATGAAAATGAGAAGCTTCTGTAATTCAAAGGTCACTGTCAATAGAATAAAACAGCAGCCGGCAGATTGGGAAAAGATCTTCACCAACCCTACATCAGACAGGGTTGATATCTAAAATATACAAAGAACTTAAAAAAACTTAAGCACCAACAAAACAAATAATCTAATTTAAAATGGGGCACAGAGCTAAGGAGAGAATTCACAACAGAAGGATATCAAATGGCTGAAAAGCACTTAAAGAAATGCTCAATGTCCTTAGCCATCAGAGAAATGCAAATCAAAATGACTCTAAGAATCCATCTCACACCAGACAGAATGGCTACAATCAAAAATTCAAGTGACAACACATGCTAGAGAGGATGTGGAGAAAGGGGAACACTCTTTCATTGCAGGTGGGAATGCAAACTTGTACAACCTCTCTGAAAATCAATCTGCCCTTTCTCTGAAAATTGGGAATAGTTCTACCTCAAGACCCAGCTTACCACTTTTGGGCTTATACCCAAAAGATGCTCTACCATACAACAAGGACATTTGCTCAACTATGTTCATAATGTCTTTATTCATAATAGCCAGAAACTATGTGTCCATTCTTTAACCGAAGAAAGGACGCAGAAATCATGGTACATTTACACAATGGAATACTACTCAGCTATTACAAACAACAAAATGAAATTTGCAGGCAAATGGATGGAACTATAAAAGATCATCCTGAGTGAGGTAACCCCAACCCAGAAAGACACACATAGTATGTTCTCACTCATAAGTGGCTTTTAGGCCTAGAGTACAGAATAATTGCACTACAATCCACAGACCCGAGAGAGACCCGAACAGAGATCTATTTTGACAGGTGCCACTCACTAAGTAAAGAATTTGCAAACAGAAATCCTTGAGATGTTTAATTTATTTTTATTATTTGAAAGTTTAATATATTTTATAGAGTATATTTTGATCATGTGCACCCACTACTATGGCCCCTCAACTCCTTCTAGTGCTCAGCCCCCACCTTGTCTTTCCACCCATTTCATCAGCACCTGAGTTCATCAGTCCCGTGGCTATGGGCATGGGTATGTAACCATCCACTGGAGCAGGAGGAGCCTACCAGCTGCTGCATCCTCAGGGTCATTGATCAGCTGCCCCTAACTTAATAGCATCATTTTCCAATAGTTCCTCAGAAAAGGGTCCTAGGTGGTAGGGCATGGGGTCCCTTCTTTATCCACACTGGAATTTTGATTGCCATTTTATTTCTGGTTTGCTAATATTTTTAAATAATCGTTCATATTAAATTTTAGTTGCATTTCTTTTCCTGTGGATGTTGAAATGATTTTGTTCTTTCGACCCATTAATGAACATTTTATTACTAGATATTTGAAGTGGAAGTTTCTGGTTCCTTTGAAGACCCAGCTGAGTCATGTGATGTTTTTTCTAGACGCTGTCTTGTGAGGGGGCATGTGATGTTTTGCTGGCTTGTGAGACAGCATGTGACGCTCTGCTGTGAGCTCTCTCATGTGAGGGGCATGACTTTGGCCAGCTGAGAACATCCATAGGTAGACTCTAAGGAGAAGAGATACATAGAAGCCCTCAGACAATGAGACATTGCTTTTTGGATCAACATGGCTGTGCTGATCTTCATGCTTCAGAGACTTGACTTTGCAAAGAGAAACATTCCAGAGAACTTCTCAGGGCAATTCAGCTAAGTTTTGCTGACTTGTCCTGATCTTCTGAATCATGCTGATTCATGTTGCTGCTTGGTGTTGGCCTTTGGACTGGACCGCTGGTATCCAGACAATGAAGATTGGAATTATCCCAAAGAACTTCTTCTAAAAAGGTCTACAACCCCATTTACCTAATAACCTTCTTTATCCCCTGCATCTGGTCAGTGGATGGAAGGGAGGTAGGAGCATTTAAAAACCCTAATAAAGTAAGTTTGGTGAAAAATCTAAATCTATGGAGATTCTCATAATTTTGAACTTCAAAATGGTGTTGTATTTGATTAATAGTCTTAATCTTTATTATTGACTTCAATGTATTAACATTTATTTAGAAAAT
>CM053747.1:40059142-40116101 GCA_028658305.1 Pachyuromys duprasi
TAACCTTCTTTATCCCCTGCATCTGGTCAGTGGATGGAAGGGAGGTAGGAGCATTTAAAAACCCTAATAAAGTAAGTTTGGTGAAAAATCTAAATCTATGGAGATTCTCATAATTTTGAACTTCAAAATGGTGTTGTATTTGATTAATAGTCTTAATCTTTATTATTGACTTCAATGTATTAACATTTATTTAGAAAATGTTCATATTTCCAATAAAAATTTATTGATAATTTCCATGTCTTATATGGCACTATCTTTTTTGTTTATGTACCAAGATTTGTACACATCTTTTAAGATCAGTTGACTTGTCTACTCTCTGGAAGAATTTACAGAAGTTTTAGTCACCTGTCTTTAACTCATAGAGACTGTCCTTCCCAAGTGACCCTAATTCCTCTCCAGTCCTCAGAATTCATATCAGTTACTGAGTATGAAGCATGAAAGTGAAGTTCTTTATTCAAGGCTCTCAGAGACCAGCTGACAGGAAATTTCCCAGACTTCATGACCCTCGTAATGTGTTCCCTGCAAAAACTAACTGAACACACAAATCATGAAGACTTGTCTCTTCCTTTCTAAACTTTAACTGCCTTACAAACATAGATCGTTACCCCAAGTTGTCCATCCTCTTCTTCACCCCCCACTCCTTTGTAGTATTTACACCCAATCCCAGCACAGTCTCAACTAAGGAATGTTTTGGAGGCTACAAATTCGGATCAAAAACTCTGTTTTCCTTTCTGTTTGATGGTCGGGGTCTGTTTTTCTATTTTAGAAACCTGGAAAATTTTAAGAAGAATTTTTTTAAGTTCAGGGAACACTAAGGTTAGGGTGCAGTACCACAGCTTTGAGGGTATGCAGGTGTAATTGATCCACAAAAATTCCAGGGGCAGAATCTAACTGAAGATTAGTGAGCTGTGCACACAAACGTATCTTCCAGTGCTGTACTCATTTGTTTCCTTTCTGTCTTTGAGCCTTTTGAACAGCCCAGTGACCTACACTCTGGGTCTCTGGGACTTGTCTTCAACAGCAGGGGAGTTGTCACTTTCTATTTATCCTAGCATGTTGGTGAAATCAGGGCAGTGAGATAAATGAATGTCTGGTGATGCAAGTCAGAGATGGGATGTACAGTGAGGTCCTTCAGCAAGCAGACCATCTGGGTTTACCTCTTAGAGAGGGTGGGGTGCATTTGCTTTTCTTATGTACCAGGTCCCAGCAGGCCTGCTAGTATGCATAGAGACTTTTCCAAGGAACAAAGGGAGTCCATGGGAATCCTAATCCTTAAGAGCCAGAGATGTACAGGCTATCATCCTTTAGGGTGCAGGTATATGGCAGGCCCCACGAATGCTAGAGGGAACACCCTTTGGGGAAAAACCCGCTGCCAGGATAGATGTGGTCACTGAGCAAAGGTCAAGAGTTTTATCTAAGAAGAGACAAAAGTTCAAAAGACTGACACTACAGTGAGTTACCTATTTGTTGGGTCCGCAGTCTAGACAACTAAGGAATAACAAGCACAATTCAATTTCTGTGAATAATGCCATGAGTTTTCTTTTAGAACTTGAAGCAGAAATCTGGCCTCTATAGATCTCTTGCTTGCGGACATATAATTTTCCCATGCTTATGTAAAGTTTTCTTTTTTAAAATTCCGGGTGTAAGTGACATATCTCAATAATTATATGTGATTTAATCCATAAATTTACCCAAGAGAAGGTCTGAAGCAGAGGAATTGCAATGGTTTCACAATCATCTCTCCATTCTCACACCCTTCCCTCTACCATACATCAGCTGTGCATGGAGATCTCTCACGTGGTCAGACCCTAGTTATGGGGTCAAACCCTAATTACAGTAGTCTCAGGCAGAGAACAACAGCACCTGGTCTCCTAGCAATCTTTCTGTTTCTCCCCAATAAGCTACAACCTTCCCAGGAGACTCCAGAAGCCTTCCTTTCAAGACTCATTGGTCAGAATGAAGTCACATACTATTCCTAATTCAGAAATGAGCAGCATGGTTGGCTTAGGACAATTAGGACAACAAGTCTGAAGGTAGGGTCAGTCTCCCTTGAAGCCAATCTCTGAATGAAGGAGATCAAAGTATGAATAAATCAGCAATCCTCAGAATGATCTGCAATCAGGATCTGCTGGAGGAAAGATATGAAGTGGAAAATAAATACAAGCCAAGCAATCAATAGTAGATATTATACATGATTTCTCCTGAATAAGTAGCCTCCACAGCCCAGACTCATACTAGAAAGGGATCAATATTTGTTCTGGTGGTCGTTAGAATAGGCTTAAGATAGCCACAGAAGAGAAAACTAAATATTCTAGTAGAGACAGAGGCAATCAATATGATGCCACCCATAGATATTGGCTTGTTTCCTCCAGGGCCATTTCTTCAACATTAGATGCTGCTGCCTCATTCTCCCTTGTGAAATCTAAATTAATAAAGCCAGAGGGATATTTGGAAATTGCTGAGATGTGGGCTTCTGCTCCTTTCAAATAGCAGGACTGGTAGGAACCTCAGGAAGCTGCTCCATAAGGAGCCATTAACCCAGCAAGAGCTAAATGGCTTCATGGGCTTGGACTCCATCATCTGTGAGTAGGTTGGATGTAGAGAGCCTGCAAATGCCATTACAAGATGGCGACAGCAGCCAGCCGGCTGACTGGTAAACAACTGTCATTGCAGATGCGCCTGGGCTGGAAATGAGCCCCAGAGTCACGCCATTCGGGTACGTCATATGGCCTGACTGGCCTCTGCCTATCAGGAACCAACACGCCACCCAGAGGGTATAAAAACCGTGCCATTTTGGGGCTTGGGGTCTTCCTCCATTCACTGCTGAAATAAACACTTGCTACAGAAGAATCCTGGTGTCCGTGTGCGTTCTTGCTGGCAAGACGACCACACACGACCCACAGTTGGATACTACTGTGCAAAACGGACTTTGCTGGAGTCCTCAGGCATTGTTGACCCTGGGAGCAGGGGCATGGCTGGATCCCACTTTCTTTTCTAGAGGCATTTTGCATACATAGGTCAGTGGCTGAAAAAGAGTGTTAGCAGCAAATAGAAAAAAACAGGATCTGAATTTAAAAGGTCACTTTTTACTGATTGAAATTGTTTTGGACAACTTCCATTAAACATGCATCAGAAGCAGCCACTACCACTTCAACCAGGAGTTTGGTCAAAATAAATTTTAACTCAGAGCTGTTAAACCAGACTCTGATGTAGAGACCCAAGAAACAGGCATTTTAAGACGTTCTCTCTGGGCAGTCTACCAAGTTTAAAGGGCATAGCTTAAGGTACTTGATGTCCCTGTGGTATTCCTAGAACATCAATAACTCTATAACAATGATTCTCAATCCATGGCTAGAGACACCCGTGAGGGTCGAATGACCCTTTCCCAGGGATCGCCTAAGATCATCGGAAAACACAGATGGATGCTTATATTATGATTCATAGCAGTAACAAAATTACAGTTATAAAGTAGCAATGAAAATGATTTTATGGTTGGGGGGTCACCACAGCATGAGGAACTGTATTAAAGAGTCACACGCAACATTAGGAAGGTTGAGCACCACTGCTCTAAAGGAAAAGAGGTCGGGTTCAAGGTAGGGATAGGGAAAACAGAAAGGCTTTGAATAAACCCCAGACAACCTTTTCTGAGAACTTCATGGGGAAAGGGGGGCTGAAGATAAGCAGGGATTGGAAATATGGGATTAGTATCTTCACCCTGAGTGGACATATGCTATGGCACAGATCTCATCCAGCTTCACCAAAGCCCAGCAGAATCAGAGACATGATGGACTCCACTGGAGAAGACTTCAGTGAAGGAGAGGTACTGGGCCACTACAAGTGTCCATTTGGCTGCGCACACTGCACAACTCCAGAGGAACTTGAGTAATGAGTCCTAGTACTCCCCTGTAGCAACCAAAGATTACACGACTAAATGACCAATGGACACAAGACCTGGAAAACCCAGATTTCTATCTTATGAGATTAGTTTCTCACTAGAGACTAATTTAAAAGAGATAAAGAGCTAGATAATAAAGAATATTCATTTTATTTCAACAACAACAATAACAAAAGCACCCAACACACATAAGAAGAAAGTGCGAATGGTTGAATAAATTAGCATTAGGTCATTGCATAACGGTTTGTATTTTAAGCAGATTGAATAATTTGGAACTGCATTCTAGGAGGTTTTCCCAAACCTTCTGTGCAGTCATTGATGACTCCTCCACACTCCCCAGGGATTCCTTGCACCAAAGCATACACCTACACAGCCTTAGGATCCCTGGAAGGAGCCATCTACTGGGCAGGGACTATGAGAAATGTTGAAAGCAATATTGCTTCAGCCCAAGGATCACACATCTGTGGGAAAGCTGCAGATGTCTATATTTAACTCAAAACAAAATTTTAAAAAAATCCCCAGGTAGTTCTCTTGTACCGTAAAGAGTGAGCGGGTTACTCGATGTGACTCTCTAACCTCCTATAACCCTCACGAGTACCTTGTTTTGTTTTGTTTTTTTAGCTTCAGAGAACAACACAGCAGGAGTCTAGAGCACTGTTTTCTTGACCTGAAATTTAGTCTATGTGCTTTTTCTGACCTCACCTACTGTATGATTAGGGTGTGTTAAAGATGCTCACAAATTCTTTGCCAGTTCTCTCTTGAGAAACACAGCCCATTGACAGCCCTCTGAATTCCTAATGTCTTTAATGGCTTGCTTGAGAGACAGAAGAGCATCCACAGAGCAGGAGTGTTTGGGAAGTTCTTAAGATATGTCACAAGAGGCTTTAGATCTTCCAGCCACATTTTGTGACTCACTTGTTCTTAAGAAGCCAGCTACCATGTGAAAAGTCTAAGTATCTAGAGATCATCAAGCTGTAAGGAATCCCAAGCTAGTCTCTATGACAAAAAAAAAAGCCACTGCAGAAAACAGCTGGACCAGCCCCTGTGCATGAATAGAGACTCCATTTTGAAATTTTCAGCCTGATGGATGCTGCAACTTTCCCATTGGAATCAAAATTGCCACCAAAGGATTGCAAATTGTTTCTCCTCTCCTTAGCCAGTGATGTTCATATAACTACCATAATGATCACCTCCTCTTAGCCTGTCCCTATCCTGGTGGATCCAGGGTTGATGTTTGTGTTATGAAGAAGTATAGACAGCTGAAGTGTCTGTGATTTAGCACAATGGATATTAAAGGTTTATAGAGTTCAGATAGCTATTTCCCAAAATAAGTGTTTGCCCCTATGCCTCTTTGTCCAGCCTTTCCAAATTACTCAAGGAAAGTAGTTTGCCTGATCCAGCTTTGTCTGGGTAAATGAAGACTGCATTGCTGCTTCTGCCCTGAGCAGGCTTGTCTACATTTGGCATATGATAACATCAGAAGGTTCTTTAACACAGGACTTTATTAAAACTATGTGAAATCTTCAACTCTAAACTTAGCAGACTTCAAATGAACAGATAGCACAACAAAGCTATGAGTTCCCAGTGTCTCTTCAAGGTGAGTTACAGAACAGGTCCTATGTGGCCCCATCTGAATGCCACGTCCTCTTTTCCATTTAGGGACTCTCCCAGACATCCATGCTGTCTGAGTGGCAAGGCTGACTCTCTAGACTCCCTTGTTTCTCATTAGAGAAAGATCTTGTCTTTGCTTAAGCCATTTTCCAAGTGGAGTCATTAAGAACTAGTAACTTCCCTGGAAGATTGGATTACTCTATGAAACGATCTGGGGAGTACTGGATGCCTATTTTACTTGTTAATTCTTAGGATTTTTTTTCCTTTCTCTTTACCCCAGGCAGTATTAAGCTCCTTCACTCTCACTGGTCCTCATAAATGTTTCTAGAAGGAGGAAATAGTAAAACTCCCTTCTTAAGAATTATAATTTAGTATTAAGGACCAACCTTAATTGATGACTTTCCATTAAATGCTGTAATATCATTTTCTTGGTGATAGGAACTGTGCATAATACTACAATCACTTTGCATCAGATCTCACACAGAGCACATTAATGACATGTATAATCACATATATGAAAGACTAGTGGAAAATCATTACTGCGGTCTCTTTTGTGAGCCACTGTATTACTTCTTGGGATTTTTGTACATCAATTGGACACATCAATGGACACTCATCTATGACCAAACAACCTCCTCATGGGCTCCAAAGTCATTTTTTAGAGAAGTAGCAAAAGTATCACAAAGGCCACTTACAAACATTTCTATTTAAAAATTTTAACTTATCTAAAAGCAAATTGAAGTGACTAACTTTAATATTTCTCTCTTGGCTTCATTGATCAGATTCCTTAAAGAGGGATGTTTATATCTTGTTACCAAAGCTTAGGAACCCAAACGTGAAAAATACATTTCTTCTTTCTTCAATTGTTTAAAATTGATTTTAAGAACTGGTCTGCTCCAGGTTGTCAGTTTCCCTGAAAACAACCTGGAGAACTTCAGTGCAGGGAACAAAAGATTATGGCGCGCGTGAGACAGCAGACACTGGGGGGGAGGTGGAGAGCTCTGAGGGATAAACGGGTGCTAGGTGTTAGAGCCAAGAAGCTCCCGTGAGAATCACTGTATTTCATAGCACCGTCCCTAGAAACAGGTCAGCGCTTCAGGCGCCTTCTCCAATAAAGATCCTTAGGGGCCACAAGGAAGACTTGTGGCCGCTGAATAGTATACTTGACTCTGTATGCCAACTCCATTTCAAACGTCCAGGAGATGGACAAGACAACAACTCATAAGCTTAAAAAACAGAAGAAGACAAATAAAACTGCTTCAGAATATGGATTTCTTTAAAGCACCTTCTCTGCCTGCTTGGCTCTGCCGGCCTTGCTAGGCTCCCACAGGCAGGATTCCAACCTTGTGCCTTTGTAGAACATACTTTATGGCTATGGAGAACTTTTATGTTAGTTATTGGGCTCACAAAGCCTCTACTCTTGGCTGGAGCTTATATAGAAAAGGGATGACCCGAGTGGTTTTATTAGTTCTATGTTACCCTAACAATGGACCCAGGGTAAACTAGGCCTAGAAGAGTCAACCTGCCCCCCACCTTCTTTTTTGTACAAAGTAAGAGAAGAAGGTCACTTCTTCACCAAGGGCAAGATCCAGGCCATGAGGCTTGAGAACTGTTGGTGACTCATATTCCTTGTTGCTGGGGAAAGACTACTATTGCAGAAGGAAGGAAGAGAGCAGAGGCTACATGTGAGAAAATGAAAACAACCCATTAGGGTTATTTAAGTCCCCAGTTACGATGATTCTTGAGACTCCTTTTATCCCTTTAATTATGCAAAATATTCTCATTCTCTAGTGCCTTCCAGATACATTTTCATTTGTGTCTAAGATAGTTTGAGTTGGTTTATAACATACTGTCATCAAGTGTGTATGATGAGTTCAGGTTTGGTCAAGAGCTGCTGGCAAGTGTTTTGGGTTGAAGAACAATGGAAAGGTAGTACCCTGGTCTCAGCCTGGATCAGTGTTTGGGTGTATACACATTTCTTTACTGTTTTGACTTCCCTGGTGAGAAACGCCCTACTTTCTTTGTCATTCGGCTGGCAGGCAGGGAGAAAATGAGCTCTTGTCTGTCATTGGCACTTTCTTCTCACATATCCACATGTAAGATTCCCCAGGGCTGGGATAAAGATAAGACAAACAGAACCTAGGCCATTCTATCAAACAACTCTCAGAGTTTTGCAAGTTTCTTTAGCTCCTTCCTTACCACATACTAGTACCCTTTTAGAAGCCCCAGCTGCCTTCAGGACAGGGTATGAACTTTCAGCATAGTGAACTGTCAATTTTTTTTTTTTAACTGAAAACCAAAACAGAGAATTTCCATCTGGGTTTATCACCAATTCAATATGGTTTCAGAAAAACTCTGTAACTTATCTGGGCCTCTGTTTTTTATTGGTAAATTAAGAATAATCACTTCTACTCTGGCTATTTCTAAGCTCCCTGATAAGAATAACATTAAATCATGCACTGAGTGGTTAACAGACTTGTCAGAGGCTGTGAAATTCATTCACTGGAACATTAAACCTAATCTCTTACATAAATGCTAGGTTCACCTGTGACTCATTTCTTATTTAATTAATTAAACAAATATGTATTAAGTGCCTTCTGTGATCAAGGCTGAGAAAGGTACTAGTGAAGAATGCAAAGGAAAATTCAACACATAATATGTTCTATGGGAAATAGAAGTTAGGCAAAATTAGAATGTAACCACTGCCAGGATATCAAGATACCCTCATATCTTGACTGATGCTCAATGATTCCTGTAAGCCCAACTGTTATCATCAGCCTTTCCATATCTCTTAAGACAGATCTACATTTAATATTAGGTCCATCTTTCTCTACAGGGAAATCATAAGGAGAGCCAACATTGGTAGGGGAATAAACCTCAACTTTAATTGTCTTAGAGAAAAAGAAATTCACCTCAAAGAAGAGCCATCTACATCCTTGATTTACCTGAGGCCTCTTTGTATCAGACTCATGAGACAAAATTAGCCAAGGAGCAAGTCTAAAAGAGAACTCCTGGTGAATATTCTTTATTACTCTTTCTGGTATTTCTTGACCTTCAGTATCACAATCTTATATTTTGAGGTCTGGGATAATTGGAAATAAAATGAAAGTTCCAATGTTCAGGTTCAGAGCCCCCTCAGAGCAGTAGCGGGGGGATTACACTGCATGTCCAATACTCAGCAGTAACAGCCAAGGCATGAAGTCCTTGCAAATCTCTGGTCCTTTGCTATTCTATCTGGAGCAAGACATGCCAGCAATTTAACAAGTTCAAGGGTATAAATCACACAGTAAAACCTCTCACCACGGAAGAACAAAGATTTCCTAAGAGAATGGAGGGAAAAGCCACTCAGCGCTAAGCATTTCAGGAGTCAGTGTTGGTGTCTAAATGTTAAACATTTACATTTTACAGCAAAGTGACATTTTTAAAGGCATTCTATTGCCCATTTGCAGCCGTTACTCGCTGTTGGCCATGGGCTTGGGGCTGGAGCTGGGCAATGAATCAAAGACACCCTTTGTATCATGTCACTAAGCAACTGCCTCTTCTTCTGTCTCTCGTAGAGCCTGGGCTGGGCACACAGCCTGTGTCATCCACATGGTGGGTTTACAGGTCTTGATTTATGCCAGCCAAAGTTTCCCGAGGAAAAGGCAGCTGAGTCTGGGTTCTGGTCACGTCTCATCTACGTGCTGGGAGGAAAACATGGAGCAAGTGAGGATCAGCCCAAGTAGGCAAGGTCAGACCTGGTATTTTGTTCCAGATTCCCCTATCATCTGTAGAATAACACTTCAGTTCAAAGAAGGCAACTATACAGCATGCATACTGATGAGCTCCTTTGTGATCCAAAATGGGCATTCCTAGTCTATCATAAAGTACATTATACTGTTGAGCCAGATATAGCTTGGAATTGTACATGATAGGCACTTCATGAACCCACTACCAACTGGCCAGTTGGCATATGAGATGAACCTATCCGTCATCCTATCTATATGCCAAAGCCTGGCTCCCCCCTCTCTTTTACAATAAGATCACAGGCTTCAGCATTTATTTTTATATAGCTGTCTCTGTAACTGAAATAACGACGGTAAGGACAACCAACCTGCACATTTCTTTTTGTGCATAAAATCAATTAATCTTGCTAACACTGGAAAATGATTTGATGTTGTCCACATCAAATACATACATACACACACACACACACACACACACAAATCATGATGCTTGCCACTTAATAAACACCTGCTTTGTATCAGTTACCATGGTGGGTTCATTGCTTAGTGTTCCCCTCTCATTATTAACTGAAAACTCAAAGAAATAAAGCCATCCATACTACTCAGCCAATCAGCAAAAATCTGGACCTGAATGCAAGATTATCGAACACTTCGTTCTTAAATAGGAAATTGACCTTGACCCCGGTCCCATCTTAACATTCAGATTCTCTTCATTGCACCAAAAAGAAAGGGGGGATACTTTATTCCTCCCAAAAGCAGTCTACAGATTGTCCTGAACTCTATTTAGCTTCCCTGGCAGTTCCTTTACCCTTTCCTGTCCTCAGGATTTTTGTTTGTTTGTTTTTGTTTGTTTTGTTTTTTAACTAGAGTAAAGTTCTACAGAAAAATAAAACTAAGTGTACAGGCTGGAAAGGACTGAATGACAGGTGTCAATTGTCTCACTGTGTGGATGCTAGCACTCTGCTAACAAGGAGGGCCCCAGCATCCCTACAGTGGAGAAAAGATGAGCTCCTCATGCTTGATTCCTAAAAGGAGCCATGACTGCCTCATCCCTGTGCCTTTCTGCCAATGCTTTCAGCCAGGCTGAACTGTCTGTATTCCTTCAAGGTCTTCCTTAGTGTCCAGTCCTTATACCTGAGTTTTAATTTACCAATAACTTTCAACAGCCACCTGACTCTTCCTTTACTGGCTCTGCTGCTTCACACTCTGGCAAATCTCTCTGGCCACTCCTGCTCTCATGTCTTAGCTCCCTGTACCTCTTCCTTGGGAAAGGTGAGTTCCATTGCCATATCATGTTCTTAGAATCCAGTGCTTTCTCCTAAGCACAAACTCTAATGTTTTTGGTCTGCCTCCTCCACTGGAATAAAAGCATAGTTCTTACAGGTGTGTGTGTGTGCGTGTGTATTTTATTTGTGTTTCTAATACTCAGCACTGTCTCTATGTCTGCCCTCAAAAGTCAACTGACAAATATGCAGATGACTGAAAGAATGGATGAATGCACCCACTGTCAGGAAACTAACTAGACAGGCACATATAGGAAGGTGTTCTATGCCCCTCTTCTGTACCCAGTTAACTGTGATAGGCAGATGCCCCTTGAACTGGAAGAAATGTGCAAACAGCCCAACCCACAGGGAGTTCAGTCTCAGTATCTAAAATTGGTAGGAAAATAATACGAGAGAGATTTCCTCAATCAAATGTTGTCCATCAAACAACTTTGGGTAGAAAGGAAAGCAAACACAAGCGATTAAATCTTAGTTTTATCGCTTAGCATGGCAACAATACATATCAGAGGTTAAAAGAAAAGTTCAGAATTTGGCCTCAGCATAAAAATGTGCATTGATTTCTCCAAAGTAAATATGTGCCCATCCATACAAGAGTTCTGACACCAAATGAGAATCATTTCTACAACCTAAGGTAGGATCATTAAATATAGTCACTTTACCCTAAATTTAATGAGACTTTCTAGCTCTAGTTAAGGAAAAGAAAAGGGGGATGGTGGATTTCTTGGCTGGGAAACACAGGGTGAATGGTCTCAGAGACCTAAATTATGTGAGCAGCATCCCTTTCCTCCTGATGCACAGCTTTGCTCCACAGGGATCTTCCTCCTCATGTTCCATGGTCTGGCACCTTATTGTCCAGTCAGATTCTCCAGCTTGCCCTTCCCTGGAGCTCTGCCATGTCAGTAGCCTCGTATTTTTACCATTTATCTTCCTCTGAGCACATTTCACTTTTAAAGAGAACTGGGGTACACTCTGAAGCTGCAAGCTGGTTGGCATTATCCCTTCTCTGGTCTCTGGGTACTCCCCTGCTGTATGGAGTAGAGGTCATCATTTTCTAGGGTCACCCTGATTCAACATGCTCAGTGTAGATCTAGACCCAGAAAGACCTATGTGGGATGAAAACATAGGATCTTGGTTTGCGCAGGTGAAGCCTGGAGCATGGTCAAGCCAGTGTCAGCACCATCACAAACCAGAGACCCAAAACTGCCTGCCATTTTATGGCCCCTGCAAATCAATGACCTTTCTGACTTTTCATAATACTTCTACATTCTCTACCCCAGGAAGTCAGCAGTCCCAGGCCAGCCAAGGATGCCTATAGGATTACTTTCTGGTTGTCTCTTAGTGGCACCAGGAGATCTGTAATTTAGGAGCCTAAAGACTCCATTTCCCAGACCTCCTTGCCTGCTGGCTTCTTAGTATATTTCTGCTGCTGAGGGCCTCAGAGTGAGTAAAAAGCAGAAGCAGAGGAGGAGGAGAGGAGAAGAAGAAGCAGGAGGAGGAGAAAGAGGGGGGAGGAGGAGGAGAAGAAATCATGTTCACCTATCTTCATTTCTGCTCAGCTTTCTCCAGAAGACAATAGCATAGCCCCAGTAGCTAGCTTCTTTGGGTTTCCTAAGCTATGGCATCCATGATCGTTAATCTTCTCTGTCAACTTGACTGAATTTAGAATCCCCTAGGAGACACAGCTCTGGACTATATGTGGGAGAGCTATCAGGGAGGTTTTGTTGAGGAGGGAGGATTCATGCTAAATGTGGGTAGCACCATCTCATTGGCTGGGGCACCTGAATGAATAAAAAAAGGAAAAAAGAGAAAACCAACTGAATGCAGGTATATCAGATGCCAGGACCACCAGCCAAAGAGCGTTCCTGTCATTCTCTGAACAAAGTAGCCAAGGTGTCTGCAGGGGAGAGTCATTCTCCTATTGAGAGTAACCTCAACAGCTATCTTGAAATACATTGTAAGAAAGCCTTTTAATTTGTTTCAGGTTATGTCAAGATTTATTTTGAAATCTTTCTCATTAAACAAACAAACAAACAAAAAACACTAGGCCTGGTGGAGTGTACTTCTAACCCCAGCACTTGGGAAGTAGAGGCAAGGGAATCTGGAACTTAAAGGCAACCTGGAGTTCAAAGCTAGCCTAGATCATGTACTACATGAGACCCTGCCTTAGAACAACAAAGTCTACCCTTTCCCCTTCTAATAAAGAGCATATAAAGTCTCATTATTCTAACAAGTCAAGAGTGCAGCCTCTTGTTGAAGCTAGAGAAATGCCAGGGTGGTACTGCTCCCCCAGTTCCCGAATGGACGACCTTTGCCTTCTCTCCACCCTCACAAAAAAAACCCCGGAGACACATTCAGAGGACAGATCCCAAGAGAGAGCTCTGATAATTACCAAAAGGAGACCTTTCTGGACAAAAAGACTGTGTCCTGTTCTTTGTTTTGTAGAGGATGTTCAATAAAGGACCCCTGTTACTAAAATCAACATTTTGGTTCATTAAGGGTCTTCTTAGGTATCAGCATAGGCCTATATCAAGATCCACAGTCCTTCCCAGGCTGCATGGGAGAGGACCTCTCCTTTGTCCTTTCCTGTACCTCTCCCCTTCCCAGATGCAGGAATCTCCTACCCGCACAAGCTTCACCATGCCCAAACCCTTCCCTCAGCCACCAGCTGTCTCCACCACCCAAACAGCCTTCTTTGAGCTCGTGGGTTTTTAACATTCCTTGAAGGATATGTATATGTTTGTCCCTCAAGGTCTGGATGGTGTGTGTCCATCACAGTGAAAGAATAAAATCCTAGCATAACGCTGACAACACTATTTTGCAAGACTGGAACAGTGCAAGGTCAGAAGCAAGGCAGGACAGATGTCCAACAACAGGATATCTGCGTTTGGGCGCCTGGCCTATGAGAGGGGGACGGAAAGTCCTTGTCTCTTCTGAGGAAAAACACTCTGGGCACCCGAGATAAGAACCGGGTACGTGACTCGGCTCACATCTGCCTCCCCCCTTCGCTTGGGTACATGACCTAACTGTGGCTTTGTTCAAACTGCCCAATCAGATCCCTGTAACTATGCTTCTCGCTTCTGCAACCATGCTTCTTGCTCTCGAGCCCTATAAAAACCTGTCACCCCAACCGAGAGGCGGGCAAGTCTTCCGATTGACTTTGTCACCCCGGGTACCCATGTGTATCAATAAACCTCATGCTGTTTGCATCCGAAAAGACTGGTCTCACTGGTCCTTGAGGAGGGGTCCCCCTGACGGAAGATACCCTCCGGGGTGGTCTTTCAACAGGTGAGTAGGAGAAATGTCGAGGGTGATCCTGAGGACACATTTGCCCCTTGTGTCCCTTCTGGGAGCAGAGAATGCTTTGGAACACATCTTTTTGTTCTAGTGACACAAACTTCTACTTCTCTAAAGCCTGAACTTTTCAAAGGAGAGGAAACAGGGAGGTGATAAGGCCATGTAGTATTTATAAGGCGAGTGACATCCTCATCTCTCTTGTATAAAACCAAGACCGAACTTTTATTTCTTCCCTGAAGTTTCATCATTTCTAGATTTAGTTTCTCACTCCACACACAATAACACCATATGTTGGAATTGTAGTTATAAAAGCATGAGTCTTACTCTACAAACTCAGGTGTGTAAGACATTCACACCTTTTTTTCTTCTTAAGTTAAAATAAATCTGACTTCACCACCTCTTCGATCTGACAAATACTGGCTTCAGGAAACTCAGTTGATCATTAAATCAGTTTCTGACCTGGATAGTCTTGGTATCTTAAGCAGGGATGGAAGACTTTGCCATGGAAACCTTCTTGATCACCAAATCCAATCAGTGTGCAACCCAAGAACCTCCGAGATACCCCTTAGGGTCCCAGACCTAGTTCTAGAGTCTGTGTCCTCTTGCGGTATTAACTCCTCTAGCCAAACAACAGAAATAGAAAACATCCAATGTTCCAGGTTCATGGCAGGCAGGCCCTTCACCCACCTGCATCATCTCATTTATGCATCACATTGCAATGTAGCCTCCTGCTCCTCAGTTGGGCACTGAAGTGTCACTGGGTTCATTACATAAGCAAGGAAGTGGAGGCCTGGGGAAATCTCACTCAAGTGCATGCTGAGGGAACTTAGGCACAGAGCCCAGGTTCTCAGTGTTCTCTCTGTGTCCTCTCATCTCCATCCTCTGATTCACAGCCACATCAGCCTTTCTTCGTGTCCTTCAGAAATTGGGATGTCTCTCCTCCTGAGATTGGGTCTCGGGGCCCCCAGATACTTCGTTCTTCTCTTCCTTCTGTCACCAGCCTGTTCTTTCTACCTAGTCACTCTCAACCCTGCCTGTACATCCAACAGGAATTGCAAGGCCTTGTTCATTCCTCGGGACATTTCTCTGCCATATTCAGGTCCTACATTTCCTCCTTCTAGAAGAATTTCCCGGATCTCCCCAGTGAAGCAGGCATTCACTGATGGGCTAGGCTTTTCTGCAAATGAAAAAGTAGCAGAACTTGAGGAGACAGAGGACATCGGTGTTTGTGTCTTGTTTTACAGAAAGTAAACAAGATGAAGCTTGGGAGGAATGGGATGTGATCATATTGGCCAGCCAGGGAGGCCCTATAGGTGGCTGTCACATCTCCACATACACTTCCATTCAGTCACGCCGGTCAGGGAAGGCCCAGCTGATTTATTACTTTGGGAGCACTAATCAAAACCAAAAGTGCTCCCCCCCTCTGCCCCAAGGAACAAGATTGGCTAAGAATGAAATGATGAGCTAGACACTCACATCAATTCATCAAGTTTCTTCCACCATTACATGGCCAAGTAGCCAAACCCCAAACTAAATAATGAGTTAGTTCAGTCTCTTTGGGGTGACTGTTGAGAACAGCAACAGCAACAAGAGAGCCTGTGACAAATTTGTATACATTCTAAACTTGAAAACAGTATACAATTTGAATTAATGGCATTCCCACTAATCACAGAGACAAAATCAGCACAAATTCCAGATGAAGATGCTGCAAGACTGACACACATATAATTTATTTGACAAGCACAGCCTTTTTAAAAAGAAAAAAAAAACCACTATTACATGTTACCAAAATCACTTTCAATTTGGAATATGATAACCCAGTCTAAACATTTGAGATGCCAACTGCCCAGGACCCCTATTTTGCCTCTCTCTCTCTCTCTTCCTCCCTCCCTCTCTCTCCCTTTCTTTCTCCCTCTCCCTCTCTCCCCAAATCCACTTTTCTTGCCCTTCCTTATCCCTCAGATCTACAGCTGCCTCCTTCCAGTCCACCAAAGAAACTATGTTCAAGGACACACCACATCTGCCTACAGTGCCCTGCACTTGACATACTGATTGTAGGAAAGGCTACTCAATATGACTGTACCTTCTTAATCCTCACAACAATATGTTGAGACAAGTACCACTATTATTTTATAATAAAATAATGAGTCTCAGAAAGGATATGCAAACTGTCATCGCTGCTACAACTAAGCAATGGTGGCCATTGGACCCCTGTTGCTCTGGCCCTGCTTTGCCATGTTGCCTGCTATATATTGTTGATACAAGATTAAATGAAGGATGAACACAAGGGATTGGCACATTCTATGCTGAGTGTCTTTAAATTCTCTTTCTGCTCCTGAACAACTATATCTCCCTTTCTTTCCCAAGACGCTGCCCTTTATTTTCTGTAGTAGAGATGCTCCTTTGAGGTTTTAAGGTGTGAGCTTTTAGCGATGCCATGGATGTCTGCTTTGAATATCATTGCTACTTTTCAAGAATTTGAAATGTCTTCTAGAGTTGATCATTTTTGTCCACGCTCCAGTTTCCTGTGGTCACTAGAAACACAAATGCACTCCTTTGTATGGCTAGCTGTAGTGGGTTCAGAGTCCATGAGTGTAATTGTTCATATAGGCAGAGTTCTACTGACTGAGAGTTCTATGTATAGAGAGGACTCCAGTTAGGTCTCTCCCTGCAGGAATTCCTTGCCAGGTAAAGCTTTTAGCTGAGATGATGGGCTTGGCTGAGTCGTCATTAAAACCCATCTCTTACTTTTTCCTTGTACCCAAGTGTACCAGGCTCCTGAACTGAAGTGCATGGATGTGGAATGGAGCTGCTTCCTGTGTTTACCAGATGCAATGAGAGACTCTCCAAGTCCCAGCTACCTCATCTCTAGAAGTGGGACAACAATAATGCCTTGACAAAAGACTTATGCCAAAATGGTCTAGAACATCGAAGCACTCAATACAATTCCTGGGATAGGTGTTCAGCAAAAACCAACTCTGATATTAATCTAGTGATGGCTACACGAGTAGTGGATGTAGTGGGCTATCTTGCTTAGCGGAGACTGACTCAAGCACACAAAACAAGGCTAGGACCCACACCAATCCCTAGCTATGCTTTCAACTCGATTGAAGGCATATTTTTATTCATGATTTCACCCCACCTTACTCCTCAGGAGAATTTAAGGCATTATAATATGACAGTCTCAACTTAGAAATAGAAATTTGGAAACAGTGTTGGAGAGGGAATGAGCGAGCACTGGCAATGACAGTGGCTGACTCTTGTGCCTTCCGTTTTGACTTTTCTGTTAGAAAAAGGCGAGGAAGGAAAAGGGAAAGAAACAGGCTGCGCTGTTAAGTTTTGTTCATATCAAACTTGTGCAAATCCAGATCAACGGAGTTGTTTTCTTAGGATTTGCCATACTAGCTGCTACCAACAGAAAGTGATTTTAAAAACAATCTCTGCAGTGAACGTGTCTTTCCAGAGTTCAGCAATCTGTAGATTCCTTGAGAGACAGAACTGTGTGCTCATTTCTGTCTCCTAAGCATTTACTTTACCCTAGATTCCTAGATGTTTTTAAAAATATTGAGCAAGCTGTGAGACTTCTTTCAGCCAGTTTAACAAGTCACACAGAGATATTTTGTCATGTTTTATTACTCAAATCAATTAAGGGCTTAAACAAATGTTGGAGCTAGATGAATAGAATCCACCTCTTAATGGGAAAAGACTTACGCGCTTAGTTGTAATAATCTGCATACTGAACTATTTTCAACATAAGACCACAATCAAGCAATCAAAACAGGCTGATATTGGTGTTAGAATATGCAAGGTAATCAATAGAGTAAAAGAAAGAGTCTAGGAATATACCCACATGTTTACATTTAATCAGCCTTTGAGAAAGCTACAAGCATAGTCTTTCAACAAATGATGCTAAACAAATTCTTCGTAAAGAAAAATATATAATACACATGTATAGCATAAAGTTTAGTTTGTGTGATACACAGAACAATTTGAGATGTATGATATAGTTAAAACTAAAATGACAAGACTTTTAAGAGTAAACATGGATGAGCACTTCCTAAAGTTTTATTTTATTTTTTAATTATGTGTATTTTTGTGGATATATGCACGTGAATGCAATACCCGTGGAGGCCCAAGGCTTATGATCTCCTAGAACTGGAGTTATAGATATTACTGAGCCACCTGATATGGCTGCTAGAAACTGAGCTTGTGCACCCTGGAAAAACAGTACGTGACCTCGACTGCAGTGCCATCTCACAAGCCCTATAAGGAATTCTTGTAATGTTTTTGTGGGTTGACATCTTAGATGACATGCAAGAATAATACCTTCAAAACAGATAGATCTTCTCTTTCTCCTTTTGCTGAGCAAAAAAAATGCCATTGAGAAAATGTACAAGAAAGCCACAGACTAGAACAGAATGTACTGCCTGTCTCTGTGATACTAGTACTTGCATACAGGACCTATATAAAGGACATGGGTATGGTGTCATACACTGAGGCATTGGCAACCTACAATACCCCCAACCACCCCAAAGAAAACTGACTTCCTCAGCAGTTGATAGCTCCTTCAGCAGCTATCAACTGCCATCAACTCACTAGACTCACTATGATCTTATGGAGGTCTTGGGGTTAGACAGCTGAGCACTCACAACTGCATTATTATTATTATTATTATTATTAAAATTATTATTATTTCGTTTCAGACGATTCAGTTTGTAAGGTTGACCCATGATCTTCGGCACAATATCATGGTGATGAAGGAGTCTCCACCCCTCACGACAGACAGGAAGCAGAGGAAACAGAGGGACTAAGATCCAATATAACCTTCAAAGGCACTTCTACAGCCCAGTGAGTTACCTCTCCCTAATAGGCCCCTTCTACTAAAGTTTCTAGAAACTTCTAAAATAGGCCCACCAGTTTGGAAGTAAGCACTCAACATATGAGTATGTCGGGGAAGATTTTGTATTCAAAACCATAATATAAAACCATACATGAATAAATCTCAAACATCATGTAAGTGGTCACACAAGTACTGATCATTCAAGTGATGTTCTAGAATAGTCAAGACTAGCATGTAAAATAATGTTCACAGCTAGCTTGGAGCATGAGTGAGGAGACTGAATGGAGAGGAATGTGAAGAATGCTCTGGATTAACGAAGATGTCCTCTAGCCTAATATAGTTCAGTTCATAGAACAGTCCTTTTTCATTTAGCTCTACCTTTGAAAATACATCCCAAAGCAAGAAAACAGAAAAGTGGAACAGGCAAGGCAATGGAAAGCAAATGATGAGATAGTAGATTTAAACTCAAATGCAGCAGCCATTGTATTACATGTAAATGTGCCAGATGCTCCAATTAAAAGACAAAGATATGTCAGACTGGATGCTTAAAATTCCAACCATTTGCTTTTGATAGGAGACACATACTAAAACATAAGCTGCAGAAATATTGAAAGGAAAACAATTAGAAAGTAACATATGCAAATGTGAACAAAAGAGACACTATTAAGTCTATATTATTATCAGATAAGGTGTGTTTCAAATTTAAAAATTGTTACTAAGGAAAACACATCAAGCTTTCAGTTCCCTGGGGAGAAAACCAGCAATTCTAAAATTATGTGCACCTGGCCTCAATAGCTATAACAACAAGGAAAATAGATAAGCCACAATTATAGTAGAAGATTTTAATTCACTTCTTTTAGTAACTGATAAAAATGAGGCCCAAGAAGTCACTAAGAATATGAACTATTTTAACGACACCAAGTGTAGACTTAGTGAAATGGATAAGCAATGAAACCCAAAACCAAAGAGTACAAAAAATTGCCAGTCTTTACGGGGTACTTAAAAACCTGATCATGTGTGGGGCCACAAAACAAGCCTTAACAGATTTTAAAACTTGGCATTGTAAATACATATTCCAGCTATAATGGAAGTATATTATAAATAAAATATTTAAAATGCAAAATATAATTTGACATTGATAATTTAGAGGAACATTATGTCAAAATTTATCCCAATGAAATGATAAAATATTTAACCATGAGATCATAAAGAGACAATATATTAAAAGCTTATAAGATGAAGCCAAAATAATATTTAAAAGTAACATTACAGTTTCAAAACACACAGTCAAAAATAATAAAGAATTCTTAAAGCCAGCGATGGAAGCAGTCATCTGAAGAAAAAAAAATATGAGGTCCATCAAATTAAAAGCTAAGAGAATAAGAAGGAGAAAACAATAAAAGGGCAGAAGTTAATGAAGTAAAAACAACCGCAAAACAGAGAACACCTTAGCCAAAAGTTATTTTTTTAGAAGAGTTCAAGTTTTAATAAATCTTTGGCAAAGCTGATGAAAGCAAGGGAAGGAAACAATGTCAAGAACAAAGAGGATGGCACACTGATTCATCACACAAATAGTAAAGACAGACTAAGCGAGACCGAGTAGCTTCATGACAGAATGTTTGAAAAGTTGATGAAATGGAAACATTCCTGGGAGAAATACATCTTAAAATTGGAATGAGAAAATATTGAATATATTCTCATAAAATGATTAAAGAAATCAAATGCATAAAATACATATAAAATCTCTCAAAGAAAACACTTCCAAACTCAAGTCGCTTTCATAATAGGGTTTGCCTAACAATCTAAGAGAAATAAACAAACGATCAAACAAAAACAATCTTAAATAAACTCTTCCAAAGGGTAAAAAAAGAGGAGGCAGAAGTAAAATTTATGAAGACAGAAATAATCTTAATAGAAAACATTACAGGAAATTGACAAAAACAAAGCAAAACAAAAAAATCTTAGCCAGTTTGGTTTCAGAGGCGTGGAGTTCAAACCCTTCTGTGGTAAGAACAGAAGGATGAGAAATTCAAGACTATTCTCAGGTCCATAATGAGTTTGAGGCTAATCTGAGCTATGTGACATCTTATCTTAAATAACTGGGAATAAAAGAAATCTATAAGCAACCTCATTGAGAATATAATAGTAAAAATTTAAATAAAATCTTGCCAGATGGAGTCAACAACGTATAGAAAGGCAACAAGTTCAACTAGACTTGACTCCAGAAAAGTAAATTTAATTTATGTCTTAGTTATTTTTCTAGTTCTGTAAAAAGACACCATGACCAAGGAAACTTATAAAGAAGAAGTTTATTTGGGGGCTTGCTTACAGTTTCAGAGGGCATATAGAGGCCATGACCATGATGGTGGGGAGCAGGGGAACAGGCAGGCAGGTGTGGTGTTAGACCAATAGCTGAGAGATAACGGGTGAGAAAGCCAACTGGAATGGTGTGGACTTCTGAAACCCCAAAGTGTACCCCCAGTGACACATCTCCAACAAGGGTACACCTACTAATCCTTCCCAAACAATTCTATCCACTGGAACTGGAACTCAAAAATAAGAGCCTATGGGGCCATTCTCATTCAAATCATCATAAGTTGACATTCTAAATTTAATCATTCTAACTCATGGTAATAGAACAAAAGAGAAAATGTGGATGGTCATCGTAATAGATGATTAAATACAATTAAATTTAAAAATCTATTCATCAGTAAAACAAACAAACAAAAATCACTGAAAAAGGAAGATGAGCAGGAACTTAGTAGCCCAATAAAATAAACCTACAACAAACACTTTGCAGACATCACTATTGGAAGAATGCTTAATGCTTTCCTTTTGAGATAGAGAATGAAAGATTTTAATAACACAATTAGCTGGTCAATAATACTCTTAGACAAATTGGGCAGGAGGTACCAGAGAGGGCATGGAGGCAAGAAAAAGGTGGCATAGGAAATATATATATATAATATATATAATAAATTGTTATATATATTTACATATAAATATATGTTTATATATTTAATCCATATATATTTGATATATATACATTTTATATATATATAAAACACTGATAGAGGATGTCCTCCTCTTCTTCTATCTGACCCTAGCTTATCAGGTCTCATGAGGGCTGGCTGCATCATCTTCCTCTGTGGCCTGGCAAGGCTGCATCCTCCAGGGATATGGGGTCAAAGAGCAGACCACTGTGTTCATGTCTGAGACAGTCCCTGATCCCCTCAATAGAAAATCCACTTGAGCAGGCTATGGGCTACATCTAAACATGGGATCTAGTTCTTCTCATGCCTGGTCCTTGGTTGGAGTATCAGTCTCTGTGGGCCCCCCTGAGCCCAGGTATTTTGACTTTGTTGGTCTCCTTGTGGAGCTCCTGTCCCCTCCAGGTCTTTCTATCTCCACCATCTTCCATTAGGTTCCCTGCACTCTGCCCAAAGTTTGGCTATGAGTCTCAGCATCTGCTTTGATACCCTGATGGGTAGAGTCTTCCAGAGGCCCCTGTGGAAGGCTCCTGTCCTGTTCCCTGTATTCACCTACTTCTGGTGTTTATCTTGTTTGCCCTTCCGAATGAGATTTCAGCCTCTTCCCTAGGATCCTCCTTGTTGTTTAGCTTCATTAGGACTATAGATTTTATTATGTTTACCCTATGGCTAATATCCACATATAAGTGAGTATATACCATGTGTGTCTTTCTGCTTCTAAGTTATCTCACTCGTGATGATCTTTTCTAGTTCAAAGGAAGGCTTCTTATATGCCGTGAAAATCTCAGTGAGCTTATAAATCCTTAGCGAAGTTTCAGGTATGAAGTGGACGAACAAGAACCAACTGGGGTTAATATAGCAGAGAAGAAACAGAAACTTCAAATAAAATATCACATTTACAGTATCATAAAAAGAATAGATGGTTGAGATATAGTCAATGGTATGGTACTTGTCTAGCAATATTCACCAATTACTAATGAGTCCGATTCCCTTGTCACACGTTTATTGGACAAATGGATAACCTCTTTTATGAGGTATTGGATCTGGATCTCGTAGAACTGGAGGAAAAGAAAATAGAGCATATGAATAGGTCTAATGGAAGTTACACAAGATTTTTCATGTGCAGAAAGCTCTGAAATCTATGGGAAAAAAATGAAACTGGACTGGTGTAGAGGGGGTCTACCATGTTCATGGATTGGAAGATTTACCCTTGCATAAATGTCAGCTATCTCCAAATTTATGTAAAAAGATTAGAAACTTCAAAATGCCAACTGGTATGCTGTTAATATTGACAACTTGATTTTTAAATATATAGGAAATGAGAAACATCAAAATGCTTGTAATAATAATTTTCAAAATTGTTCTACAAGAAAGTAACAGCCAAGTGGTGATGAGGAATCGGTATGATGAGAGCCCTTTGATGAATAGCTCTTCAGCTTAAAAGTGGCCTCATAAGTAATCACAGAAAACTTGACTGACTGGATAGGTAAGTAAGTAAATAAATAAATAAATAAATAAATATCCATGTCCGTTGAATAAATATCAACTTGAAAGACATTTTAGATATGACTAGAAGTTTATGTTAAATAGATCAGAATCAGTTGGATAGAAGATACATGTCTAACATATGAAAGACAAAACCTCTTGGGTCCTTGAAGAAAATACTTTATGTCCTTGAAATACAAAAAGACATTTTACTAAAATAAGATTCAAAAAAGGGCACTAATAATAAGAAAAATTTCAACGAGTGTGACTACATTAAAATAATAATTTCTGTTTACCAAAAAGCACCGTTGAGCTGGGCATAGATCTCATCACACCAGTTCTTCATCACCACCTGGCTATCACTTTCTCATAGAACAACTCTTTTCTAAAAATTATTACAAGTATCTCGATCTTTTTCATTTCCTGTACTAGCACAGGTCTTTATTCCCAGCAAAAGATAGGCAGAGACAGGAGAATCTCAGTGAGTTTAAGGTCAGTCTGGTCTAATGGTAAGTTTCATGCCAGCCAGAGATATACAATGAGTCTTCATATCAAAACACAAGCAAATGGAGAAAATGAAAGAAGTAATATAGAGATATTTCAGAACATACACAATTGTCAGAAGCCTTGTAGCTACAATACTAAAAAGTACTTCACAAACAATAATAAATAAACAATAAAGTAGAAAATTGTGCATAGATCACCAGTGGATGACTCATGAAACAGAATATCCAATTCCCCAATAAATACTCAAAAACAGAATCAAGCTCATTAGTAATCGGTGACATACAAAAAAAAATCTAATGCAAACTGAAGTACACTGTAGAGCACACTATCCAAGATGGCAGAAATTAAAAGTAATAATCATAATGAATCCTGGCAATGCTGTGGAGTAAAAGGACCCTCACACAGGACTGGAAGGAGTGAAAATTGGTATAATCCCTCTGGAGAATGCTTTGGCAAGTCTACTAAAGCTAATCAGACATATACTCCATTACTCAGGAACTCCACATGGACACCATGAGACACATTCAATAATGGTTCTAGCAGCTGTGTTTGCAATAGCTCCATACTGGAACCAACCCAAATGTCCATCAATAGCATAATGGTTAAGCAATGTGCACTATATTCACAGAAAAGAAACTCATGTGGCAATGAAAGTGAATAATTTTCAACCACAGTATATATGGATGGATTTCAAAACATAACAAGCATACTGTGTGATTCCAGTCTGTGCTACTCTTAAACCTTATTGAATTTAGAGATGCCTGATTAATAAAATTAAGATATGGAAATAAATGATTATCACCAAGATCTGGCTATCTATCACCTCTGAGGGACCAAGAAAAAGGTTACTTACAGAGTGCTTGAGACTACTGCATCACTGGTCCATCTTGGGGAGGTAAGGACAATGATTCTGTGGGTGACTGCTTTGTGATAATTAACTGATATGTCCTTTTGTTTCATTAGGTTTTGCTTTTTGAGACAGGGTCTCTCTAAGTTGTCCATGCCATCCACAGACTCAAAATACTTCGGTCTCAGCCCTTTGAATGCTGGAATTGCAGATGTGTGCCACCACATCTGTGAAGCTGTACTTTCTTGTCACTCCCTATATAAATGTTGCTTATGACAATAAACATTTATGAGACAAAGAAGAATATAGGATTGGTGACATAGACAGGAGCTCCAAGAACACTATGTTCTTGGTTGACACCAGTTTATTTGTTGTTCTTCTTTAAACTGAGTAAGTTCTCCCTGAAAAAAAACCGTTTTTTAAAGAACTATAACTGAAAACTTAATTGTCAGGGTCCACCTAAGTAAAAGTATCTGTCACTCTGAAGGCTGAGGGTAATGGTAACTAGGTCTGCTTCCGTGCTGGGCTGGTAGCAAGTCGAAATCAAATGGTCTGTATGAAGACAAATGGTAGACTCAGGTTGCAGAGAAGACGCCTGTGGTGTAGTCTGAAAGAATATTTGAGATGGGAGCACAGAGAAGGGTAGAGAACAGGTTCTTAACCTGTAGTGGATTAAAATGGCAGCATCTTCAGGTCAATTCCCAGTTCCATCCTTGGATCCCTGACAGTGCAACACCTGAAGCTCCAGGAAAGCTAAATGAGAGGTTGTTGCAAACGCATATGGATGGGCTTGGAAGATAACTCCTCCTGCTGCTTCTGGAGGGAACAGGACTGCTCAGAGGACCTAAATGGGAACACTGGGACACTTTTGTGCCTGAGAGATGGATCTGAAACCCACAGCACCAAAGCATTCTTCCAACTTTGTTCCCTCTAGCCCAGTGGTTCTCAACCTTCCTAATGCTGCAACCCCTTAATACAGTTCCTCATGCTGTGGTGACCCCCCCCAACATAAATTATTTTCATTACGACTTCATAAATGTAATTTTGCTACTGTCATGAATCATACTGTGAATATCTGATATGTAATTCCCAGAGGGGTCACAACCCACAGGTTGAGAACCACAGCTGTATTCCTTCTCTGTGTTCCCATCTCAAACATTCTCTCAGAGAATCTGCACTCTGCTTCAAAGCTATGTTTGGGACTGTAGAGGTTCCTGGCTGTGCTGACATCAGGAGTGGCTGAGAATCCGGTCTGTCTGGAGTTGGAGTGTCATTGGGCAGTGGTCAGGAGACTTATGAATGAGCCATTTCTTTCTGTTTAGTCTGGTGGAGAAAGGATTGCCTCTAAGATAACCCAATTAGGGCTTGAGGCCAGGACTGCCATTTCCTGGCAGTGAGCTTTATGAACTTAACAAATTATTAGTATACACAAGTTTTAAATAATAGTACAGAGAAAATACTTAATATGGGGGCTGGCAATAGAAAGCACTCAATAAATGCTATTGTCTTACTATTTGTTATTTTCATTGTAACAATTATTGCCATTCCCATTATTAGACTCAGGAATTCACTGAGTAGTATCTTCAGTAGGAAACAAATAGAAAGTATCTTTCGGAGACAGGCATTCCCTATTTTGCTGTGTGGAATGGAAGAAGAGAGTGCAGTAGGGTGGTGGCCGGAAGCTCCAGCCTCTCTCCACACTGCGGGTGGAACACTGGCTTTCTCCAGCCCAGCTCCAGAAATGTCCAGGAAGCACATCTTCCATGTTGACCAAGGTTCTATTTTCTTCCCAGGGAGAGATAACAGGCTGTGTCTCAGGAAGATAGGATCACTGGCCTCACATTTTGTTCCTGGAGCTATGCAGTTTTCCCCCACAAGACCAGAAGGTAGCAAATACACAGAGCAGATGCTACATTTCACTACCTTCCTGTGTGTGCTGTTCCACACCTTCTTTGCTGACTCCAACGTCATTCTGTTATGGTCTTAAGAATTATCATATTAACATATTTTCCTTGGACACGTGCTGTGGGACACAGATTTGGGACCGTATGCTTAGAAGAAATGGCCCTCACTACTCTCTGTCCAAAGCGAGGAGCCGAGGTGAAAAGGTTGATGGGAGCACCAAGGAATATGCGCTCTGGGGGACATGAGACTGGGGAAGAAGTAAAAGCCAGGTTAACAGATGGGGAGCCACAAGTAGCACTGCAGTCTGCTCCTTGTGTACATGAGTGCTGAACATCTCTGCAGGAAGATTCCCTTCAAACACTGGTCAACCGGTGGCTTGCTTTAAGTAAGTAATCACAGCGGAAGTTGGGATGTGTAACTTCCTGTTCTAAGCTTTAAAAGGTCTTTGCGGCTTCTTTGGGAACTGCCCTGGAATCTAGCCACAGGAAAACAAAGGCTTCAAGCAACCGCCAGCTGTGGAGAGAGTATATGAAGAGAGAAAGGCCGAGCCAGGCACAGTGGCTCCAGCCATGCCAATGGAGCACCAGGCGCGAGTAAAGCTATTACTATGATCCAGTCCAGGTCCGGGTTCGAAAACACGTGATCCTGACCAATGCCAGGGAGAGAAGAACATCCAGTCAAGCCTGGACTTCACCTGGAATTGAGGAAAAGGCAAGAATTCCTGATTATCTAAGTTATCAAGCATTAGGCTGGATTTTTATGTAGCAGCAGACAACTGAAAGAGAAGTGGACTCACATGTAATCATTTGGAGACCCTGGGGGGCGGCTTGGTTAGCACCCCTGGTTTCCAATTTCAGAATATCATGCTTACTGATCTTTCAGGCCTGTGACAAGATGTCTGTTTTAAATAAACACTGTGACCAGCAAGCTTGCAAATGGGAAGCTGGTGCCAATAAATGAGACTTCTTTTAGGATTGCGATCAGAGATGAGCTGAAGGAAGTATAGCACACACAGTAAGTAGTGCTATCATTGCTGAGTGACTCTTTCCCATGGGACCAGGAAAGCCCTCTGCCCAGTGTCTTCACCATGACGCTTGTCTTGTTCTGCAGATGAGGACGTGTTGATACTTAGACAGCAAAAGCTTTTGACCAGGGTTAAACTATTAATAAATGGCAGAGCATGTGTTTGAACTCTTGGCCATATGACATCCCCATGGCTGGCTTGACTTTGATCTCCAAACGCTAGGGATTTTCCTGAACCAGAAAATTGTACTGTTCCTTCTGATAAGAGGCTAGATTTGAGCATTTACACAGCACACTCCTGGAGAAAGCTTTTCTCCCTTGGGAAGAGGCAAATGGCCCAGGAGGCTGGCACAGAAGCAAGGATACCCTTCTTAGCCTGGGGAAGGGGCTGACATCTAACTGCAGAAGTTTGCCCTCCCCAAGACACAGCGCATTTGGTATTCTACAGTTTCAGCCCTGTGCTCCCCATTTCTAAGAACAGAACTTCGGCTTTGAAATGCGCTATTAGCCCCAGGCTACATGGAAGGAGCTCTGTGGACTTTCTTTCTGTCCTAGAAGGAAGAAGCCTCGTTTAATCTTGGAAGCCTTCCTGGGAGAGTTCAGCTTTGAGTTCTGTTTTGGAAGGGTGGAGGAGGCAGCTGGATGAATGTTAACTAGGGCATTCTGAGTTTCAATAGAGTCTCCCGAGGCGCTGCAGTGAAAACCTTGGTAAGGTAGAAAATAGTTTGTCTGTTGTACAGCAAGATGACAATGCAAAATGACAATAGCTGCAGCAGTTTCCATAACGGACCAAAATCAACAAGATAACTCCTTGCAGAAATAAATGTGTGCTCCCAAATGTGGATGCAAATGGTGTTTTATCCAATTTTAGATGGAGAGGCGCTGACTTGAAAGCAATTCACAGGAAAACTCATTGAGCAGAGGACTTGGTTGAACATGCATAAGTTCAAAAATAACCCAACAGTGAGAGGCATCTGCTGAAATAGCTAGGGCAATATTATGTTTCATAAATATATGTTCAATGTGTCGGTAGGGACAGGGTCTTAAAAATGACCTGAGTACAGCTATGGGTGACATCTTTTTTTAAAATGGATATGAAATTTGGGCTTCCAGATAAAACACTGAATTCCTCTTGTCTAATCTCAGCCATGCCTCCTCATTCCCGACTTGGACTGATGAGATTTAACAACTCCTGAGTCGTATTTTCAAGTGGTAGACTTTCTGTAAGGATTAATATGTTCAGGCATGTGAAGCGCAGTCATCATTTTTTCTTGTAAATTCTCTTGACAGAGGCCTGCTACAAGCTCTCTCTCTCTCTGCCTTGTTTTGTTACTCTTTGCGTGCGCGTGTGCGTGCGTGCATGTGTGTGTGTGTGTGTGTGTGTGTGTGTGTTTGTATAGCTTCTTCTGACTTTCTTTCCCTGCCTCTTCCCTCATGACCGTCTTAAAGGCTAAGATGCCAGATTCAGCCTGAGCAGCCCTGGGATAGAAAGCCATGACTGGGGTTTCTCTACACATCACAGCTAGCGAGATCTCTCTTTTTGCCTCTCTGCTATGCTTCACAGAGCGGTAGGCGGTGTTGAATCTGCTAATTCTTACATTGAAGACTAGAGCCTGGGACTCAAGAGCAGCCACTGAGACCACAGGTATCAGGAAGCCTTCATGGGTTCCAGGATCCATATTGACTTGCCGCTATCTAGAATGAGGAGCTTCTTACTATGCCGCGCTAGCACTGGGGCTATAAAAAGCAGTGTCTGTCGTTTAAGCCACAGGCCCTGAAGCATTCTGGGGGACTGGATTAGGGCTTCATGATGCTGCCCCAGCTCATAATGACTCTTCTTTATTCATTTGTGCACATACCTTCCTTAGAAAACTAGCTTGGACTGAATTGTTGACAACACACACACACACACACACACCTCTCCAATGTCATGATACTTAGAGATGGTATAAGTCACGAGGGTGGCATTTTCATGAAGAGATTAGTGCCTCTTTAAGAGGCCACTATGTGTTTCCTCTTTCTCTATCTCATGCAGACAAAGACTATGAAAGACAGTCCTGATGAAACATGATTGGCTAGGGTCAAATGGAAGGGGAGGAGGTCCTCCATTATCAGTGGCCTGGGGAAGGGGCATGAGAGGAAATGAGGGAGGGAGGGCAGGATTGGGAGGGGATGAGGGTGGGGCTACAGCTGGGATATAAAGTGAATAAAATGCAATAAATAAAAAATATATTAAAACAATAATAAATGTGATACCAAAGCAAAGAATTAATTACTATATCCTGGCAAGCCAGGAATGGACCATCAGAACTATAAGAAATAAATCTCTATGGCATAAATCACATGGACTGTGGTATTTTATTAAATCTGTCCAAATAGACTAATACAGAACCTTTAGATATGAGAGACTGGCTGGGAGCAGGATCTGGAATGCTTGCCAACACACCATCACAACACCATCTCACATCCCAAAGCCAGTCCTTAGTTTGATTCTGGTCTCAGCGGGCTTGAGTATTAAAAGAAGGGACTTAAGCCCAGTATGTGAGAATGATTTGGAGACTAGAAGTACCAACTGATTCTATGAAGAAATCTATGAAGAAATTCTTTAGGAATTTATTGTTCTCAAACTTGAAGTTGGTTGGAAAAGCAAGCTGCCCATTTGAGAGCAGAGAAAACCTCATAACAACATTTTTTTTTCTGGTAGGAAGGAAGAGTTGTAGAAGGGGACCATTGTAAATCCTAGACTAAAGACATCCTCAATAAGACAGCAAGTCATCATACTGGCTAAGAAACAAAGGAGGGAGAAGACTTATGGACAAGGAGCCATGGTGTCTGAAGAGTAAGATCCTCCAGCCTTACCACTCTGGTTTCTTTGTTCATTCTGGTCAAGAAAAGTCACATAGTCACATAGCTTCTTTCTCCTATAATCCAGGAGTGGGAGGAGAGTCCTTAAACAAAGTCAGGTATTTGAGAGATTAGGCCCTGCTAACGGAATTTTCAGAGGAGTATTCAGAGGTCCCATTAGAGATGCCATAGGCTGAGAGCTGTGGCCAGGAGGAGGAATGGCTCAACAGCCAGGTTAGGAAATAGAATGTTTTGTGAAGTAGAACAGGCCAAGGATATAGAAAGACACACTATCCATCTTTCATATTTATAAGGCCACTCTATGTAAAGTGGTCCCAGGTGAAATACGACCAACAGAGAAAGTCACAGAAAGGCGATTTTGGAAAAACCCCAAACAAGACTGCTCCCCTGAGAGCAGTGTGGTACTAGAGGCTCTGACTCTTGGAGAGCATCATTGCCACTAGAGAACTGAAAACCTGGGCAGGGACTCCCCCACTCTGTGAATGGTCGGACTCCATGCCAGCAGCTCTCCAAGGTCCTCTCTAGAAATGAAAAAGAAAAATAGCTTCATAAAAACCCAATACCAGTTTACATTCCTGCCACCAGTATATGAGGCTCCTCTTTCCTTACAACATCACTAATATTTGTTACTATTTTCTTTGAAGCCACCATGGAAATCAATACAGTTGTTCCTTATCAAAAGTAAAAGTAGAACGACTACATGATGCTGAGTTCAATCTTGGGTATATAACTAAAGGACTCTAAGTCAGTATATCACACGGATACTTAGATGTTTGGGATTATTATTGCTGTACTATTCATACTATTCACACTAGCTAAGAAATTAATCCAGCCAAGATGCTGGATAGAACAAACATGCTTAATAAACACAGTGGAATCCTATACATGCATGAAGAAGGATGAAAGAATGACATTCTTAGGAAAATGCATGGTATCATTATATTAAGCAAAATAAATCAGACTCAGATATTGAATTTATTCTCTCATATGCACAACATCTCTTTCATTCTCTCTCTCTCTCTCTCTCTCTCTCTCTCTCTCTCTCTCTCTCTCTCTCTCTCTCTCTCTCTCTCTCTCTCTCTCTCTCTCTCTCTCTCTCTCTCTCTCTCTCTCTCCGTGTGTGTGTGTGTGTGTGTCTAGAACATGAAAGTAGAAACGCAACTAGAGAGGGCCATAGAATACAGGTGACATAAAAGAAGGAGGCATGACTATGTGCAGGAGAGGAAGACATCCAGCAAGAGAAGAGCTTTCGAATCAGGGAGCATAGGAACGAACAAGAACAAAATGCAATGTGTACTGTGTGACAGTACTGTAACAGCGTAGCATGATGGTGCATACCTTGAAGCTCAGCACCTGGGAAGCAGAAGCAGGCAGATCTCCACCAGTTTGAGATAAGCCAGGTCTACAGAGTCCAGGCCAGCCATAACTACATAGTGAGATCTTCTGAGAGAGAGAGAATGAAAGGAGAAAATTTTTGTATGCTAATTTGAATTTTTAATTTAAAAAACAAAACCAAATTTCAAAAGCAAGCATGGACAGGAGAGGAATAAACATCCAAATATAGTGACAATAAGTATCAAAGAAAGTTCAGTTTATGTCTGATGGTTATTTTTATTTCAGAATCCTCTGGGGATGATGTCACCTAATAATGGGACATGTGGTCTGCTCTGCCTCCTGTCCCCATCAGGTGGGTCCCTTTGCAGGATTTCAGAGCAGAAGGGCTTTGTACCAGAGGTAAGGGGATAATGTCATTCATCTGCAAATATGTATGAAGGGTTTTTTTTCCTGCTGTAGGCATTCCTCCTGCTAACGGTGTAGATGGGAGAGATCACTCTGCCACTGCCCACAGAGCGGGCACCCATATGAGATTCAAGTGTTCATTTGATTAATGCAGACCTGAATTTGCTCTGTGCTAGGCACTAGGGGGTTAACAGGGACAGAATAATGACCTCTGTCCTTGGGGAGTTTATGTTCCTGCGAGAGAATCAGAAGAAGGCAAGACACACATAGAGAATGTTATAGAAAGTATATAAAGTGCCTTTGTGGAAACATCTTAAATGACAGAATAGAGCGTGAGAAGGGTGGTTGGGAGTTTTTAAAAGACATTTATTTTTATTTCATGTGTCTGTGTATGACTGTTTGTCAGCACCTTGGGTGTGCCTAGCACCTACAGAGGCCAGGAAAGGGCATTGAATCTCCTGCATCTGAAGTTACAGAGAGTTGTAAACTTCCATGAGGATCCTGGAAACTGAAACCGGGTCTTCTGAAGGAGTAGCAAGTTATTTTAATCACTGAACTATCTACGGAGGAGAGGTGTTTTTTTTTATTTTAAATTTACTTTCTATAATTTATTTACTTTACAGCCCAATTGTAGTTCCCTCTCTCAGCTCCTTCTAGTCTCACCCTCCCTCCTTCCCCCCCCTTCTCCCCTATTTCTCAGAAAGGGGGAGCCCTCCTCCCCTACCATCTGAACCCAGCTTGTCAAGTCTTATTAGGACTGCATGCATCCTCTATAGCCTGGCAATGCTTCCCCCACCAGGAGGAAGTGATCAAAGAGCAGGCAAAAGAATCCATGTCAGAGACAGCCTCTGCTCCCCTTACTAGGGAACCCACATGAACACTGAGCTGCCTATCAGCTACATCTGGGCAGGGTGTTTATCTCCTCTCCATGCATGGTCCTTGGTTGGTCCATCATTCTCTGCAGGCCCCAATGGGCTCAGATTTGTTGGTTCTGTTGGTCTTCTTATGGAGCTCCTATCCACTCTGGGTCTTCCTATTCCTCAACTACTTCTTATGACTCCCTGAGCTCTGCCTGAAGTTTAGCTATGAGTCTTAGCATCTGCTTTGATCCCCTGATGGGTAGAGTCTTTCAGAGGACATTTATGGTAGGCTCACATCCTGTTGCCTCTTTTCCGGTGTCTATTCTGTTTGCTGTCTGAATGAGAATTAAGCATACTGCCTAGGGTCCTCCTTGTTGTTTAGCTTCTTTAAGTCTGTGAATTGTAGTATGGTTATCCTATATTATATGACTAATATCCACTTACAACTGAGTATATTCCATGCATGTATTTTGGTTCTAGGTTACCTCAGGATGGTCTTTTCTAGTTCCATCCATTTGCCTGCAGATTTCATGATTTCCTTGTTTTTAATAGCTGAATATTATTCCATGGTATAAAAATACCACAATTTCTATACCCATTCTTCGGTTGAGGGACATCTAGTTTTTTCCCCAGATTATGGCTATTATGAATAAAGTTGCTATGAACATAGTTAGTATACATAAGTAACCACAAAAATTCTACCAGGGAACTCCTACAGCTGATAAACACCTTCAGCAAAGTGGCTGGATACAAAATTAACTTGAAAAAAAATCAGTAGCCCTCCTGTATACAAAAGACAAACAGGCTGAGAAAGAAATTAGGAAAACCATACTTCACAATAGCCACACACACAAACAAAAACAACACCATAAAATATCTTGGTGTTACTCTAACCAAGCAAGTAAAAGACTTGTATAAAAAAGTCTCTGAAGAAAGAAAATGAAGATATCAGAGGATGGAAAGATCTCCCATGCTCATAGGTTGGTAGGATCAACATAGTAAAAATGGCCATCTTATCAAAAGCAATTTTTGGTAAGATTCAATGCAATTCCCATCAAAATACCAACACAAATCTTTTCAGACCTTGAAAGAACAATTCTCTACTTTGTATGGGAAAAAAATAACCAGAATAGCTAAAACAATCCTGTACGATAAAAGATCTTCAGGCGGTACCTCCCTCTCTGATCTCAATAGTTGGGAGAGTGTCACTGGCAAGAAGACAGTGGGCTTCCACTCCAAATGGGGGTGGCAGTAGGTTAAACGCTGAGCACCAAAGCAAGTCCTGTAAGGAAAAAGAATGCTCACGAAAGAGGAGGCAAAATCAGAATGAAGTCATGGCACAGGTGTGCTGATGATGCCGGATGAGGTCGGGAGAAAAGCATGGGGAAGATACATCAAAACACTGTGGGGGACTGGAGATATGGGTCAGCAGTTAAGAGCACTGACTGTTCTTTCAAAGGTCCTGAGTTCAATTCCCAGACAACCACATGGTGGCTTATAACCATCTCTAGTAAGATCTGGTGTGCAGGCAGAATGTTGTATAAATAATAAATATTTCTTTAAAAAAAACATTGTGGGTCTGAGATTTTTTTCTTTTGAATTCATTTCAAGCCTGGGGTATGGGGTAGAGAGGATTTGCAAGGGACAAATGAATTGTCCAGGGACTCTCATTGCCAGGTGCCACATCTCTCATAGAACTGATTCTGTCCTTCCTGTACTTGTGTCCTTATTCAGCAGAGGATGACAGATTCTTCCAGGACGCAGAGGCGTGTAGGTGGCTTGGAGACTGTCTGACAAGGGTGTTTGAAGAAATCAGAAGTGTCCTTAGGAGCCAGAAGGAGAAGAGGAGGAACCTGACGGTAGTGTCTGACATGCCTCTCCTGTCTTGTCCTGAAAGCTACAAAGAGGGCAGCTTTTGGTCTCCTGCTTCTTGCCTCTGCAGTTTTCCCAGGGAGAGAAAGCTGCAGAATTCCTTGGGCTTCTCTGAACCACGGCTACTGCAATAACACCTACCACATCCATCTTAGAAAGAAGGTAAAACCTGGAAGATGGTCCAGGCAAACAGCAGGAAACTTGAGAGCATCTCTGCTTTAATCTTTTCTTCTCTGGTTTATTTTTTAGAAATGACTTTGCAAAGATAGATAGTCTCGGAGTTCTGAAAAAGGAAGCAGCATAGAAAACTCCTTCTGGTGTGAATGAAAAGAATTACATAAACTACAGTAAATTTAGTATGAAATTACATTGCCAAACCCAGAAGAGAAAGATGCTTTCCACCATGCATTAACCATGTTCAAGGAGCCATTATCCTGAGTTCCCTGCCTGCCTGCATTTAAAGGAGGCATGGTGACATGTAAGTCTCGCCTTCTCATGGCTTAGAGGCTGCTAGGAACTCTTAATTACCTGATCCTTCTTACAGTAGTGGATTCTTACAGAATTTCCCCCTTGGGTTTAAATTTGTCCTTTCTTTACTTTTTTACACCAAAAGTTGGAATCCTGCTGGTTTTAGGCTTCATTAGATCAGAATTCCATTCCTCTTGGGGTTTTTACAGCCCTAACAGTTGTAAGATCCTAGGAGGCCTGCTGCTATAGCGGCACCCAGGAAGCTTCCAGGCTGTACTGAGAGAGATCTGTTCTCCTTGAGATGAATTCCAAACCCAGCTTCTAACAACTGTATCTGCCTGACCTTGGCCAAGTTAATCAAACTGGAGCAAACCAGGATGAATAGGCAGATGGAAGGCATGAGGCTGTACTTTCCTGAGCCACCCTAGGTTTTTCTGAGGTGAGGTCAGGACTAAGAAGTAGCCAGGGGTTCTTCTACAGATTTTCCCACGGCAGGTCATCATAGACAAGGCAGAGGCTAAGGATACTGTCACTCACTCACGTGGAACCAATTGGAAGTCACATCTTGATTTTAAGAGGTCTGCAGCACCAACAAAGCCAAAGTAAGGTTGAATCTATCATGACTGGCGGGATGCACGGCCTGAAGCCAAGCCTGAAGAAATATACTATGTAGATTAAAAATCACACAAAGCACAGACTTTGGTTAAGATGGTAGCAGGAGAGAAAACGACCATGAGAACAAAGGCGAGACACTGGAAAGCTCAGAAAAGCTGTACGGAGAACCAAAGGTGACCTCTACCAAGGGGTCTCAGGAAGCCACCTCCTGTCCTAGACGAGAAATAAGAGGACCAATGAATAATGTAAGACTAAGCATCTTTTGCCTGGGAGACTGGCATTTTATTATAGGACAACTGCCCTATGGGAAGAGATCAAGATGTATACCAGATTGGACATGAACTACTTTTTCCAGTCCTTCTGTTTCAGGGCAGGGGGTGGAATAGCAAACTATCTATAAATAATAGAGCTTACTTGTCATGCATCCCTGTTGTAAAGGGGTCAAATCTGAGGATTCCTCTTCCTTTGTGTAAGCTCAGTAATAGGCATGGTGTCTGGACAAAGCAACGCTTGATAAATGCTGTGGATCTTTGTGTGATGAGGAAAAGTTGAACAACAAGTTCTATGTGACTTTCTGGCTAGATCTAGATTTGAATGCTCCTTCTTCAAAATATAATCAAGCCAACAGGAATATTTTATGCAGAAGTTAGCACTGGGCCCATGACCATGTATTTCCCATTTTTAACACTTTGGTTACACCAAGAGCCTCATTGTTCTGGGTATAAGGAGACAGAGCCAGCCTGTGTCTGCATTTATGCTACACATACACACACATACACACTCTAGACAAAACATAGCTGAGGTGAGATGCTCTGTGCATGTAGGAGTTTTCAGCTTGGAAGGACCTTGGCTATGGCTCTGTAAAGAAGAGGTGTGTGTGTGTGTGTGTGTGTGTGTGTGTGTGTGTGTGTGGTGGTGGTGGTGGTGGTGGTGGTGGTGAGGAGGAGGAGTTTGTGAAACGGCCACCCTATGTCTTGGGAAACAGCATACTAATGTGCCTTCAGAATGGGTTGTCATTTGGGGAAAGGCCAACCAGATGGGAAAAGATAGCTTTTGACTCTGTGAACCAGAGAATAATTTTATTCTCTTGGATCTCATGTCTAACTTCATTTCTCCCAGTATGTGAAATGGTCTGTGGCTGAAAGGGGGATGCTGGCATGTGAAGATGCTATCATGAGGAAAGGGGGGTGTTTCTGTGATATCACAGACATGTAGGGACTGAAGGAGGGCTATGGAGCTTGGGAATCTCATGTCCAGCTTAATAACAGTCCTGGTGACAACCAACCACATGAGTCTGGTGCAGGCAGGCTGGACTGCCGGGCAAGACTGGCTCCTCCTGCTTAGAGTAAGGGTTTCCTATGAGGTTTTGGTGGCCTTTAGTGCAGGCTGAGTGGGCAGTGTGTGGTGCAATTTTAGTATCAAGAAGGCACAGATGCCTGACAAAGAATGAAAAATGATAGAAAGTTGCTCCAACAATAAGGTTCAAAGGAGTCCAGGAAATACAGTGGGAAGGCAGTGGAAATACAGTGCAACAGAGATGACAAATGCTATCTCTTGCTGGCTCCTATTCTTGGGAGTCGTTGAGTCTCCCCGGATGTCAGTTACCTCTTCTGTAAAATGGGAATAAAGATAATGGTTAGCTCACAGAGTGGTGAGGGTTAAATAAGTGAATACATTTGCAAAATCTTCGGGTGATTCTTGGTACATCCTTACAAAAGATTCAGCATTAGCGCAATACAAGTAGCATGGGCTTCTTCTACCTCCTGGGTGCTCAGACTGCAGGTGTGCACCGCCACTCCCAGCTCTAAGATGGCCTTCATGGCAACTCCGACAGTGACCCAGTGAATGCCTCTTTGAGCCTTCTCTCACCTGTGACAAGAAGAGGTGAGACTAGGTAGCTTCATCCTTTCCTACCACTGCCTTCATTCTAAGACCTTGACCCAACACTCCAGCTAGAGTTGACAGAAATCAACTTGGTTCCAAATTATCCTGCATGTACCCTGTGACCCAAACCCTACCCTTGGGGAGGTAAACCTTTGAGTCATGAATATTCATTACCCTTCCACTCCCATCTACAGAGTAAGTACGTCCCTAGGGTGATTGGTAGGTATTAAAACAGTAATGTATGGGGGTAAATTAATTTCTTTCCACATAAATAGAGCCTGGTAGACACAAGGGCATTTTGTGTATGAGGATGGGACAAGAGTGAGGGTAATGGAGTCAGGAAAAGGGGAGACGGGAGAGTTCTTAAGTCTAAAGCCCCAGGATATACTTCTGTCTGGGATAAGCTCTGCCATCGTGACTTTTGGAAGAGACTCTAAATAAAAACAGTGGTGACATGAGGATCTGTGTTAGAGACAGTGAAAAACTAAACACTGCGGCTATGAAGAGAACGGGGACCGACCTTGGGAAGCTGAGGGAGGCTGGGGCCAACTGGTGCACTGAAGAATTCCTAGGGTTCTGTTTTTTTAGTTTATGTTTTTATTCACTTTACATCCTGGTTGTAGCCCCATCCTTCCTTTCTTCTCAGATCTACCCTTCCTTCTTTCCCCTCCCCTTCACCTATTCCTCAGAGAAGGGGAACTCCCTTTTCCATCCGCCTCAGCTCATCAAGCTGTGTCAGGACTAAGTATGTCCCCTTTTCCTGTGGCCTGGCCAGGCAATAAAAAAGCTAGCAACTGAGTCCCACTGGCCTTACTAGAGGACCCACATAAAGCCTAAGCTGCCCATCTGCTACATCTTTGTAGAGGGGTTAGGTCCGTTTCCTGCAAGGTCCTTGGTTGATGCTTCAGTCTTAGCAAACATCTCTGGGCCATGGTTAGTTGGCTCTGTTGGTCTTCTTGCGGACTTCCTGTCCTTTTCAATTTCCTCCGACTTTTCCACAAGACTCCCAATATTTGGCTGTGAGTCTCAGCATCTGTTTTGAGGCACTGATACATAGTCTCTCAGAAGACAAGTCTGACAAGCTCCTGTTGTCTGAAAGCTTAGTAGAGTATCATCTGGTGTCAGGGGTTGGCACTCTCCCATAGGGTAGGTCTTTGGTTGGGCCAGGCATTGGTTGGGTATTCCCTCAATCTCTGTTCTACCTGCTCTGTCTTTATCCCTGCACGTCTTGAAGGGAGGGTCAACTTGGAATGAAAGTTTTGATGGGTGGGTTGGTTTCCCCTCCCTCTACTAGGAGACTAGTCTAGTTAGAGGGTGTCCTCTTCAGTCTCTGTGACATCTGCTGCTAGGAGTCTTTGCTTGAATGTCCCTCATATCCTCCCAGGAGCCTATCCTGACTTATGTCTCCAGCTTGTCACAGAGCTACCCCCACCCTCAGTTTCTCTTTTCTCCACAGGCTTCTGTCCTCTTGCCCTCTCTTTCCCCAGGTCTGATCTCTTAACTCTCTAGGCTCTCTCTCATACCATGTTCCTCTCTTCAACCACTACCTCTCTTTATTCTGTTTCCTCTTCTGAGTGAGATTTATGTGTCCTCCCTTGGATCTTCCTTGTTATTCATCTTCTTTGGGCCCAAAGCATTGTAGCGTGCTTATTCTGTGTTATATGATTAAAATCCCCTTATAAGTGAGTACATACCATGTGTGCCTTGCTGGGACTGGGTTAACTCACTCAGGATGATCTTTTCTAGTTCCATCCATTCACCTGCAAAGTTCATGATTTATTTGTGCCACAGTTTCTTTATCCATTCTTTGGTTGAGGGACAGCTAGGTTGTTTCCAGATTCTGGCTATTATGAATAAAGCTGCTATGAGCATAGTTGAGTAAGTGTCCTTGTTGTATGGTGGGGCGTCTTTTAGGTATAAACCCAAGAGTGGCATAGCTGGATCTTCAGGTAAAGCTATACCCATTTTTTTGAGAAAGCGCCAGATTGATTTCCAAAGTAGTTGTACATGTTTACATTCCCACCAGCAATGGAGGAGTGTTCCCCTTTCTCCACACCCTCCCCAGCATGCACTGTCACTTGAGATTTTGATCTTAGCCATTCTGACTTTGTGAGATGGAATCTCTATGCCCTCTGATGCAAAGGGGTATCCTGCTTGCACCTGCCAGAATGGGCATGTGCATAGCCCTGCAGACCCTATCTGTGTGTGAATAGTTCTGCAGCTTCCGGAGCAAGAGTAATTGGTCTTCCCCAGAAACTTCATGTAGTGACTGAATGAATGAGGCACTCCCTGCCAGGCACTGCAAATTGAGTTCAGAGTCATCAGGCAGGGATGGGAGTGACTCAGATGACAATCCAGTCAAGCAAGCTGGAGGCTGAGGATTATGCATCTGGCCTAGGAGTGGAAGAGAGGGGAGTAGACAGGATAAAAAATGGGGAAGGATGTATGAACTCCAAAGGGTTGTTGCCTGTATGCCACTATTCAGCCCAACACAAGAGATAAGTGAAGGAGTCTCACCTCAGAGTCACTGACAGAGGTCAAAAAAAAAAAAAAAAGAAGTCAATGGAGGTAAGATTCTCTTGAGTATTCTTGTTCCCCATAGCTATAAAGAAAAGCATATGGCAATGCGATTTTCTCATACTTTTGCTCCAGTTGGACAATGCAGGGTCATCTTTGACTGGTGTCCTACAGTGAAGAAACTCAAAAGAGGATGATGGGGGGAAAGCAGGTATGCCATTATTCACACAGTCATTTGTTTATTTGCTCCATGTTTATTGAGATTTTTCCAGCTGTTTGCAGCCTGTGCTAGGCTCTAGGACACAAAGAAATGTATTACTATTCTATGGATGCTGTGGACAAAAGAACCATCAGGTATGGGGCTAGAGAGACAGCTCAGCAGTTAAGAGGACTGGCTGCTCTTCTAGAAGACCTGTTTCTATTCCCAGAATTGACATGGTGATTTATCATCTGTAACTCCAATTGCAGGGCAGCCAATGCCTGCAGCAGCTACGAGACGGCATTGCTGCTGCACACATTGGCCATGCATGTAGTGCACAGACGTGCGTGCAGGCAAAATCCCCATACACATGGAGCTATTTTTAAAAGAAGGAAGAGAGAAGGAGGGGAAAAGGAGGAGGACAAGAAGGAGAAAAAAGAGGAGGAGGAAGAGAAAAAAAGAAGAATTATCAGGTAACCTGAGGCCCAGGTTCCCCAGGAAGCTGTAGCTGAGAAGCATCATCAGGGAGGTGGGAACAGAGGACTGGAACAGAGTTGTGAGACATGTGGAGAGTCACAGGCAGGGTCTGGGACCTGTAGTTCTTATGATTAAGGATATGGAATGAGAGAAGGAGTAGATGAGGGTAGGGAAGAAAGGAACAATGTCAAGCTGGGTAACAGCAGTATATACAAATCATGGAATGCTTAGTTCAGAGGCTACACGGTAGAAGGAACCTTCTGGGTGACTTAACCTAAGTTTTCACCAGCACAGACATCTCCTTAGCCCTCCTTGTGTTCAGTCATCCAGCTCCAGAATCTGTGCAGTCATCTAACAACCATTGTGAATGTATATTGTGCCTGTATAGACACAAGTCTCTGGGGGTGCGGTGTGAAACAGCTGAGTGTTTGCTTTGCACGTGTGAAGACATGTATGTCATCCCCAGAACAACTCATGAAAACAAACAAACAAACAAAGGCAGTCAGTCATAGTAGTGTGCACATGTAATCCCAGCACTTGGGAGATAGAGACACATGGATCCTTGGGGCTCATTAGGCAGACAGCCAACCTTACTTTGAAGAGTCCCAGGCCAGTGAGAGATCCTGTAAGGAAAAGGTGGGCAGCACCAGACAAATGACATCCTAAATGAATAGTCTAGCCTCTACATCTACACACACACACACGCGCATATGGACATTGTATGCACATATGTATTTACAATCCACGTGCACCTACCTATATATGTGCATGTATATGATTAGGAGCCATACATATGGCCAAGCATCTCCTTTAGTAATCCAAGAGGAAAAGACCTGGGTTCAAGCAGTGTTTGCACAGCCAATGACTAAGCAAACTTAGCAAAGGAGCCGACCAGATGAATGTCAATACTCAACTCTGTAGAGATGAAAAGCCTACTTACTCAGCCAGAGGGTTTTGCATTAGACTCAGAGCTGGATCCTGTCAGCATCTCAGCCTCTAGTTTTAACTTTCTGCTCCACCAAATACTTTCTTAAAGAGCCCACAATTCATCACCACAGAAATAAAACCTCTATTATTCTAAATGTTCGTACTGTCATGTTATTTTATACATATAATTATTGTCCGTCCACGGCGGAGCAACCCCACTGAAAAGAACACAGAGCTGCGTTCCAGATGATTTTGTCTCCCTAAATTATTGAAGGTCTGTGCTATAAAAAAAAAAAAAAAAACAAAACAACAACAACAACAACCTTGAGACCATCTCCTCCAGGGACACAACAATTCCCAGCCTCAGGCAGAATTCTCCCTGTCATCTATGTGATCGAACCTACCAAAGGAACGCCATGAGAGTATTTGTGTATAACAAGCCGTCTCGTACTTTCTCCCTGCTGCCAACTTGCTGAGTCCACTCACCTGGGATTCAGTAACTTACCAGGACTATACAGCTGTTCAGAGGCAGGACCAGCACCTGATCTGGGCCTCCTGAAACAGAGCAACCCCCTCTTATCACCAAGACTCTCTAGCTCTGTTTATATCTGCATGGAAAACAAACAAAATCCATGAACCATACTGTTACTAGGAGGAAGTAAGCCTGCACAGGACACACGCACACACAGACACCTAAATCTCTAAACCTAGATACAGACTACTTCATGTTAGTTGTGTGTGTGTGTTTGAATATGTGCATGTGTGCCCATGTACACTCTCACACCCAAATGTTCATGTTGATGTAGTAGATGTACATGTATATAGAGGCACATGAATGGTTGTGTGAATCAACACCTGTGGAGGCCAAAAATCAGCATTGAGCATCCTTCCTCAGAAACCATTCACCTTGTTTCTTGAGACCTGGAGCTCCCAGCAAGTGCCAGAAATATGCTTGTTTCTGCCCCCACCCCTCCCAGTGCTGGGGTTACATGTATGTGCCATCACACATTGCTTTTAAAGTGTGTTCTGAGGGTGAAACACAGATCCTCATGTCTGCACTACAAACACTTCGACAGTTCTATCCATGGCACATTGTGATGCTCAATAAAGGCTTATTAAATAAACAAATGAAGAAATAAGTAAGTAAACAGATATTGATGGATATTTACCTTCTCAAGATTCCCATGGTCTAAGCCATAACCTTGATTTAAAGTCTCAAATGCATTGTTTTCACATGGGACAGACAAGGAAGAAAAGAAAATGCATTCAATGGCTTCTTATATGTATAGCACTTCTGGGACTTTAAAATGTATATCATCTCAGTTAATCTCATTTTAAAATGAGCAATACAAAATGAGCAGACATTTCTAGAATGGAGTGGACCCACAGGCCCCTGGTGCCCATATATAAAGGTTTCTAAGTACAGGAGGCTAATGGCTGCTTCATCAGTTTCTACCTCCACATATCCTCGGAAGCTCTGAAGGGAAAACAACATCAGGACTTCTAAAGACCAAAGGCTCAGACTCCCAAGCTTTGCAGTCTTCCATTTTTTGTGGGAGGCAGAGAAGCAGGAGAATATTAAGAGGAGCACAGGAAGCTAAAAATATCTTCAAAGCTTATGTAAATTCAGTGCACAGAGAGGCACTGGCCTTTGGGCTCCAGCTGTTCTCAGGACTGACTTAGATGCCCTTGGCGTGTAGATCCAGGCAGTCTCAGAACCCGCCCACCATTTGTAACCTTTTAAAAATCTTCGTAATTGTGTTCCATGTTCTTTCAGTGTACCACCCTTGGGAGTTGAGCTACAATATGCTAATGAAACCATTGAAGAGTTCCAGACACCCCTCCTCCTCCAGGCTCTTAGGAGAAATGCACAGGTCAGAGACATCCATCCTTGGAATAGCAGGCGCCTTTGAGAGGGGCCATATTCCTCACCATTAGCATGTTAATAGAGATGGAATCAAAAGATTACTCAATCAACATACAATGAGGGCATCAATCAATCAATGGCACCGCTCATAAAAGTCTCAGTGCCGCCGACACTGCATAAAAACAATTACGGATTGAGAATTAAACAAATTTTCATCCGATGTAATCTTGAACTTCCCCCTTTAAAATAATGCAATCCTGGAAACACATTTGGTTTTGTGATTTCCTCTGGCCAATTCTATATGTGCAGCAGGTATTTCTCTCACTGCCAACTCTGCCCTTCTGGCTCACTTAGGAAAATGAGAAGGGTGTCCTTTTCCCAAAGGCCACAGTGCTAAGTGAGGAGATTCTGGGTGGATAGGAGGCTGTCCCCTAGAAAATGTTAACCCTGGGTGATCCAGGGGAAAGTGGGACAGTGCTTCAGTGCTCTGGATCTAACACCTACTATGTGTAGCTGACCTCAGTACTCAGAATGCAGGCTGCCAGACTCGGGGACAAATAGCTTTGAGTGAAGTGAGGATGCCATCTTACTAAGATCACAGGGGTGGCCATGAACCAGGTGGCCAATTACTCTCTGAAAGAGCAGCTCCATAGCAATTGTGCTAATTCAGCTAGCACAGGCTCTTTGGCATCCAGATGGATAAGCTGTGAAAATCCCCCATTGGGCAGGACAATGCATTTTGTTATCTACAGTCTTTGTACAGCCTACTAATCTTGGGCTGAGGACTGGTCCTGGATGAATTTCAGTATGTTCAGCAAAAACACTGAAACAGAAAGGATGTTGTGACTCACACCTGTAACTTTCACATTCAGGAGGCTTTTCTAGGAGGATTGTCATGAGTTGGAGACTAAGGTACAGTGAGTTCTAGACCAGCCTGGCTAGAGAATGAGACGGTGTCTCAAAATGGAGGGTGGAAGGCTATGGGGGGGAAAAGTCAAACAGGAACTCTAACCCTTTCAAGCTATGGGTCATGTCCTTTCCATTAGATTAGACTGCTACAGTGCTTTTGATTCCCGTTAGAAATGTGACCAAGTTCACCAACAAGTGCAAAGCGGCTCCTTTGGAACCAACTTGGCCCTGCCTGTGAATCTCTTGGAGCCTTCTGCCTTGCTTCCTTGAAAGAATGGGCTGACCTTTTATGACAGTTCCTGGCCTTCATGTTCACCACTCAGCATCACTTTCCTTCCTCTCCTTTTGACAGTCAAAACAAAGGCTTGTGTATGAAGTGGCAAAATGTGAGGCCAGTGCATAGCCAGCCACTCTATTCTCCATTTATATGTGATATGGTAGTTGCCAACTGGCAATTTGGTCACTGCTGTGTGTGAGGGTCTTCCCTATGACCCATGTGTGGATGAGCGTACATATCCACCCCCACACAGCATGGTGTTTAGGTGAGGTCCTTATCCAGGTTGCCAGAGTCTGCACTGAGTCTCCTCCCTATACCTATTATTCACTGAAGTTGGTGCCAGGGCTATAATATATCTGATTCTTGTTTCCTGCAGGCAGGTCTCCCCATCTTGCATGAGAATGCAGGAATTTGATTAAAATCCACAGGTGGCTGAGGTATACCAGCATTCTCAAGCCATGGCACCCCATCAAGCATCTACATTTCATTTCCTCTGTCTGACCACTGAGAATATCTGCCACTGTCCCCCAAGTGTTAGCCCTTATTTTAATTTTCACCTAGAGATGTATATATTGGAGCATGCAGCTCTGTTGGTAACACTGCAGGATTACAGCCCCTAGTCAAATTAATGAGCAAGACTTCAGGCCAACCAGTTTCCTTTCTCTGAGGCACAAGCAGAGGTATGCGCAGGAGGGATTCTGGAGAATGATGTCTCTTTCCCTTCCACTACTCCTTGATGTGATGTTAATCCCCCTAGGTTGCTTGATTCAACACTAGCTAGAAGGCTTGTGTGCAATTGTTAGCACCCGATACTAAGGACGGCAAACAATGCTAATTATATTCAGTGTATTCATGCATATTAAAATATGGATGCTGATTATATTACTGTTAATTAATGCTAATTTTAGGAATTAACTGTGTTAGCTACTTTGATCAATGTCTATGGCAAAAATTGCTGTGCAGTAATGATCCTTTTTCCCATTGGACCAGGGTGGGCTATCAAAAGCTTCATGCAGTACTTGACACAGCCTTCACTGGTCAGTTGACACTGGTACCGGAGTTATAATGTATCTGATTCTTGTTTCCTGTAGTCAGGTCTTTCCATCTTGGATTAAAATACAGGAATTTGGTGAAAACCCATAGGTAGCTGGAGGTAGACTAGTATTCTCAAGCCATGGCATCCCATCAAGTTTGTACATTAGTCAGAATCTCTGACCCTCAGAGATATTTGGCTGACAAAATCTCCCCATATACTTTTGCCTCTAGACTTCCTAATTAATCCTCTCATGTTTTTTTTTCCTTTTCCTACAAAATTGGAAGAAGCCCTAAGCTGCCACCAGCTGGTGGTGTCCTCAACCTTGCTGAGTTGTCAGCCTCATCCAAAACACAGCCCAAATGTGCTTACCCTCAGAGTTCCTATCCTCCAAAGAGAATGGTCTCTAGAGATGACCAGGTCCCTCTCTAGCTGTGGATGGGCCTTTCTTTTAATATGGCAGAACAGAGTCTCTGTGCCAAAAGAAATATCACTCAGTCTCTTGGTAGAATCATCTCTGTAGAAATAGTATTTACCATTATAGACTTAGTTTACGTAAGAGGAAAATAAGAATAATGACATTTGCTCTTTTTTAAATTTTTTTATTAATTACCCTTTATTCACTTTGTATCCCCCCCCCCTGTAGCTTCCTCCCTCCACCCCTCCCAACTTCTCCTTTCCTCCCCCTTCTCCATGGATGCCCCTCCCCAAGTCCACTGATAGGGGAGGTCTTCTTTTCCTTCCTTCTGATTCTAGTCTATTAGGTCTCATCAGGAGTGGCTGCATTGTCTTCCTCTGTGGCCTTCCTCAAGGGGAGGTGCTTAAAGGGCAGGCCAATCAGTTCATGTCAGAGACAGTCCCTGTTCCCATTACTATGGAACCCACTTGGAGGCTGAACTGTCATGGCTACATCTGTGCAGCAGTTCTAGGTAATCTCCATGAATGGTACTTGGTTGAAGTATCAGTCTCAGGAAAGACCCTGTGCTCAGATTTTTTGGTTCTATTGCTCTCCTTGTGGAGCTTCTGTCCTCTCCAGATCTTACTATTTCCCACTTCTTTCATAAGATTCCCTGCAATCTGACCAAAGGTTGGCTATAAGTCTTAGCATCTGCTTTGATAGTCTGCAGGGCAGAGTCTTTCGGAGGCCCTCTGTGGCAGGCTTCTGACTTGTTCCCTGTTTTCTCCTTCTTCTGATGTCCATCCTCTGACATTTGCTCTTTTATACAGTTGTCTCAGAAGATATTATTTCCTCCATTATTTATTGAGTTCCTCCTTGGATTAAATGCTAGAGAGGCAGACTCCCCTCCTTGATAAGTGAACGTGCTTTGTTTATTAAATGAATCCATCCTATTTTCCTCCTCACCGCCAGTAAACTCACAGATAAATTTTTGCCCAATGATAGTTCTTATCCTTAGCTGAAGGCTTCTAATGACTTATCTCCTTTCATTAGCGCTCTCTCTTGTTTCTCCTAAATGCGTATGCATCTTTAATCATGGGCCATCTCTTTATTTTAAGAATGGTAGAGTTGGGCCAGCAAGATGGCGCAGTCGGTAAAAGTGCTGATAAAAGCCTGACAACCTTGATCCCACATGGTAGAAGGAGAGAACAGACCCCCTCCAGCAAGCCACCTGACCTCCATACCTGCACTGTGGTGCAGTAAATGAGTTGAGAAATATATCAGTGTGCTGGACTTTAATCCCACTGCAGGCCACCAGCCTTCAATTCCTCTATTTGGGTATGTAGCCCCAAAGACCATTTGAAGTGTATTACTCAAAACTGTTTCACCATTTGAAAGTATTGCATCCGTTTAAAAGGTGAACCACAGTGGGACATTTTGGATAACTAGTAGGCATACCTTTGAAGGGTATTTCAGGATGCCAATATTTCTATCTTTTTTTTTGTCTTGTGGACACAGTGAGGTGAGCAGCTTTGCTACACGTGTAGTCCTGCCCTGATATGTTCTTTGCCAATGATTCACAGCAACAGAGACAAGGAACTAGATTCTGAGCCTTCCAAAATTGTGAGTCCAACATTCCTTCTTTTTTCCTTTTTCTTTTTATTAATTAATTCAATTTATATCTCAGCCATATGTCCCTCCCTCCTCTCCTCCCAGTCCCATCCTCCCACCTGCTTTGCCTCTCCCCCGTTTCTCAGAATAGGGGAGCCCCCTACACAGACACCCCAGCTCATCTACTCACATGAGGACTGAGTTTATCTTCCTCCCTTGTAGCCTGGTTGGGAAGTCACTTCAGGCAGAAGTGATCAAAAAGCAGGCAACATAGTCCATGTAAGGAATATCCCCACGCCCCTAACTAGTGGGCCCGCATGAAGCCTAAGATGCCCATTGGGCTTACCTGCTTGGGGTCTGTGCATTATAGTATGTCTATCCTGTATGATATACCTAAAATCTTATAAGTGTGTGTCTTTCTGTGTCTGTTACCTCACTCAAGATGATCTTTTCTAGTTCTATCCATTTACTTGCAATTTCCATGATTTCCTTGTTTTTAATTGCTGAGTAGTATTCCATTGTGTAAATGTACCAGTTTCTTTATCCATTCTTTGGTTGAGGGACATCTAGGTTGCTTCCAAGTTCTGGCTATTATGAACAAAGCTGCTATGAACATGGTTGAACAAATGTCCTTGTTGTATGGTGGAACATCTATACCCAGGAGTGTATAGCTGGGACTTGAGAAATAGCTATTCCCAGTTTTCTGAGAAACCACCAGTGTGAGTTCCAAAGTGGTTATATAAATTTGCACTCCAACAAGCAATTAAGGAGGGTTCCCCTTTCTCCACATCCCCACCAGCATGTGTTGTCATTTGAGCTTTTTTCTTAGTGCTTCTGACAGGTGTAAGATGGAATCTCAGAGATGTGTTGATATGCATTTCCCTGATGACTAAGAATGCTAAGCATTTAAGTGTTTCTCCACCATTGGAGATTCCTCTGTTAAGAATTTTCCATTTAGCTATATCCCATTTTTTAATTGGATTATTTGGTTTGTGGTGTTTAATTTTCTTGAGATCTTTATATATTCTAGATGTTTGCCCTTTGTTGGATGTAGGATTGGTGAAGGTTGTTTCCCAACCTTTAAACTGTTGTTTTGTTCTATTGATAATGTCCTTTGCTTTACAAAAGCTTTTCAGTTTCAAGAGGTCCCATTTATTACTTTTAGATCTTAGTGCTGAGCTGTTGGTGTTGTGTTCAGGAAATTGTCTCCTGTGCCAATGAATTCAGAGCTCTTACCCACTTTCTCCTCTGGCATATTTAGCATATCTGGTTTAATGTGGATCCACTTGGACTTGAGTTTTGTGCAAGGTGGTAAAGATGGATATATTTGCATTTTTTACAGGTAAAAAATCCAGTTAGACCAGCGTGGAACACTGGTGTCTTGAGGAGAAGGGGTGCAGGCACCGAAGGACTGGGCACAGGCTTGGGACATTTCCTCTTTTTAAGTTGCTTATCTCAGGTATTTTGTCCTAGTAGCTGGACTCTGACTCAAGCATCAATCAACTTCAATGCCAAGTTCTTTCTTACTAGTACTGTTACTCAACAGGAAGAGACGTTGAATGCTTTAAAACGATGACAGACTCTTGAGGTGAAAACCAAGCAATTGTTTGTCAATAGTTGCCATGCTCTATTTTAGCAATGTAATAACATATCCCATGTTTGTATTTCCATAATTTAAAACAAGCCAAGATCCATTATTGCAACTTCCCCTCCAAGCCCTTTTCAGTAGCTTGGGAAGAAACTCAACAAAAGTCTATATTTTTAATATTAAAAAAAAGACAAAGACCTGCAATACTCACTCCATTGACTACAAGCTCCACAGAGAAATTAATTCACACTTTATCCTTTGTCCAGAGGAAAATAAAGTCGCCTCAGAAAATGCTCAAGAGGAATATGTGCTGCCACAAATGAATAAAAGCCCCCTCAACTGACTAGCTCTGAGACTGGGATTTCTAAGTCCTGGATCATGTGAGGCTTAAAAGCAGGCTATTGATTAAATTTAGATTGGTTGGCCTTCTAACAAAATATTTATTTTTTATTATGTATATGAGTGTTTTGCCTGTGTAAATGTAAATACACCCCATGCAATCCTGATGTCCACAGAGTTCAGAAGAGAGTGTTAGGCGCCCTAGAACTAGAGTTATGGATAGATGTGAGCTGCCAGCTAAGTGCTGGGAACCAAGCCTGGTCTCTCTGTAAAAATAGCCCGTGCCCTTAAGTGCTCTAGTCCCAAGTTCACCTTCTTATATGATGCATTCTTTTGTGAGGCACATGTCAATTCAAATGCATGTTCTTTTAATAAACACTCCAGGTGAGGATGATAATCTCCAAAGTTAAGCCCAAACTGCTAGGTTGTACTGCAGTGAGCTCTGCAGTTGAGCACTGTGTGAGCTGTGTACAGTCTCAGTCGCTTCCCTCTTCATCACACCTTTTAAGAAGCTTCAAAACCACAGGGAAGTCCAGCTTTTCACTTGTCCTCCTCTACTCTAGACCTTACTTCCCATGTCATGCCATGTTAAGAATGATACCCACATAAGGTCAAAAAGATTTTACCTGTGTTCTCTTCTACATGGTCTGGAGGCATAGGCTTTATATTCAGAGCTATGGGCTATGGGGACAGCAAGGTGGCTGAGCAGGTAGAGGCGCTTACCACCAACCCTGAGTATAGTTGGGGCTCACAAGGCGGAAGCAGAGGACTGACTCCCACAAGTTATGCGTTGATCTCCATACATGCACCACCACGTTGTATGTGTATAAACACACAACCAAATAAATAAATACATGTAAAAATTCTAGTTTGATCTATGCTCTACTGTGATTAATTATTATTAAAATAATAACAATAATAATTGCCTATTAATGGCAAAATGTAGATTGAGTTTTTGGTCATCACTCTCATCATCCTGCTTTTCTTCTTTTTCCTTCTCCTTGGATATAAACATGGAACTACTCTAGCACCTTTATGGAAAAGCTTATTCTCTCTTCCTGAACATCTTTGTACTTGGATGGAAATGAGATATCCATACAGCAGTGTGTCTGTCTCTAAGCTGTCTGTTAATTTTTAGCTATCAATATTCATCCATCTTGATCATCGTAGTTTAATATATCTAATAGGTCTTGTTCTTAAGACTCAATGGTGTCACCCCTTCCTCTCCATTTCTCTTTTCCACATTTTTTTTGGCATTGTTAGGTCCCTGGAAATTTCATTAGAATCTTTTTAATCAACTTACTGGAGTTTTATAAGGATTACATAAATTGGTATATAAATTTGGTAAGAACTAGCATTGTTTAAATATTGAGTCAGATTCTCCTGTACTCATAGATCAGCGCCTTGCTCATCTGTCATCAGGGAAGCTTCCTCCTACAGCAGACAGGAACAAATACAGCAACTCACATCGAGATATTACACAAAGAGAAAGAGACTTTGGAACACTCAAATCGAAGTGGATGTCTCCATCAATTCCTCCCCCACCTCCCTTAGGGCTTAGGGTACCTACAGAAGAAGAGGTAAAGTGGAAAGAGTGTAAGAGCCAGAGGGAATGAAGGACACCAAGAAAACAAAACAATCTAAATGAACTTGATCACAGCTTATAGGAACTCATAAAACTGGTGTAGCATGAACCAGTCTGCACCAGGTCCTCTGCATGTATATTATGACTTCTGGTTTAGTGTTTTTTATGAGATTCCTGAGTCTGTGAGTGAGTGGGTCTCTAGTTCCTGAGCTTCCTACTTGTGCTCTTTTCTTCTGTTTGTTTGTCTTGTACAATCCTGATGTGATAGCTTTTTTGTTATATTATTTTTACTTTGTTATTTTTATTATATAATTATTTTATATTATTTTTACTTTAGAAACCTGGTTGTTTTCTAATATGAGATAGAAAGGGAGTGAATCTGGATAGGAGAGGAAGTAGAAGGGACTGGAAGGAGTAGAGGAAAATGGATCATAATCAGGGTATATTATGTAAGAAAAGAAATCTGTTTTCAATAAAAGGAAAAAATATTGGGTCATATGACCAAGGACCATAGCATGGATTTCCATGTAGTCAAGTCTTTAATTTCTCTCAGTAATCTAGTTTTTGATAGACTGGTATTGAAATCTTTTTTGTTGTTGTTGCTGTTTCTAATATTAAAAATGTTTTGTTTTTTTTAAACTTTTATTTATTATAATTTATTCACTTTATATCCCGCCCTCAGCCCCCTCCCTCATCTCCCCCTGTACCCTTTCCCTAGTCCTCTGATAGGGGAGGACCTCCTCCCCTTCTATCTGAGCCTAGCCTATCAGGTCTCATCAAGGCTGGCTGTGTCTTCTTTCTCTGTGGCCTGGCAAGGCTGCACCACCCAGGGGGAGGTGATCAAAGTGCTGGCCACCAAGTTCATGTCAGAGACAACCCCTGTACCTCTAACTAGGGAACCCAGTTGGAAACTGAGCAGCCTATGGGCTTCCTCTGAACTGGGGTTCTAGTGGTAGTGAAGTCATTAGTTACATTTATGTCTAAGCACTTTTTTAGTTTTGTTTTGCAACAGCAAGTGATATTACTAAAATATTATTATAAGTTAAATTATCATTATATTTCCTATGTAGACAATCATGCCATCTACAAAGAAAGACAGTATTACCTCTTCTATGAATGCCTTTTCTTTTTTTTCACTATTTTGCAATAGCTAAAATAGTGAAAAAATGACTACAAGTAATAGAGACCTCTTTATTTCATTTTCAATAATTCTACCTTTTGTTATATATGGTGTTAGTTGTAGATTTTTAACAAATTTTATTATAAATTATTTCTCTTCTACTTCCAGTTCCATCCATGCTTCTACAAGCGACAGGTTTTCAGTCTTCTTTATGACTGAATAGTACTCCACTAAGCAATATATACACATTTTCTTACACATTAATTTGTTGGCAGGCATGTGGGCTGGCTTCACAGCTTAGTTATTATTGTGAATAGTGATACAATAAGTATGGGTGTGTAGACATTTCTTTGGTGTGCTGACTTCATTTACTTTTAAAAAAGAAAACACCCTGGAGAGGAATAATTCAATCAAACAGTAGGTCTAGTTGTGTATCTAAAGACCCAGTCCACTGCTTTACAGATGGGATAATCAGTTTGCACTCATCCTCCCAAAACATGAATTTCTTTTTACCACATCTCATCAGCATTTATTTCATATTTGTTTGTTTGTTTAATAATAGTCATTCTGATTGGTATGAGTTGATGTCTCATCACAGTCTTTACTTATTTCCCTGTTAAAACTAATGATTTCCTTTCATGTTGGCTGACCATCAAAGATGTTCCACAGAGAAGGGCTGTCAGCTCACTGGCTGGTTCCTTAACTAGACTGAGTACCTGTGTTTCATTGTTTAGCTTTTTGGGGGGCCCTTCGCTGCTCTAAAGATGCCAATCCACTCCCTTCTTGCTGGCTTCGATTGATAAGAGAGCTCTACTGTCTTCTGTGCCTTTGTTGCTATGCATGAAAAACATTTCACTTCATGCACATCCCTGGATTGCTTTGAAGATTTCTCTTTTAGCACCGGTTCTTAAAGCAACTTGATTACGATGAGCCCAGATGGAAAGTTCTTGTTTGTTGTGCCTTGGGCTTATTGGTCTTCTTATATTTGTGGATCTATGTCTTTTATCAAAAAAATTAAAAATTGATCACTTTTCCTTTACATGTTTTTCTCTCTTCTTCCATCAGGGACTCCAGTTACATTAATATTAGATTTTGTGTTTTCCCACACCTCATAAAATATCTCCTTGTGTTTCTCTGTGTGTTTCATTTTAGAAATCTGTTGTTAGCTGTATGTTTTTAACATATGTTGTTATCAAATGTTTCTACCTCCAATTTCATTCATTTTATAAAAATTGACAGGTTTCATCCCTAAAAACCCTTTTTTTATTATTTTTCTTCCTACAAATACACTGCTCATCTTATCAAGTACAATGCTAATTTGAGATAGCAAATAGTTTTTGCTTGTTTCTTTGTTTAAATTTTAGAGTTCATGGCTTTCATCTGTAGAATTATTTCCATGTCTTTACTTAACTTTTTCATCATATGGAAATAAGTCCTGAACACTGTGTAACCCTCCTTTCTGCCAGTCTAACATCTGTGTATCTTCTTGTTTGCTTTCAATTGATTGATTTTCCTCCTCATTAGGAGTCCTACTTTTTTTGGCTTCTTTGAATTCATATTGGCTTTTTATCAATGCCAAACATGATGAAGTACCTTGATGAGTACTGTCAGGATATATATTTATGTATTCATAAAAATATTCTTGGTTCTTTTCCTGAAAATAAGTTTGGATCGTTGGAAACTCATGCATTCTTTTTCATATTTGCCTTTAAGATTTCTTAGACAGCATCAGAACAGCATTTAGGCCAGGAATGATTTTGTCAAATCTGACTTTTCTTACTCTGCCTTGAGCAGAGGCAGAGCCTCTTTTGACAACCTTTTAATATTACCAGAAATGCTGTCGGCCAATATGAAAATTTTACCACCTCAGGGGCAGGTGTTTGGCAGTTAGCCCTGTCCACATTGCTGCTTTACTCCTTCAGATCTCTAGACAAAATTTTGGCTCGATGACACATTATTTAGTTTTTCTAATAAACACATACCCATAAATATATCTATGTTATCACTGTTTTGCAGAATTTTGCCATCTTCTTTTTTTAGTTTACATATAAGATATTTCTATAGTACATGTGATATATGTGTATACACACACACATATGATTTTGTAGTTTGATCTGTGATGCTGGGCTGAAAGCATATGACATGACAAGTTTCTCAATGAGTTTATAGCTTTGTGTTCCTCTGTTTAATGTTGTGTAACAGTTTTCTTTAATGCTCAGTGTTCTTTTTATCAATAAAGTGTTTTCTATCTTCTTGGATTTTTCAAGTCAGGAGCTCATATAGAATATAGTGACATTGGCTTTTCTTTCCTTCATGATGTCCAGCAGACAAGTTGGGTGGATCATGAAAAGCATCTAGAGATCTCATCACCCACCTACTTAGTAGTTGAAACAGGGCATCATCTGCAGACTTATGTGTAGAAGCAGCAAGAGCATCACACTTTATCTCTGCGTGTGGCATTTAGACCTAATAAGCAATTTCAGTAGAGTGGAAGGATGCAAATATGAGCACACTGAAATCAACAGTATTGCCATGTGTCATATCTTAAAAAAGAAATCAAGAAAGCAATCCTATTTACAATAGCTACCAAGATAAGAATAAAATAAAATACCTATAATCAAATTTAGCTAAAGAAATAAATGATCCACATGAAACACAAATGAGAAAAATTTAAGAGAACACTTAAAATTGGAAAATACTTGATGTTTATGAATTAGAAAAATTAATAGACTTTCTGCTCAAAGGCATCTGCAGATCCTAAGCAATCCCAATCAAGTCAGGTATGACAGTGTTTGTGAAATATACAAAAACAAACCTAAACTGTGTACAGACCTGCAAAAGACCCCCAGCAGCCAAAGCAATACTGAAGGAAAAGGACCAAGCTGGACACATCACGCTACCTGACTTCAAAATATTCCACAAAGTTCTAGTGACTAAAATAGCATAGTGCTGCTGTCTGTGGAATCAGATGCATAGACCAATGGAACAGAATAAAGGACATGTTTGTAACAGGGTGACTTTTGATGAAAGTGCCAAGAGCTCACACTGAAAGGACAGGTTCTGAAGCAAGTGTTGCTGAGAATATTGGATATCTATATGCCAAAAATGAAACAAGTCACCCTTCTCTGATACAAAAAAATCACCTCAAAATAAACCAGAATTGAATGTAAAAACAGAAACTATTAAGGTAGTAGAAAATAGACACACACACGAAAACATTTTAAAACATTTCCCAGAAATGGAGATGACCTTACTAGCCAAGGCATCAAAACAAAACAAAACAAAATCAACTAAAACACTTCTGAAAAGAAAAATAAACAATTAATGGAGTAAAAGCATAACACTTAGAGGATATGAGAGAAATATTTGTAAACTATCCACCCAACATGAGATTAATATCCAAGATATAGCAGGAAGTCAAGTTATTTAATAATATATTATGTACACAATAGTAATATGTATGTAAGAAGTCTAATTTTTTTCTAAATGGGCAAAAAATATGAATAGACACTTCCCAAAGAGCGCTTGTAAACAGTTAAGAGATGCAAGGAAACCCACCCAACACAAATTATCATGGAAATGCAAACCCACATCTTAAGGAGTTTTATATCATCCTATTTAGAATGGCTACTATCAAAAAGACATAGTAAGATTCTGAGATGGCTCAGCAGGTAAAGGCTGAGCCTCATGGCCTGATTCAACCTTCAGAACATATATGGTAGAAGGGATGAATTGACTCCCACAGTTGTCCTCTGACTTCCACATATGGGCTGTGACATGCACATACCCACCCACACGTACACAACCAAATAACTTCAGAACAATATATAATAGAAAACTGCCAGGAAGCACAATGAGAAGAAAAACTCTCCTACACTGTTGATAGAAATGTTAATTATTGCAGTCTTCATGGGAAGCACCATATGGGTTCCTTAGAAATAAAAATAGAAATAGTGTATGATTCAGAAATCCACTACACCTGGAAACGATCATCCTAAGTGAGGTATCCCAAAAGCAGAAAGAAACATATGGTATATACTCACTTATATAGACCTATAGGATAGGAAGGTCACGCTGAAATCTACACACCTAGGGAAGATATACAAGAAGGAGGATCCAGGTTGGTATGATCAATGCTCATTTAGATGAACTAATAGGATGGACATTGAATGGAGGAGAAAACAAGCAACAGGACAGGAGCATACCAAACTGAGCAGGGCACAGGGGTCTTATATGAGACAGTTTCTCCAACCAAGGACCATATATGGATATGGCCTAGAACCCCTGCTCAGATGTGGCCCATGATAGCTCATTGTCGAACTGAAGACCCTAGTAAGGGAAACAGGGACTGTTTCAGTCTTGAACTTGATGGCTGACTCTTCGACCCTCCCCCATACATGCCAG
>CM053747.1:40116201-40129198 GCA_028658305.1 Pachyuromys duprasi
TTGAGGGAGGGTTGAGGAGGGTTGGAGGGAAGGAAAGAGAGGGGCTACGCATGGGATGCAAAAAACCTAACCTGTGATTGATATAAAAATAAATAAATTTTTTAAAAACCTGAATTTCCCCAAATACCACAATAAATTTGGTTATTTATAGAAAAAAAAAAGAAATCCCACTACTAGGGATGTAGCTAATGACAAGGAAATTGAGGGTATCAAAGAGATGTCTAAACTCCAACCTTCATTGTAGGACCAGCCACAACAGCCAAACTTGAATCAACATAAAGGTTCATCAATAATTTTTTAATGCAGAATATATCCACAGTAAATATTATCCAATGAGAAAGAATGGCATTTGTGGCCATATGGATAGAAGTGGAGGACATGACATTAAGTGAAATTGTATAGGCATGAAAAGAAATAACTGCATGTGCTCACTTACATATGGAAACCAAAACAGTTGGTTTCAGAAGTAGGGGCCAAGCAGTGGTTCTGAGAGGCTGCAAAGGGGAGAGAGAGAAGGAAATAGAGAGGGAATTGGCTTACAGCTCAGTTGGGAAAAGTTAGACGTTTTCTGGAGCACATTAGGCTAACTGCAGTTAGCAGGAATTTATTATAATGTATTTCCAAGTAGCAGGAAGGAAACATTTTTACTCTTATTCCCTCCCCCAAAGAAATGATAAATGTTTGAAGTGATGGGTATGGTATTTATATATAATTTTATCTTCACACAATGCGTATTTGTGTCAAAATCTTGCATTCCATTCCCTAAGTATGTACTATTTCTTATGTCACTCAGAAATAAAATAATGATGCTGAATAAGAGAATCCAGATTAAAATATAAATAAAGGTAGAAAAGGCACAGAGCTAATTGGGGGGAATACATTCATTATCTTCTTTTTGAGAACAGCTTCAGAAGTATGTATATACATTAAAAATTATTAACCTGTGTGCATTAAACATGTGCAAGTCATTATGTTTGCTGTTCAACCTCCAAAGCTATTTACAGATGTGAATGCTAACAGTACTAAACATATGTCATTTATACCACTCTGTAGCCTTTTGAGAAATATAGACACAGTTTAAGTCTAGTAGCCTGTGGAATGTAAGATTCCTCTATAAGGAGGGAGAAGTTAGCAGAAACCTTTCATATCTGAGGATGTTGTAGGGAACAGAGACAATACTCAGGATGTCAGGTTTTGGAGCCACCAAGTGCTCTTTCCCTCCCTTCTCCTGTCAGTGGCTGCTAAGAAGCCTAATAAGTCCCTTGGGACTAACGACTGGTACAGATCCCATTCTAGATAAGAGAGGATCAGAGATATCCAAAACATTGGGAGACTCCACCAGAACGAGGTGCAGGGGTAGATGATGAAGCCCAGAAGACAGGACGCTGTCACTGTAGCCAGACATAGCTTTGAAACTGAAGGAAGGAGGGGACTTGGTGGCCCAGATGCAACTTGCAGCTGCCGTGGGAAGCCAGCCCAGCCCAGCCACCATGGTGCTATGTGTGTCCTCAAGGAGAAAAGGGGCAGTGTGTGTGGACTGAAAGGACTGATTCATATATCTTCGTAAGATTTTGGGATCTGAGCCACCCAGCTGGGACATGCTGTCCATCTGAATCGAAGCACCCTCCCCACAGACTAACAGTTCTCCTCGTTTCATACTGTGGAGTGACTGGGGCTTGGTAGCACCAAGGGCATCCTCTGACTTCTGTGAATCTCTTGTGGGCTACCCCAAGGTGGAGTAAAGAAAGAGACTTCATCCCAGTTTAATGAGATGGACAACAATGGCTTGTTCTACACAGCCGTGAAAGAGCTCAAGGATGAGAAGATAGCTCTATCGATGATTTCTAAAAAGAAATGTTAAAAGGGGTTCCAAGAAATCACCCTGTGTTCAGCTCTGCCTCCCACCAAATCCCTCGCTAGGGGAAAAATGCAGAGAGAATTACTCTGTCCTCCTTTCTTCTCTGAAGGCATTACTGTTCAGGGTGTCCCAGATATGACCTCAGACTCACATCTTTGTGGCATTAAGGTTCCGGGGCTCTGCAGCAGGAAACTATGATTGTAGACAGCCAGCATCTCGAGGTTTCCACTGCTATAAGAAAACACCATGACCAAAATCAACTTGAGGAGGAAACGGTTTATTCCACCATCTTATACACCCTAGCACCATCTACCCAGGGATGGCACTGCCCACAAAGTGTTAGGCACTTCCACATTAATCACTAATTAAGCTCCATAGGCTTGCCTGTAGGGTAGTCTTATGAAAATATTTTCTCAATTATGTCGTCCTCTTCTTAAATAACTCTAACTTGTATCAAGTTGACAAATAGCAACAACCAGGACTGTCAGTGAAGGAACTTCAATCAGCAGCAACTCGGGATTCCTGGTCAGGCTGGCATGACACCAAGAGATGGTCAGGACCAATCCCTGGTTTCTGTGAGGAAGAATTACCCAAAACCTGGAGGCAGAAAGTACAATCTATTCATGAACTTCAGATGTGAATTTATGACGACTATCAACACACATTTTAATGTTAATGTGATGCCTTCTACTCAGTGGCTTAGAAATAACTGAAAAGAACCTAAATTAGTATCTCAATGAGCAAGAATATTTTTTCCTCTCAAAGGAAAAATAGAAGCAAGCAAACAACAACATCAGCAGAAGCCTCTCTCACTATGGTGATGCATATTGAGGGAAGCATGCCTGGAGATCAGGCTCCAGTGATCTCCTGAGCAAATGCTCATGCAACCGCTCAATCCTGTTCTGAGGTATCATCCATAAAATCCAAGAGAACAGCTCCGTTTAGAAAAAGTACAGAGTGAAACTTGTCAAGAGTTTTCCTTGCATGTTTTAAAGCCATTTTTTACTAAGTGCTCAATATTTCATTGAACTCATACTTAAAAGTAGGAAGGAAGGAAAGAAGGAAAGAAAGAAAGAAAGAAAGAAAGAAAGAAAGAAAGAAAGAAAGAAAGAAAGAAAGAAAGAAAGAAAGAAAGAAAGAAAGAAAATGCTACCACAGATGGATAAGGGTGGCCAAGAGAGAAAAAAGAAAGAAAACAAAGCTTTATGGGGAAAAGATTTACTCTATGTAGCAGGAGAACACCTAACAGGAACATGTTAAGTCCCAGGGTAGAGGTAGAGGTCTAAACGACAAGAACCACCCATCCCTCAGAAGCAGGCCGTCTTCCACAACCTGGCAGTTCAAATAAACATAGACAACAATGCTTGTGCCTTTTCCTCTATCCCTCAGGCAAAATATTCCTGAATGCCCATTTGAGGTGCACAATAGCATTAGAACGCAGTAGTAGAATGCAGAAGCCATGCTTTCCATAAACAAATAATTTTGTCAAGGATGCAAATCAGATCCGGCAGAATCTTCCCCTTGCAGATTGCTAATGTATTTTAACCACGACATATATTCCTACATGTTCACTTTCAACAAAGCCTCCCTCTCTCGTTTGAAGATGCCAGATTTGGACCGCGTATGTTACATCTAGCCAAGAGAACATATTTCCTCCCGAAACACGGCCTTGACAGCAAAGCAAAGTGTGATTAAGTTGTGTCACAGATAGGTACAGCATCATCCATCTGGCAAGGGGGAGTCTTGTGCTACCTAATTAAGAAATATAATGATCTAGTCTGATCAAACATGCCTTTACAGTTTGGGTAAGTGAAATGATCCAGTTAGATGACTGCAAATGGGTAGGAGATCTTGTTGTCCTAACAGAACAAAGCTAGGGGTAGGGACCCTGGAAAGATGTAATTTGTACATATTTAGGTCAGGACTGTATACACAGCAAAGGAAGGCTGCATAACTTTCTGAAGAATCTTGGCCAGCAACTTGTGAAACACTGATCTGATTTGCTTGGAAATTTTTAAAAAATAATTGGCTCCTGCTGGCTGAGGCCCTGTGCCAACACCTCATGGTAATTCGTTTGTGACATTCCTAGAAGCAAGGCTATGCTGGAAGAGGCACAGTGATATGTTGAGGGAATAATCATGTCATCTTCCAAAAGTCTGCAAGAAAGGTAGCAAGCAACCTCCAGCAGAGGGGCCTCTGGGTTTCCAGGGAGAAGATTCTCAATTTAAATGGAAATTCTATGGCCCTTTCTCCTTTGCTCCCTTTCTAGACTCCAAAAAGCGTAGTTGTTGGGACTTTTTCAAGAACACTTATATCTAGGGTTAGCTTTCTACTCGTCAACCCCAGATTTGGGGTTTCTAGGATTCTGAATTCTAGGATTATGACTTTGAAAAAAAAAGTCCACCCAACACATAATTTCTGGGCTTTTATAGCAGCCACTAAATGCTTGGAAAGCTTTTCAAGAAATGCATGTAAACATTAGGAAATAAAGGAAAGGTCCAAGTTAATCCAACTCTCCTGACAATAGTAAGAGAAGCTTACTATTATTCAGAAGCTCAAAGAGAATGTTCTGCATTCTAAGATTAGGAGAAAGAAAACACTGGGGAAGGGTAGGGTTTACTTTGGCTCTGAGTTTGAGGTACAATCCTTTGGAAGGGAAGGCATCGCAGCAGGAGTGTGAAGTGGCTGGTCAGGAAGCAGAGCAATGAGTGCTCCTGCCTAGCTCCCTTTCTCCCGTTTAGTCAGTTGGTGACCCCAGACTGGAAGGATGTTCCCTACATTTAGGGTAGGTATTCCTACCTCATTTAATCTAATCTAGAAATAGTTTATAAAGATGCCTAAAGGTCTTTTCCATGTTAATTCTAAATGCCATCAAGATGGCATCAAGATAAACCATTATAGCCTGTTAAAATAAAAAGAGAGAGGAGGGAAGAATATATTTTGAGGGAATAATTATAAAAGTGGCAATATCTGAAAGTTCTAGAGGAAATAGTGGAACAACATTGTCCGGTTCATACTGAGTCCTAGGACATACAAAAATACCCCCAACCTATTTTCGCCAGCTGACCAGTAATCCCAAATGGAAATGACATTCTTCAATAATGATACCATCAAGGAAGCCATGCAGGACACAACAGAAACAGCTGTGGTTAGAAAAATCTGAATACCTTATGGTGTAAACAAGGCATTCATGCACGTTTTTCTCCAGAGCCTTCTGCTGGACATTAAGATGCCATCCACCTCCGCTGGTCTGTGGGTAAAAGCAGAAAGGTGGAATTCCAGATCTAGGAATCATCAACAAAATTTGCCTGCTGACAACGCTGCAAATATCTCCACAGCTCTAAGAGATCACTACAGTTGAGGACAGAACTGTTGGAGGCAGAATTGGCGAAGGCTGGCAAAAGTTATTGAGGGTCAGATGCATGGGTCACTTAGTTTCCAATTGTAAAGCACATGGATCAGAATCATCTCATACCCAGTTCCCTTGTCCTATCTGAGGAACTCAATCTGATGGAACAGGTAAGCACTATGCTGTTGCTGTCCAAACAGAGACCATTTTCAGGAAAATAATTGATGATGGCATGGATTGATGGTGACATGGTTTGATGATGGCATGGATTCTGTTGGAGTTAAGACAGGCCTTGGGATATAAAGCAGAAATCAGCAACCAGTAGAAAAGGGGTCCAAAAAATAGCACGGTACCTATGATTATTGAGCTAGGATTGGGCAAGGCTCCAAGACTGAAGTCTTGGGAGGAAACTGACCTCAAGGACAGTGACAAGAGAGAAATATTCAAGAGCTGCTTGCTTTTCTGTCTCTTGGAGCTCTGATAATTTCTTGCTGAACCTAGGTGGTCTCACCTGCAGAATAGAATGAATGGCAACAGACTTCTTTCTGTCTGACCTTCCATACTCCCCTCAGAGACAGGAAGTTCTAATGAAACATTTAGGTTGATTCTCATTGGCTTAAGGACTGAAAAAGTCTGAGTGCACAGGGAACAAGCTATTATCACTGGCACACAACTATGCTGAGTCAGACAGGAAAGCTAATAAGAATCTACACACCAGGAGCCTCCATATTCCCCCAATTTGGAGCAGCTTCTTAGAGAGACAAAGTTGTAAGAGAGATACAAATATAGGGCCTTCAGTTTAATGGAGACTTTTTATTTATTTATGAATGCAATTGAATGAGAAGTATTGCAAAATATAAACATCATATTATCTTCCCTTACATACTTAGTGGATAAAATATATAATGGCATGAAATTCATTCTGTCCCAGGAAATTGGAGATAGATAGAGGCAATACCAATAGACCATCAGGAAAGAAAACTGTCTTGTAGTGTCATTAATTAAGCAAAGCATAAATATTTATTGTTCATTACTATGTGCAAAATATTACAGTAGGTACTTGTGAGATTTGAAAAGAAATAGAAAATGCCCCCTATATTCAGGGACTTCTAAACCAGTGGTAGGGGAAGAGAGGGAGAAGGTGAGGGGGCAACACCTCTGCTTGCACTACTTGGAGATTTTATGTCCACAAGAGGCCATTATGCCCGCATCTGCAGCAGACTCGAAGTGCTGAGAAATAACCACCTGCAGAAGCAGCCCTGCACCGATGACTCTACAGAGTTGCCACATTAATATCCCAGCTCTTTTGCCCCATAGGTAGGATCATTTTGAGCCAGAGGCTTTGTACCTTTTCCGAGTGTTTCCTCGTGGGATTAAGCTCTGGTCAACTGCTATGCTAGTGGTTTAATAACTCAGCCTTTACTGTTCCCGTTTCCTTCTGTATGCTTCTCAAATAAATGACTTGCCCTTGAATATCTGGTTCAAGAAGAAGGGTCTGAAGGAGAAGAAGAAAAAGAAGAAGAGGAGGCGGAGAAGGAGGGAGAGAATGAGGAAAAGTTGAAGGGGGAGAGAGGAAGAAATGCCACTACTGCTTCTGGGGACACAAGACAACCACCAGCTGCATGTTGTGAGATTCACCTATACTTATGCTTTTTTCTACAAAGCAGTTTGTTCAACACTAGAAGGATAGAGACAGGCAGGGCATCTATGAAAGACCTACAGCTGGCCTAACAGCAAGCACTGTTCCATCCACTAGCACATCAGTCTTAGCTTTATGGTTACTCAATCATGCTTTACTTTCTACCTCACACCCTTCTCCTAGGTAGGCTGTGCTCTTAGTGGCTTACTATATAAGGGTGACGGATCTGTCTACTGAATGGAAGACATGAACCTAGTGGAGAAGATGCTAAGAAGCGAAGTACAACTCAAGGTTAGCTTTGCAGGGAAGGAAGAATGCAGATTTACTGGGAGGTCAAAGGGAAGAGGAAAGGGGTGATTCCAACAGTCTGAGGGGAGGATAGAGATGTATGAATTCAGATACAAGGAAATAACGCTGTTGCATTTTGACTATCCAGATTCCAAGAATCTTCCTCTTGTAGATGAGTGCTTCCTTTGGTGAGTAGGATTGCTGTGGTGTTCTGCCCTGTGACCCACAGAGTTAGCAGATGAATGTCCTTGCTCTGCCTAACTGTGTTCCACTTCCCTCCTGGAAGCTAACAACAGCCAGACTGAGGCTCCTCCCAGGCCTTTGATGCAGTGAATGTACTTCAAAGGTAAAGGACTTTGTCATGGCTTTCTGTTGCTGGAGCTCAAATTATGTTTTAAAAGTGTTTAAAATAACAACAAAAATGGTTATCAAAAATGGTTCTCAGTTTGTGTTGGTCTGGTGTTTGGGAGTCCCTTGGCTTTGTGACTCTGGCTCAGGACCTCTCACAGTCATGGCGTCAGATAGACCTGCAGTGACATGCAGAAAGTTTGGCTGGATATGAGGATCATGCCAACATGATGTACTCAACATGATTTAAAGCAAGACCTTGCATTTTATTACTACTGGCAGGATGGCCCAGTTCCTCTACACAAAGACTCTACACAGGACACATTTTGAGTGACAGTATGACCTCGTAGCTTGTGTTTCCCACATCAAATTATATAATAAAGAGAAATGTAGAAACACAGAGTGTCTTTCAGACACTGGAAAATCACACAGTATAATTTCCACTATATGTTGTTAGTCACAGGCAAATCCAAACCAACAGGGGCAGGGAGCATAGAAAAGTGTGAGAACCAGGGCCAAATACCAGGAAGTATTTGGAAGCTTGCTATCACATTTATCCAGGGACAGTCAACTCTCCAGCACCAATGTCCCATGGCAGTCAATGGCTGTAGCAATGGAAGCATCAGGCTGGATACATCCTGAAGCTGATTGATCTCCAGCAACTCACTGGGTTCTACTTATTTTCTAGGCTTGCTCCTCCAGTCTCCTGTGAGTTCTGTTTGGCTTCCACATCCTCACAAAGAGCTTTGGGTTGCCGAAGACAGCAAAGTTAGTGTCTCCTCCCTGAAATCAAGAAGCATATCTCAGATAGATGATATTGGTCTCCAGGCAGGTCTTGGTGAGTTTATGTGATAAGAGTTGGGGAAAAGACCTGAGTCTTGAAGAATGAAGTTTGTGGAAGAATTCTATGAGGAGCATAATTATATAAGCATCCAAGAGAAAAATATAAGAATCATTAACCAGCTGTGAGAGGAAGGATGCTATGAGTGACATAAATATCAGTATCCAAGAGAAATATAAATATATAAAAATTATAAAATATAAGTATTATTGAGCAGCTCTGAGAGCCAAGAGGCTTTATATAAAACAAAGTTGAAAGATCAGTCATCAATAGGTTTTTTTCATGGCTTTTACTTTTAACTTTTAATTCAACAAAATCCATCTTCTTTTAGAATAGGAACCACCGAATTGCTGAAGCATATAGAAATTATAGAAATCAGACCAATGCAGAAACTTTGGAGAGTCCATAATTTTAGTTTATTCATATTGAACCTTGAACCTTAAATAAATCTTACTTTTATATTATTCTGTGGGAAGTACATCTCTTATTTTATGACTATATCCATTTCTCTTTCATATATTTTTGTTCCCAGGCTTCCAAGCATAGTCCATTGTTCTGAAAGCTCAAGGTGCATTTGCTTATTTGTGTATATTTTTGCAAGGACTGATCACTGCACTTGCATGCATTTTAAAATGTTTAAAATGTTGTATCATAGATCACATCCGATTCCTGCTTTAGCAGTCCCACCCACTAGCTGTGTTCTGAAGATCTATCCATATAGCATGTTGTGTTTTCATTTGATCCATTACTACTAACTGTTGTGGGGGCTTTTATAGAATACCCCTGCCATGTTTGTCTTTAAATAATCCCAGGAATGCATGCCAGATTTCATCCAGCTGCAATGTATCCCTAACATTGGAACAACTGGACAAGAGAGTACTTGAAGATTTAACAAGACTGGGCCTAATTGTTCTTTAGCATGTCTCTACACTTTGTGTCCCTCTAGATATACATATAGGTGACACACAAAACTTAAAGGTCCATAGTACTGCCCAACGCAGCATAGATTTAAGTTTATTATGGCACTAGAGATCACATTCTATTTCATGCTTTTGTCATAATCTAATCTCTTTCCAGAAATGTCTCTCCTAATATTGTCATCCTGGTGATTTTTAAAGGACACATATTCAAATCAGATCAGAATATCATATTATAGGGATCTATTTAAGGGATCTTTGTCTCTAATTCAGCCTTGGCAGTCCTACATTACCTTGCCCTGTGAGTCCTCAGCTTCACCCGATGCACCTAGACAACCTACATAAACACAATGGGAAGCCCTCTAAAGGAGCTGAGCTTCTCCCAACCTCCTACTTGGCACTGAGCATATTGCTTGAGCCCACCTGTCTTCTAGGCACCAATAAATCAAAAGGCCACCAAACTGCATAAACCCTACACGTCAAGTGGGGAAACGTAAAAGCAAAATGATTCAAGAGTTGAGGGAGAGTGGGCCAGCTCTGGTTTCCCTGTCCAATATGGAAAGAAATGCAAGGTTACAGGAGTGTGGCATATCTGACACTGGAAAACAAAGAGGAAGATGAATTATCCTAAGCAGATTGGATTTCAAACAAGCACCACCACAAAAAGCAAGGAGCCTAAAACACCTCCCACAATTGTGATTGATTTCCCGTCATCAAACAATAAACCACCATTTAGATGAGTTTGGTCATTCTCTGGTATACTTGCAGGAAATAATCTTCCCCCTGGTGGTGATGTCACATGGTAGTAGCATCTGATGAAGAGGTGGAACCAGGAGCATCGCAAAAGAACATCATTAGTTCAACAAGCCAATGAAGAATTAGGACAGCTATACTTAATACCCCCAATTTACGATGCATCCAACAAAGGATCAGAGAGTTTAAATGACTTTCCTTGAATCCCATTGTTGGTGAATTGCAGAACTGAAAAAATGAAAATTAACCTCAGGACAGGGTCATAAAATGTAATTTATGATATTATATTTGTCCTCGTAAAATACCCCTGTTGTAAAAGAATTTGGAAAATGAGTGGACTTTATTATAATGGAATTTGATTCAAGTAGCAACAAGAAAGAGTTAAGTGAAATGAATTACATTTGATACCTTCAGCTGTGGCACCGCTTACTGAGGAGATGCGGGGAGAGGCTCTAATACCTTTGCTTTCTCATCTGTTTCTTTTTATTCAACAATAAGTGAGGTTACTTCATGCAAGTTTTTAAATTTCTGTCTTGTTCTCCAGCGTGGAGGACAGATGTCATCTGCTCCCTACTTCCAACTGTGCATAACTATAGCTCATAATGGCCCCTGTGGGTGCAACCTTCTAAGATATCCAGCTTTTGAAGGGGCACAGCTTCCTGAAGAATCAGAAGTTCATGCCACAACGAGGAAAAAAAATTAGTGCAATGATTCTATGAAACCAGGAAAAAACTACAAAATGTCTGAAAAGACAAAAGCTGTGTTTGATTATAGGCTAAAAAAGACCTATTGTAACCCCCGCTCTTTGTCAGAACTCTTCCCTGAGGCTCCAGGAGTAATCCCAGACCTGATTATGTTTTTGCCCCATATGGCTCACATCGAGAATGAAGAAGCAGGTCCTTCTCATGGTTCCACCAGCTAGAAAGGCTGCTGTAGCCAACTCCTGACCTCTTACTGCCCAGCCTCCTCTCTGTGGGAAAAGAGATAGACTAAGGCAGGAATGATCTCTTGAATGTCCTTTCCAGGGTTCCGTAGTCATAAAAATGATGAGAACAAACCTGGACTACAGGTGATACAGAACTAAGAGAACACAAGGCAAGATAAGCTTGAGTTGGGCATGAGCACCACGGTTAAGAAAGTGTCCCCTTCTTACAATGAACGTGAAGTTGATGCTTGTGAATTTTGCACAGTTTTATTGCCTTCAGGGTTGATTTACTCAGAGGAAGACACATTTGACTACCTTGCTGGGAGGCTATGCTGACCCTGTACTTTGAGAATGTGTTTGTCGCTCCTACAAGCTGATACTCACCTTCTAATGAGGCCCAGGAGCTGATGCTGAGGGTGGGATCCCAGCAGGCAGCAAGAGTGTGGGAGCTTTCCTTTCTGCCAATTATTCTTTTCTTACTCACTTGACTCTCAAAAGGAGAGAAGATGCAGCTTAGCAAACCCTCAGTGCTTTCTCTTACCCTCCTTAGCCATTGTGATTTTTTTTATTTTGATTGCCAGTTCAATTACACTGAAATGTAAATAAGAGATTAATAAAGCATAGATATGGGCGTGACTGGGATGGTATTCCTAAAGGCAATTAGATCATAGAGGACTCTGAACTAATTCCTTAATAGGTTCATAATGTTATTATGTTCATTATTAGGAGGCTGTGAGAGGAAGGATATAGGGGGAAGAAGTAAATCATTGGATGTGTTCTTGAGGCTATGTCTTGGTTTCTTCCCATAAGACCTCTTTCTGAATTCTGTGCAGCAAGATGTGAGAACCCTTCTCCACCACATATTGCTGTTGCCATGGGTGTTCCGTTCAAGCGCAAAGGACCAAACAACCATGGACTTGACCCTCTGAAACAATGTTGGGTATGTTGTTACCATAATAAGAAATGAAAAGTAATTCAGAAAATTAGCGCCAGACAAGTGGTGTCGTTGCTGTGACTAAACCTAACCATGTGGTTCTTAAATATTTGACAATTGTTTCTGAGAGGAACCTAGGAAAGTTTGAATATGTAGACCAGAGAAAGTGTGGTTTGCTCTAACTAAAGATTAAGGGGTGGTTCTAGGGAGCACTCAAGAGAGCAGAATTCCAAGAAAGAATGTGAATATGACAGCCAGGAGTTTAAAGATTCAGAGGTAAATGGGAACTGGACTAGAGGCCGTTCATGATATATTCTGGCAAAGAATTTGTCTATATTCTCCCCATGTCCTGAATGAAACTGAATTCAAAAGAATGTATTAATTCTCTTAGTGGAGGAAATGTCAACACACCATAGCATTTAGGCTGTGGCTTAGTTATTTCTGGCTGCTTTTGGTCAGGTTTGCAATGAGAATCAAGAGCAAAATGCAAAAGTGGAAAATCTGAAAATCATGCAGTTCAGGCGAGACAGGGGGAGTATCAGCACCCTTGGGTAAGGAGAACATGGTTATTAAAGAGATCGATGCCAAAAAAATTAAAATTAAAAAAAGAGATGACTGCCATTAATAAAAAGTCAAGAATTTTGCACTAGGACAGTAATAAAGATGCCTTGAGAATATGAGAGGAATTAGTCAGATGCCAACCATTGAAGCCTCAAGGACTATAAAAGGGTAAGCACATTTGAAAAACCCCCTCTTACAAAAGAAAGAACTCAAATACCCTACTTTTAATTTTTATTTTATATTAGTCACAGGTTATGTACTTTGTATCCCAGCCATAGCCCCCTCCCGCACACCCTCCCTATCCCACCCATCCCTCCCTCATCTCCTCCCTACTTCTTTCCAAGTCTACTGATAGGGGAGGACCTCCTCCCCTTCCATCTAACTCTAGCTTATCAGGTCTCTTCGGGAATGGCTGCAATGTCCTCTTCTGTGGCCTAGCAAGGCTGCTCCTCCCTTGGGGGACAGGGAGGTCGAAGAGCCAGTCATTGAGTTCATGTCCAAAATAGTTTCTGTTCCCCTTACTAGTATAGCCACTTGGGAATTGAGCTACCATTTGCTACATACAAGCAGGGGTTCTAGGTTAT
>CM053747.1:40129698-40187630 GCA_028658305.1 Pachyuromys duprasi
GCACAAAACTAAAGTCCAAGTGGATCAAAGACCTCAACATAACACCAGACACATTAAATCGGTTAGAAGAAAAAGTGGGAAAGACCCTAGATCTCATTGGCACAGGAGACTACTTCCTGAACAGAACACAAACACCCTACTTGAACAAGGGTATTTAGAGGGTTGTATTCCCAAGGTGTGCTTCATGATTCTTAGTGTCCCAGGAATGCAGAAGTCAGTGCATCTGTTATCCAAGGGTGTGAAGCTACTCCAGCAGGGAGAAGATCTTAGTGTCATTTATGTGATGGTCATTTTTTCTTTTTTGCAAGCAGGACAGATTGTAAGAGTTGTGAGAGCATGGAGGCTTTCACCAAAATTTTAGAAGCAGAACTGGGAGGCTAGTCAATGTGTGGTGACTTCAAGGTATTCCTCAGATGGTGAAATGTAAAGTGTGTTGGGATGCCAAGAACTTGGGGTGTCTGCCAAGAAAAGCCGTAGGTAGTGATCAAAGTCACCCTAGGTGAGAAAGCATGTGGACTGCAGACATTAAAACCATAGAGACATGACTGCTTCCAGCACCTTACACACTGCATGTCCAAGATGATAGACGTGGAGCTACAGGATTTATCGTTTTCCATTCTGAATTTTGATATTGCTTTAGTCTCCTTCTTCCTTTCTACGTGCTCACCCTTTTCTCTGGAGGTGGGATTGCACACACTCTGCTATCATGCTTTAGAAATATATAACTTTCTCTTTGATTTTATAAGAGCTCACAGCTAAGACTTTGCCTGGAATTGCAGAGGAGACTTTGGACTTAGACTTTTCTTGACTCACGGAACTGTTGAGGTCTGGGAACTTTTAGAGATAGACCAAATGCATTTTTGTATTATGAAATAGACCTGAGACTTCAGAGAGACAGAAGTAGAATGGGGTATTTATGGGTGTTAAGTTGGCAAGGGGTTGGTTGTGAGAATTCACTGTGATTGTCAACCTGATTGGGTTGAGAATGCCTGGCTTATGACTGTGCCTGGGGTGCTGCTTGCAGAGATGGTCAGATCAGAAGTCTGACCTAATCAATGGGTCAATCGCCTGATGGATTTATTGGGAGGTAGAATTTAGTAAGACAAAGTAAGTCACTGGAGTTGTGTCCTAGAAGATAATACATCTACTTTGGCCCTTTCCCATCCCCCTCACTCTTTTCCCAGAGCTGAGCTGTTTCTGCTGTATACCCCTTTTGTCTTGAAGTTCAGTTTTGCACATAGGCCGAGCAATCATGGACTAAACCTTTGAAACCACAGGCCAAAATATATAATTCTCCTTTGTGTTGTTTATAAGAGTTGTCAATACACCTTCTGGTTCCCCAAATGTCTGAAGCCTTACTCACCTCAGGACTTCTTCAAAAACCTTGTTCCAAAATAACAAAATGAGGTTGTTTTTTATTTTTATTTTTTTTAATTTGCTTGTTTTTGTTTTCTAAAAAGGATATCATGGCTCTTAAGTCCTTCCTAGAAAAGTAACCAATGTGTGAATTTTCTATCAAGAATATTCTATAATGATGAGGGTTTTATTTGTCTGATTCTGAGTTCTCTATACATAATTTTAAAATTTCATCAGAAAACTTTATTTTAACAGTATTACATCATCTGGCTGGCCATGCAAGTCTAGAGCTGGCCAAAGAAGGTTCCACAAGTGGAATGGCTTCAACAAGAGAAAAATATTTTCTCAATTATGAAGGTTAAGAGTCTAATGACAAGCTGTTAAGAGGGACATCCTGCTGGCATATGCCTCTAATCCCAGTGCTTGAGAGTCTGAGGAGAGGGTGTTACAAGTTCAAAGCTACCCTAGGCTAAAGTGAGTTCCAGGACAGGATGGACTATATAATGAGACCTTGTCTCAAAAAATAAAAATAACAGGAAAGGGTGTCATTTGGGTTGGTTCCTTCAGAAGGCTGTGAACTAGAATAAATGTTTCCTTGAGGTTCTGGTGTTTTGTTGACAGTCATTTAGTGTCTCCTGGCTCACAGAAGCACCTTTGTCTTGTCACATGTATCCTTCCTGTGCACATGTGGATACTAGGAGCTCGCTCTACCCCAGTGTGGTCACATCTTAATTACATCAGCAGCAATCCTAGTTTTAAATAAGGACATATATCTGGGTAACAGAACTTAGGGCTTCAAAATATGAATTTTGTGGGAGTTATACTTGAACATGTATTCTTGGCAGAAATATTGCATGTCAAGCAGCCCTATTCTCCACAAACCTTCTCTGCCAACAGCTTAGCTTGTCTTGCCAACACAAGGGTCAAGTTTCGGTGGCTAATTCATTTGTTTCACTCATCTACCCAACTGAAGCTCCTTAAATGGGAGAATTTTGCCTTGTTTCCACTGAGCCTACCAGGGACAAGGCCAGCATCTGTGCCATGCAGTGTCAGCGCCACATTTGGTGCCTGAGGCAAAAGGAGAAATCACCATTGGTACTGTCTTTATTGACATGTTGCAAAGTTTTGAGACAGTGTCTCACACCAGGATTGCCTGAAACTCCTATCCTCCTGCCTCAGCCTCCTGAGTGCCAACATTATAGGCATCGCATCAGACCTGGTAGTATTTTGCTTATTGAGTATCTTTGGCATCAAGTTTGCTTTTCTGAACACTCTATTAAAATACCATTACCTCCATTACTGAGACTGTTGGCGCCTCTCTGCCCTTTTAGCTTAGAGACAAGTTCATTTGTTCTCATTTGTCCAGGTCCTCCCTGAATCATTGAAAAGAAGAAAAAAAAAGAAAGAAAGACAATACAGCTTGCTGCTTAATCTGTAGGGGCAAAGCAATTCTGCTCATTGTAAAAGATAGCAAAATGAAAGACGATCCTCCCAATAGAATGAAGCAGCAGTAAACCTGAGGGAAACTGAGTACCTGAAAAACCAAGTGGGACACAGGAACATCCTCTATGTATGTACTGGTCCTTGGAGGGACAAGGCTGGCTCTGGTTCCCCCTGGCCCAGTATGAACATCTCTGTACTTCTGCCCCAGGCTCAACTTCAGAAATCCACAGATGCTGTGAGATCTTTGCTTGTTTCTTGTTTCCAAAGAGCTGACCCCATCACTGAGGGGATTGGGCATCTGAAACACACATCTCTTGATCGGAGGGCATTCACTGAAAATGTCTGAGAACTGCTGCACTTGCAGGTAAGAGGGCGGTTCAACACAGCTTCCCAGGGATCTAGGTCCTCACCCAGGAATCACAGCCTCTCCATAGGGTCTCTTTGCATTCATGAGTTTCTCTCTCTGCTTCATCTCCTCTCCATCTCTCTTCCACCCTCACTGCCCCCTTCAGCCAGACTGAGATGGGACCCTTAAGAATGGATGCACTCTCCCTGCTCCCCCAGAAGAGTCACCCCTGAGTCAAATGTCCCATACCTTAACCCTGGGCCTAGGCAATAAATCACCCAGACAGGTAGAGTATGGAAACCTGACTCCCTAGTATTAAATGGGGTTTCTATGTCCCTGGAGCTCTGCTATCGGAAGAGGGGTATTTCCCTGGTCCACCTTTGTTGGGAACTATCTCTTCATTTGCCTGGCCACAAAATGCCTCAGGCATGCTATGCAGAAACCTGGGGAACTGGCACAAGCTGGTGGCCCGCATGTGAAGTTGCTCAGCAATCAGGAGATGAAGAGGAAGGACACTGCTGAAAGTGCAGTGTTCTGCTGGGCATGTGTTTTCAGCTTTATCTACTTTCCCAAAGCTGCCAGTACCGCCAGCACTCTGAGGCTCCTCCTGGGATCATATCCTGAGCCACTTTAGCAGTAAATCTCCCAAGGTCCTCTTCTACCCAGAGGGCTCTCTAACTCTCATGCTGTGTGGGAACTAAAAGACTCCATAGAGCCATGAACCTGGAGTCAGAGAACTTGTTTTATCCTCTGCAAGTCAGTTACATTGCATCTTAAATGATACTGTCTTTTTAAAAAAGATATATTTATTATGTATACAGTATTCTGCCTGCGTGTGTGCCTGCAGGTCAGAAGAGGGCACCATATCTCATTACAGATGGTTATGAGCCACCATGTGGTTGCTGGGAATTGAACTCAGGACCTTTGGAAGAACAGCCAGTGCTCTTAACCTCTGAGCCATCTCTCCAACCCCGATGTTGTCTGTTTTTAATAAGTTGTTCTAAGGGTTAAAAGTATTTTGTATAGAACCTGAAGAGAAGGCTCAGTGGTTAAGTGTACTTGCTTCTCTTCCAAGGGATCTGAATTCAGCTCCTAGCACCCATGTCAGATGGTTCACAAACATCTGTAACTGTAACTCCAGGAGGACTCTCTGGGGCCTCCTGCACTCACACATACACATACACACATACACACACAGACATACATATATACACATACCTAAAAGTAAAGTGAATCTCTTAAAAGAAGAGAAAACAATGGAGTCGTGGGTAACAAAGCATTGCAGAAACCTGTCTGATCCAATGTAGAAGGCTGTGTCCTTCCTTGCCTTGCATTCATTCAACAAGCAGCTGCTGCTTTCTGTGTTGTCACTGCTTCTGTGACGCAAAGAAGTTTACCTTTTCCTCAAATCAGGAATTCAAGCACTAATGAGGGATTTTGAGACACTGGCTTTCAAGGATTATCCCCATGGTCCAACTGCCAGGAGATCTGGGTCCATGTGTATTTTGCTGCCTGGCACATAGCTGCCACTCAATAAATCCTTGAGTAAGTGAACAGTTAGGTGGATGATTGAATAAAATACCCTAATGACAAAAGAGAAGAAATGTATGCTTCTAAGTCTCAGGAGAAATAAACCGAAGAATAGACAAGAAAAACACTAGAAGTCTTGATTTCCTTAAAAATTCATGCAAAATTCATGCACTTTGCATCAAAATATATCTTTCTCTATTTTATGACAAAAATGATGCTTTGAATTACTTAGCAGAGTACAGCTTATGGACACCTTGTGGTTGTGCCCCAGGCACACTGCCAACTGGTCCTGGAAATGCAAAAAGCCTGGTATAGGAGTCTCATGACCAGCAATCTCCACCCTTGCAACCAGTTACACAGATCCCATTCCATCAGTATCTGCCCTTCGTCCTGATCTAGTCCACCCAGACCTGCTTTGTGCTTCCAGTCAAAGGCCCCAGATAGCAACAAAAGGTAAAGTTCCTATGGCTATTTTTTTTCCTTTCATAAAACGCTGGGTGAGGCTGTGAGTAATTGGTCCTTTCTGGAGAAGGATTGATAATTTGTCTTTCTCGGAGCTATTACCAAGCTGGCCTGCCAAATGGACAAGTGTTAAGAGGAGAGAATGGGGCAGTGGCCAGGATAGGAAGAGCTCAAGATAATGGAGTTGAGAGCATCAGAGAGGTCCTCTCCTGGCAGTCAGACCATGAATCAAGGCGGTCATAAGAGAACAGCAATTCATAGCCCTGTGTGCGTCCTCTGCAGCTGCTCCAAATGGCTGCCTCAATTAAGTCTGGACCTGGGCTCCTTGGGTCTTAGACTGTTGATGCCTTGCCTTCTCCAGATGGTATAGTGGATATAAAAGTCTCTATCAGCAGGATCAAGACTGTCAATCCATTGTTGAATGAAGCTAGTCTGGGCTCTGCAGGGCAACAAAGGAAGAAAAGTGTGGTCTCTCCCAACACTGACACCTGATCATAGAAGCAGCCATGTCTACGGCTCTGAATAAGACTGGACTGGACTGACCTCCATCAGAGTCACTCCTGGCCTCTCAGCCTCACCAGGAGAATGGCAATGTGCCACCCAGAGGCACAGCACCCAAGATGTGCAAAGCCCTTTGATGTTTATTATCGCATTTAATCCTCCAATCATCTTGTGAATTTTATTTTAGAATTAGAAACTTTAGTTCAAGGTTTCTCCAAGGCCTCAGAGCTAGAAAGTGATAAGGCTGATATTCAACCAGAATTTTCTAAGAACATCTTTCCTCTCACGCCTAGGCTATGGGGGAAAGAGGTAAAGTTCAGCGTGGTAAGAGGGAAAGAACTATGGGAGTGGTCCTGGGAAAGGGCGCAACCACACAGGATGACACCATACACAGATGGATTTGAGCAACAGGACAGTAATCTGGGGATGCAGATTCCGGGAGCCACTGAGAAGGAAGGAGGGCTGTCTGCTGGGCCTGGGACAGGTTCTTTCAGATTTTTCCTGAAGTAAAGTCTGCTAGGGCTTAAAATGTCCAGGTGTTCGTGATGGCCTAGGCACCTGGGTAGCAATGACATAGTTCACTTAGATGGAATTAGTTCTGTTTGCTTCTTTGACTCTCTATGCAATGGCATATGGACTGGACCTCAGGACCTCAGGTGCCTGAACATGTGTGTCCTGGAAAGCCTAGATCTAGGCTTATCACATTTCTTCCATGTGTTCACTCTTTGTGTATTAGGCAAAGGACAAGCTCCTTGTCTCTTCAGCTCCCCCCTATGCTTAGCAAAACTGGTACCCCTCCAAAACTTACTAACTCTGCCTTTGACAAGGAATCTGCCACACTGTCCCATTTGCCTCAGGAACAAATGGCCCAGAAGAAGCAGTGCTGTCGTTTTAAGATGCACTGTGTTGGTATTGTTGTTGTTACTGTTTTTACTTCATGCATGGAATTCATATTGCTCATCGTTGAAACCTATGGTTTTTTGAACCATGCTTCTTAGTCCTTTTCTGGTTTGGTTTTTCTGGACCACTTGTCATGGATTGCTCTTCTCTCAGTGATAAAGGGTTCTTGATGACCTTCTCAAAGGGAGAGAGTGAGCAAACCGCCCCCATCTCTCAGACTAAAGTATGGGAGGATTCCTCTGATATTCTAAAGTCCCCATTCTTGAGGTTCTTCAGACAGAAGATGAAAAGGGAATTACACATGTACATACACACAAATTTGCACACGCACATGCACGTGCATGCACACAAAGAAAGAGACAGAGTGTTCCAGACCACTCATAAAAATCTCTGTGCACAGTGAGTGTACAGTTGTCCTAGCAGGACCACATTTGGGTGTGGCGTTAATTCTCAACTCCCAACAGCACTCCCTTCCCTTTTCCCCAGAGTCTCTTTTCTAAAGAAGACCCGGATTCTGTTTCCTTGGCAACCAGTCTCCCTCTCTTCCCATATTTTTAATGCTGTGGTGATAAGGTGTATTTAAACCCAGCAGCCATGTTCCCATGGTGACAGAAGACCCCCAGTAAGTTGCCATGGGAACAAGAGATGGCTTTGAAAAATGATAAAAGTAAGTCAGCTTTGCAAGTGATGACAGCAAAGTTAGAAGCCAGAGAGGCTAGAGAAGATGGCTCAGAAGGCATTAGGTCATGTTAATAGTCCAGTCTATTCTACCTGTGACCAGCCAAGGTCACGAAGGGCAGGAGATGTGATACTTATACCCAGTTCTGTTGCCAAGAAGACGGAACAAAGTATTGTAACCACTGGAATCTAAAGACAAGTACTTCCCATTTGCTCTTATTTGCTATTTGATCTTTTGTGTCTGTCTTCTGAAAGGTGTTTAGAAAAGAAAGGGACCAAGTAAGCCAGCTGAGGATGGTGACCAAGAGGATGAGGACATTTGCTCTCTTCAGCCCCTGCACATTGTGAAAGAAATCACTTGTGAGTTGTGAGATGCTGTGTTCTTGCAGCCAAGAAGCGTTACTGTTTCCCTTCCAACACTTTATCATCAGCATTTTCAAATATCCAACAAAGTAGGAAGAACTTAACGTTAATACCATATACCCAGCAGCCAGCTTCTACCATTAATGTGTTACTGCACATTTTTCCTGTCATCTGTCTCTAGCTGTCAGCACTTTTTTCCTCTGACTGAGTTTGCACAGCTAAATAGTGGGTAAATGAGGGTTCAAACCAGGTCAGGTCCTTGCCAAATTCTCTCTTCTTTCCACTACACTACAATTAGAGTGACCAAATATTCCAGTGTGCTTGGTACTGTCTTTCAGTTTTCATGCTGGCAGAGCGCAAAGTTGCTCATCCTAATCCCTGCAAGGTATTATTGCTTTAGGGGAACTTAATGTGAGGCTTAAGGAAATGGGTCCCCACGTAAGCAGCATATTGGCAACTCCCTATGGAAACAGCTTGAAATCCAGAGTGATACAATACTAAGAGTTGGAGAGGATATGGAGTAACTGGATGGCTCATACATTCTTGATTGGAGAGTCAATGGGTATAACCATTTTGGTGCATGGATGACTCTTAAAAAATGAATTTAAGTGTAAAAAGCCAGACACCAAGGATCCTATAACAAGTCTCAGCTACAGTGGTAGACTTTAGAGAAGAGATCATTCCTGGGAAGTGAAGGGAAAGAGAGGACTGTGAATGAGGCAAGAGGAACCTTCCAAGGGTGCTGGACATGCATATATGCTTTAGCTTGATCTTGGGGCTCATTCATTTGGACACATTCACTAAGTTGTATGGGATGGGTGAAGTCCACCTTTCCTCCAGACAGGTTATACGTATATTTAAAAGTCAGACAAGTGCAGCAGTGACTAGCTGTCTGAAGACAAAATTGAAACTTGCAGGGAGGGGGGAAGTAAATGATCGAGCAGACAGAGCAAATTACACTACAGCTACCGGTCAGTCCTGAAGGAGTTGAAAACAGGACAGTGTGTTTGCAATTTACTCTTGTACTCTGGAAATTCTATCTGCAGAGTCTGTTAGGACCAGGAATCTTCCGCCACACCTTTCAGAGCCAGAACAAGCAACTCACAGGCGAAGAGATGCTGAATTTTAAGAGTAGAAAAGTCATGTGCCCTCAAGAAGGAGAAAGACTTTCTCTCCTATCTGAACTGAAGGGTAAGTGGGAGAAACAGATTTAGGAATTACCCTGAGGGTATCTTATAGGAAATTAAAAACTAGAAGCAAAGGCAAGGCTGTTTATGTCTTTCCCATAGGGAAGGCGTCCTGTCTGATACATTTGGGTTTTCCTGGAAGAGGAGTGGCTGTACTGGGGACAGGTACACAGGATATTACAGGCTAGAAGCGTGCCCGCATGCATGCGTGCGCATGCGCATGAATGTGTGCCTGCCTCTGGTGGGCATGCGTGCGCATGAATGTGTGCCTACCCCTGGTGGATGCCTGCCAAGCTTTGCTCCACTCTCTTGGTGCCCTCAGAGTCTAAGCCAGTGGGAGATTTCCTCCTTGGATTTTCCGTCCCTCAGAAATGAAAGGATTGCCAATTCATTTCTGCTCTCCAATCCCCTGGGTCCCACAACAACTACCTCCTGCAGACAAAGGCTCCCCTCTCCCACAGAGAGCTGGGGAGGTCAGGGCAGGTGGCCTAGACAGGCCCCACTCTTCTGGGCCCCCCTGGACCAGATACTCGGGCTCCATCCTTTCTCGTTTCATTTTGTCTGGATTAATTTCACATTGCCTCATGATTCACACTTCCTGTCTAGGCTCCAAAGCCCATAGCCAGAGGATCCCTCCAGAGAGGAATGCCGATTAATACCTTTAACATGCCTGCTTCTAAGGGTGAGAGCAGAAAAATACATATTTTCATGTTACATCTCTATCCATCTATATATTTTTAACATGTCATTGTGCCACTTTGTGCAAGATTGCCATTTTAAGTGGAGGTTTGGCCTCGCTCCAGGACTTGATGCATCGGGGTCAGGTGACCTCTACGGCAGCTGTAATTTTTCTGCTGAGCTCCCATAATTCGATGGGTTAGCCTGGGGAGGTTTCATCACATTGGTGAGTTGGAGTGGGTGGCCCTCAAAAGAGAAGAGACGGCTTTTAAAAAGAAGAAAGTCTTGTCTCTCACCCACCTCTGTTTTCTAGAGAAAAAAGCAATTAAGTCCTTGTCTGGACAGAGGAAAGACTGAAGAATACTGGGTACATACCTCAGCCCTTAGGTCCCTGTGATACTGTCCACAGAAGCAAGGGCAAACAGAACCACAGCCTTGAGAATTTATGTCCACAGGCTGCGTGGACTGAGGCCAAGGGTGTTTATTAGAGCCAACCATAGGTAACCACTGCCCTAGTCTGAGGAACTGGGATCATTCCCTTGACATCTGTGTCAAAGTCCGCAGTCCAGAGTCCTTCCTTGGACACAAAAGGACTCAATCTGCAAGCCATGAAGAGCAGCCAGAATTGAACTGCCAGACCACATAGCCTCCCAGCCAGTAGCTAAAGAATTGAAAGTTGGAGATTGGTCTTAAATTCTTCTGTGAAGAACTGTCAGAGGAGACATCCTCCTCTCCTCTGTGTGAACTTTGAAACTAGGATCCAATGGCCCCTTTTCCTATTCCCCACCCCTCTCAGAAGACTTGCAAATGTCCTTTCTTATACTCTGGGGGAAACCATACCTTGTCCCCCAGATTCTATGGTAACTATCCCCTGCCTCCAAGTGCCTATTTAGAATGTGGGAAAGAAATGAAGGAAAAAAAATATACAAAATATGTGTATTTTTGCTATTCCTTTTGGTGAGATTCCTAACAAGCCACAGCTGCAAGAAGCCCGACTGAGCAAATGATGGGAAGGTATGAATGTCTAGAGCCACCAGGGCTTTGATTGAGTTCTCTGACTACAGTCCCACATTACCATTTTTAACTTCTAAAAAAGACTATTACAGAGGGAAGGAGACCTGGGTTCCTGGCCAGGCCTTAGATACACAGTGAGCAAAAGCATCCTTTGGTTTATAGTTAGAAAGACCGGCCTGTTAAGCACACTATTACACACCGGTGCTCATGTGTGAATGTGTACATGTAAATGTGCATGCATGTGTGCAACATGGTGGCCGGGAAGATGGCTGCAGAGACTGAAAATTCTGATTTCCATGCCCCTGATATAAGACATTTGTTTGCATGTGGAGCCAGGAAGGGAAATTAAACAATGATTTTTCAAATCCCTGCAGAACTATTATGCAGCAAATGCCATCCAGCTGTTTTCCACCCCTGCCCTAGTTTCCCATCTGCTGTCTGTTTTAGGTGGTGCCTATGGGACAAGACCACTCACCACCTTTTGGTTGGCAAACCCCTGGGCATTTTGGCATGTGTCCTGCACAGACCATCCCCTCAGAGATGAGAATTGGCAAGAGCTGGCCTTTCAATGTAGACTGGAATCTGAGTCTACACCATCTGGGTGGAAGGGCCTCGCTTAGCGAACAGGGAGACCTGAGGCCAATAGGAGCAAGGCTCTCGAGTTCTCGGGGCACAGTGCCATGCCATTAGTGCCAAATACCAGGCTCATTCCCCAGATCTCTTGAGAGCAGTTAAGAAAAGATCAAGACAGGTGATTTGGAAGACCTCCCAGTGGGCATCTGGCTCCTGTCCATGGAAACCAAATCAAATCTTTGGGATGTGGAAGTATGGTGCATGCATAAGCAATTCACTCACCTTTTCAACAGACAAGAACAGAGTCCCCTAGAAGCCAAGGGCATGTATTCCAGCTTCCTGGCTTGGCAGTTAGTGTTGCCTGTGGTTGTTGATACACAGTTGCCCTAATAGATAGGGTTACTCAATCTTAACAGAAATCAGTTTCCTCTTTTGCAGGATGTAGAAGAACCGTGTCCTTATTGCCACTGTTTCTCAGCTCCTGTGAGAAGTCCTGACTCTAGAAATGCAAACTGTGGGGGACTTACAACCTAAATGAATGTGGCTCCAAAAGGGCGGTACTGAGAACATGTCTCCCATCCACCTCTGGCCAAGTTGCTCATACCTGAGAAGCAACCAGTCCAGATTCTAGTACTAGGGCTAGAGACTTATATGATCTGGAGACTTGGAGGCCAATCTGTATTTTACCCCAGTAGTCTCATTCCAAATTTTCTAAAAATTATTTTAGCTTATCACAATGTAACTGCCACATCTCAGAGAGCAAAGAACCCTGACTCCATTTTCTCACTTTTGTACTATCCCTACACTGAACATTGATCACACATCTACTGGCAGAACCCAGCCCATTCCTTTGTCTTTCATTGCTGCCCTTTCCTCCTGGGCTACAGTGTTTGTTGACTGACCTGACTTATGCCCTTGAGGGTCTCCAGAAGGCTGCTTGGCATATTTCTCAAATGGGTGAGTGAACAAATGGGTTGTAGTATGACATGTGTGAACCCTTTGTTTTGCTTATGAGTCTAGATACCAACCTTGAGGAGGAGAGAAAGAATGATCTGCCTGAGTTCCTCTTGTGCTTCTGAGTTCTTTCTAAATAAAGAGGAAAAAGAGACAGTTGAGCCTTCTCTGAAAATTTGCCTCCAGCAATTCTTCTATAAACTCATCTAAATAGAAGAAGTCTGTCTAAGAAACAGGAAGATCACATCAAGGTCAACAGACTCATTTCTTTCGTGCAGCATAGATAGAAAGCATCAGGTTGGTCAGTCGGTGTTCCTTAAGCTACCATCTTCACACCTAATACACACCCTGGCCCTGCTCACTGACCATGAATCCAACTTAACCATTCCCAAGCACAAAATGAAACTCTCAGATCATGCTTCCAAATTGCTATTGTTTCCATTCTTTCTTCTTTACTGTTAAAGGCTGTGTGGAGCCCCAAAGATCCCTATAGCATGAAGAGCATTATGTCCCTGGTGTAAAGCAAGCAATCCCAGGCCAGACATAACTGAAAACTCATCAGGTTCCTTTATCCCCCATGCTTCGGTCACCAGATGCCTACTTCTCTTTTTCTCTAGATACATTTCTAAGATCTATAGAAGGAGGAGGAGAAGAATTCATTAAGTGCTTATTATACGCTGGGCTCTGTGTAAGAAGGTTCACACATATTGTTGAACATCACTCTCACAATGACTTCATGATGTGAAAGCAATTATGACTAACATCTGGGGAAAAGGAGGAAGGTTAGTAATGCATTCAAGTTGTAAAGCTAGTAAGTGGGTGCAAGAACTAACCAACCCAAGTCTTCTCAACCCTAACACTTTTATCCCACACTTTTCTCTGATCTTAGAGTATTTCATTCCATGTCTGGGAATTTTGCCCTGTGTGTTACCTTAGCACTTTCTAGATCCTCCGTGTTTACATCACTGCTTGTCTGATATTGGTCCTTTACAGTTCCCATGCTTCCCAGCCTCCTTCAGGTTCAGCCCAATGCTTCTTTCCCAACTGAATACTTGAAAGGTAACAATTGGGCAAATAGACAATGAGCCGAATATTGACTGAGTTGATTGGTTGCTGGTCACATAGCCAAGTAGTTAAGGTCTAGAGTTGTGAAGCTGGGATTACTGCTTCGTATCCTAAAGGGTTGTCATGAAGCTGGGGTTACTGCTTCATATCCTAAAGGGTTGTTTTTGCAATTTTTCAAAGTACCTGCCTTTTGCTAGGTGGGCTGTTATCTGAACAAGGCGCCGCCCCACCCACTCAGTGTAATCAAAGCATGCGTCACCTTGCTCGTGGCTGCCTAAACCATATAAACCCCAGAACATAATCTGGAAGAAGCATACAAACAGCTTCCCCATGGAACATCAGTGGTCAGATCACATTAGAGCCCTTTTGTGTGGCTTATGTCAGTTGCTTTGGGAAAAGCAAAGGATTTTACAACATGCTGTATTTGCCAGGATCGGCATGAAGGCAGCTTGTACTCCACTCCCAACCCCTTTAGAAAGAACAGAAGCTCCCAAACTGTGAATTGAGGGATCAGAATGCAAGCTGTGGCCCCCTAGCATCTGATGTCCACCTTGAGTCACCCTTGGCCTCTGCCATCCTGGGGTGCCATCTTGGGATACCATCCTGGGGTACTATTTTCCACTAATCTGTTCATATTCCATCTGCTTTAGCATTTTGCTTTTCCAAGCCTCTTAATCCCTCATAATTGAAGATATTTTATGCTGATGAGCAGTGGTGCTAATCATGCCTCTGGGCCATGCCTAAGGGGACATTTTATTTCATTCTTTCTTGGGCCTTATGCCAAGCTGCACTTCTTTCCACCTCGAGGGAGGAGGTCCTTTCCACAAGAGTGAATTGAGAGCTAAAGGCTAGCAAGGGCATACTGACTCCCGAGCTTTGGAGATCCTGGAGCTAAGCACTGAAGGGAATGACACGAAAGAGAGACACAGCTTCTCCTTTTGTTTTCATACAACCAACTATGCATAGTACCTTGAAATCCAGAGATGGAATCAAACGAGGCACAGATTTCTCAACAAAGCAGTGCGTGTCAACTGTCCTATTCTAGTTCATTCCCCCCTGTCTTCAAGGGGAGGCAAGAGAAGGGGGAGTATGTGAAGTAAATTTACAGCCTGATTATAATTCATAAGAGGCACATATGGGGCTGGGGGTTGGTAAAGTGGCTGCCTTGCAAGCATGAGAATCTGAGTTAGTCCCAAGGATCCACATAAAAAGAGGGGTCTGGGTGGCATGCATTGATAACTCCAGCGTTGGGAAGACAGACACAGGTAGAGCCCTGGAGCTGGCTGGCAATCCAGCCCACTTGGTGAGTTCTAGGCTAATTAAAGAGCCTATCTCAAAAAAGCAGGGTGGGTATTATTTTAGAAATTAAAACAGGGGTTCCCTTCTACATGCATGCACACATAAATACACCTGCACACACGTGAACATGCGCATACAGACAGACACACACATTCAAACACACATGTACATGCTCTTCAAACGCACATACAGTCACCTGGGAGCTTCCCAAAGCATGTTCAGAATGAAGCCTCAGACTGCTTGCATAGCTTCCCCCAAATCCCACCCCCTCCCCTGCAGCCTTTCTTGGTGGCCACATCATTCTGCCAGTAGCATTGTTTCCCTCAACTTCAAAGTGGGGATTTCATCAAATTAAAAATTTATAAAGCCACAATCATGTTTTCTTTCAATTTTAGTGCTCATGGATCTAGAAAGGATTGAAATGCCAGTTATTGCAGACAGGGAGGAGAAGAATTTATGACCCTGGAAATGCTATGGCATAGCAATAGAAAGACGCATTTTATTCTTTCTGTTGAAGTAACTCATATTAAAAAACAGAGGCAGCTGGGGTGACATAGGCCTTGCTTATTTCGTCAGAAATTCCAACAATCAGCAATTTGCCATGACTGAAGAACAGGAAGTACTGACCAACACCATGAATGAGCCAGCAACACATAGTTTGGTCCATCGGTGAAAGGCCCATCCTCATCTGGAGATGCTGGGACAGAGGACTTGACGACTCACTGGGAGATAATAGCCTTACCCTCTGAGGCTGGAAAAGTAGGTAGATTTTCTTCTCTAAATGACCAGAAGCCAAGAAGCTGTGATTTCAGCCACTGATCTTAGAAATCCGCACTTTGCACCTTTCTATGTGACAGTCCCTGAAAAGTCTGAGCCAGCGGTGTTAGGGTTACAACCCCTTATCTTGACCTCTCTCTCTTCTTAACAGAGATCAGGAGAACTTGAATGTGAATACCTTGAGCTCTCGCCTTACCTAGAAAACCAGGCCTTTCCTTTGCCCAGAGAAAATAAAATATATAGACACAGATTATTTTTAGATTTTTATTTTATTTCTGTGTGTTTTTTAAATGATGTTATTATTTTTATTTGTATGTGTCTATATACATGCATGCAGGTGCCCAGAGAGTCCAGAAGAGGACACTGAATCCTCTAGGGATGGAATTGCAGGTGGTTGTGAGCTCCGCCTGAAGTACGTGCTGGGAACCTGCTGGAAATGTCTTCCAGTCATTTGTAAAAGAAGCAATTATTCTTAACCCTCATGCCATTCCTCTGGCCAACAGATATTAATTTTTTAAAGAAAGCAACATTCTCAAAATAGCATCATTTGATGGGTATGTCCCTTTTAGCTCCCTTTTGTATGCAGCACAACATGTTGAGCAACTACTGGCCCTGTGCCTACTCTGCCTGTGTATGGCTGTAATACACACTGCCTGCCTGTACATGGCTGTCAGGATCCATTCTGCCATGGTGGCTCCTCTATGGGCTATCCTAACCAACAACTCCCACAGTCTTGGTGTCCTTTGATATTATTGTCACTACTTTTCCTTCTTAATATATATTTTCTTCTCCAATGACCTTGGAAACAATATACTGATTCCCCTTCAGACTCTTTGGCTGTAGTTCTACTTCTTCATTTCTAAATATGGGAGCTTCTTCAAGTTTAGATGGAAGAACCATCTCCATCTTAACTCTTAATTCAGAAATTCCATCTTAATTCTGTTTCGATGGCTATGTTCATAGGAGTGAGCTGTGGATTGAGGTCTAATCTAGATGACCTTGTTAACATTTTGTGGTTGGCTATGTGTCATGTCCTCCAATTCTACTCAACTTGTAATGCTATCTGGTATCCTCCCCACTCTAACCTCTCCCCATTTTCTTTTTCTATGTCTCCTGCCCATTCAACCACACCTCCCACTACCCATCACTTCACTGATAAGTGTGCACTAACACCTCTACATATCTCTGATACAAGGTGATGTGTCCACATTTTAGAGTGCACATACTTGACTCACAGCCTTACTTAATCAGAGTAAAAGGATGATGAGTGGGGATTAAATAGATCAAGGGTCAAACAAAAAAATGAATTTAAGGACCACCCAGGAGTGAAGGAAGTTTCTAAGTTGTTTTCTCATGATCCATTGGCCACAAAAGAATGGGGGGGGGGGGAGAAAGAAACTTCCAAAGAGCTGTTTTTGATTCTTTGGGTTTTGTTTTTGTTTTGCGAAGAGAGCAAGGAAACTGAGTTGGCTGTAGTTATAGGTGATTATAAGGCACCTAAGAGAGGTGTGGGGAATGAACTAGAGTCCTCTGGAGGAGTACCATGAGCACTCAGCCACTAAGCCATCACTTCAGCCCAAGGAGAGATATTAAAAACACTCAAATTTTTAAGTGTTGGAAATTATAAAATGCATAGAGTTGTGGAAAAGCCATCTCCTGGGTATCTAATTTGTGTGATAGGACCCAACAACTTCACTGGGTAACAAATATTAACGGGAAGAAAGAAGGGAGGTACTTTACAGACTTCCAACAGACAGTGGAAAGACAAAAGCAAAGAGTGAGTTTGGAGGTCCTCATCACCTTTCAGTCATATTAACAAAATCTTCTTAATTTACACCCCTGCTTCCAGGCACCGTCCTTGGCCCACTCCACATTCTGAATCCCAAGATTATCTGTTTAGAGACATTTTATCATTTCTCACAGACCTTCAAAAGGCATAAGCTAAGGTTTTTGAGATGTGCCCTCTGGTGCAGAGCCAAGGCTAACCCTCTAACCATTCCCAACTGTCCTGTTCGCCAAATATCAAGCATTTCCCTCCGTTTTCTGGCCACCGAACCCCCATTCATTCCTTCACATTCAACTCAAATGCCTCCTCATTAGCAAGGACTTCTGTCCAAGGCAGAATCACTCCTTCCACCTCCGTGCTCTCATTGTTAGCTCTTTTCACATCTGATAGTACTTACTTACTGGTTGCATAATGCTTGCAAACTCATTCAGCAAGACAGTGGACTCTTTGTGGGAAAGAACTTTGCTTTATGCCTCACTGTTGCCCCCAAAGTCAGCAGAGAGTCTAGCACATCCTAACTCCACCACTAGTGTCCTTAAATGGATGACTGGAGCCTTAACCTTGACTTCATGGGTTTTCTCCCTGTTTTTGTTTTGTTTTATTGTTTTTTGGTTTTTGTTTTCAGTGTGGGTTTTGTTGCTGTTGTTGTTTTGTGTGTTTGTTGTTGTTGTTGTTGTTGTGCCATGATTAGAAAAAAAAAGAATCAGATGAAGAAAAAAATGGTGAGAATAGAATCCTTAAAAACTCCGAGGAAAAGAAGAACAGAGAAAATTCCATATTCTAATTTCTTCCCCTCCTATCCTTAAGCAAAACTCTAGCTTAGATATGATTCCAGAAACTTGGCTTTTTCAGTCAGCAATATCAAAGATAAAAATGTATGGATAAGTTCATTTAGGACCTTACAGCTGTATAGAACCAAAGATCATTCTTGGCCTTCAGTATCCAGCAATTGAAGAAGCCAGGCAATTGCTATTTTCTATAGCCTCTGGGTCCTAAGTGAGAATGTGGAGACCCCCAGACTTCTGACTCTGAGGATTTCTTCCTCTAGTACAATGTACCCTTGCTTTGAAGCAGATTTTGCTTCTTTGCAATGAGAAAGGGGTAGAGCAACAGTCTTGAGTTCAGTCCTGTATGACCCTGGACAAATGGGACCCTGCCTCTTTTAAGTTTCTCATTTGTAAATAGAAGGTTTTCCTAATTATTAATCTCTACCATGCACTTCAAATTTTGAATTCATGAAAGCTCCAGCTTCCAGCGGAATAACAATAGCTACTTAACTCACACATCTTCAAAAAGGAAAACAAAATTTGTAAAAAGTAACACAGGAGTAAATAAAACCAGTCATAACCCATAACTGTAGCACAGGTACATCATGAAGTTAAAATTGTGCAAAGTCAGGAAGCAGAGCAAGCCAGCAGCAAAGCCATCTGGAAAGGGAATAAAGACCAGGGAGGGTGGGGACTCAGAGGAAAGCATCGCGCAGAATGAGAACTAACAAGGACACATGGGGCTTGGTGCTTCTGAATGCTGCAGATCACAGAATCTACTGGAAAGGGCTTGAAGGCACAAACACTAAACGTGACAACCTGGAGAAGGGAATGGTTCTGAGGGACAGGAAGTGATTTCAAAGGGGCACAATTCTGAGCCCTTCTGGCCAAAGTAGAGAAGAATGAAAATTGACACCAGGAGGTGAAAATGGACATTAAATGGTCCCTCAGAAACAGAAGAAAATCACCACTGCAGAAGGCACACCGCTCCTTACTTGCCAAGGGCACCACATGGTAAATAAATTCCCTTTCAGATCTCAGTAAGGGAATACTCCTGAACTAGAAATAAAACCGCTGTAAGTCTCCTCCACCTCTGACTACGTACAACCCGAACGGCTGAGCTATGAAAATGAGTAGCTGAAAATGACTGACACTATCATAAAAAGGTATTAGAAAAGTAAGTTAAAAATGAGATATAAAAAATTCAGTTAGTAAAAACGTGCACATACGCACACACTATAATCACTACAAAGTTGAGGGAACCTATAACACTACACCTCACCCTGGGTTAAACATCCTAAACACGTTTATACATATGAAAACAATTCAAGTTATAAACTTAAACACTGGCCTGATCACAAAGTAGACCAAAGATATAAAATAAAATAAAACACAGGAAAATGTGAAAACATATATACTTTTAAAATGGCTTGAGGAAATGAAAAAATTATCTTATATAGGAAAACTAAAAATGTCCAAGGGAGAACAAATTTAAGCCAAGGCTAACAAGCCAGGCAAAGGAAAGCTTCAAAACAGCAAAGAAATCAAAAACTGTTTAAACTCAGCTCCTTGCACTCACATTTGGATAGCTCACAGCCTCCTGTAACCTCAGCTCCAGGGGATCTGACACCCTTTTCTGTGTGCACATGTGATGCACACACACACATATACACACACATACTAACTAAATAAATCTCTAAAATAATAATAGTACAGCAGGCTTGTTTCTTTATATTATTCAGCATATTATCTAAATGTACAAAAGTTCTAGCTGTAATGATATAACCATATAGGTACCACGTGAGGAAAATCATTTGGCAGATACGTAAAGGAGAGCATCTAATATATTTGTATAAGGTTCTTTAACAACAGAGTATGGGGGTGCACACCTTTAATCTCAGCACTTGGAAGGCAGAGGCAGGTGGGTCTCTGTAAGCTGAAGCCACTGTGGTCCACATAGAGAATTACAGGCCTATGGAGATCCCTGTCTCAAAAAACAAACTAACAACAAACAATAAACCGTCTTTAACAAAGGAAAAACAAGTTTTAAAAAAGGGGAGAGGTAAATTGGGGAGTTAGCTCAGTCTAAATTGCTTGCTTTGCAAGCACAGGGCCTTGGTTTTGATCCCCCAGAATCTACTGCGAAATGCAGGAAAGGTCAAGAGAAGTGGTATGCACTTGAGGAGGCAGGGACAACCACAGCCCTGGGGCTCACTCAGCCAGATCCGAGCCTATGAGAGACATTGTCTTTTAAAAGGTGCACTGGGCCTTAGGAATGATTCTGGTGTTGTCTTCTGGCCTGTATATGTGCACACACATGCGTGCACACACACATACACAAAGACATGTGATAAATATGTGGGGAAGCATAACATTCTACAAAAATGAAGCTATTCTTCCTAATATATTAACACTGGTATTAATAGTTCAAAATCTGATAGAATTATAAGCAGTGTTGTGCAAGGTTTAGATGTGAAATGGTTCCTAGAGATTTGCATATTTGAACACTAGGTCCCCAGGTGGCGGTGGTGTTTTGGGAGATGATGGAACCTTTAGGATACGAATCCAGCTGGAGGAAGTGAGTCACCTGAGAGGTGGGATTTAGAACTTATAACGCTGCCTAGCTTTCTGTCTGGTCTGTGCTCTTCCACCACCACGATGTAAGAAAGTAAAGAGTTTGAGCTGCCCTCCTCCGCCGTTACATTCCAACCATGATGGAACATACTTCCTTAACCATCAGCCACGATAAACTCCTCTCCCTTCCTGTCTTTTGTCAGAAATTTGGTCACAGCGAAGAGAAAAACAACTAATACAAATAGTTTTCAGACAGTTCTGGGCATGGTCCTTGTTGCTAATCCCAGCCCTCAGTAGGCATTGATAGGTGAATCTCTGTAAGTTCAAGACCATCCTGGTCTGCATAGAGAGGTCCAGGCCTTCCAGGGCTATATAGGGAGACTCTGTCTCAATAAATAAATAAATAAATCCTCAGAAAGTACATAATGTCCCTTAAAGATACTGGAAGATGTTTAACTTCACCAATAATGGGGAAATGCAAATTAAAAATAGGCTAGTATTTTGGTTAAGAAATTAGGAGAAAAATTTAAAAAATTAAAAAAAAAAAAGAAATTAGCAAAAAAAGTCAGGCCAGAGGAATGGCTCAGTGGATGAAGGCTGTGCAAGCTTGCCAAAACTGAAGAGAATTGACTCTGTAATATTATCACCTAACCTGCACATTGACGCTGTAGCTTGTGTTGCCCCTCACGTGCACACACGTCAATAATAATAATAACAATAACTTTTTAAACTCCAAAATCTAAGTGATCATTTTCTTAGTGGAATGGTAGAGACAAGACCCTCTCTTAAACTTCCAGTGTGAAAGCAAAACTGGTCCAGCTCCTATAGAAGGGACATGGCCATGTCTGGTGAAGTGACATGCACATTGTCCCTTAATTCTGCAACCCCATTTTCTCAGTTACCCTGATGATACTCCTCTGACAATTACAGAACAAACATGGTCATGGCGTTCTTCTTTATGGCCCTGTGTGTAATTTAAAACCCCATTGGAGATGATCCAAACACTCACCAGCAAGAGACTAATTACGTAAATGATAATACCAGTGCATAAAGAGAACTCCTAAAGCCATCAGAAGGGGCGTGCTTTCCTTCTGAGTTACAGCTCCGGTCCTCTTTGTACTTTTGTTTTGATACTTTGTACTTTTATTTTGATACTTAGCCTCACTGACTTGCCCGGGCCTGCCTTCAAATATTCTGTAGCTCAGGCAAGCCTTGAACTTCTGATCTTTCTGCCTTGACCTCCTAAATAAACTGTCTTTCTCCAATATTCCACAATAAATGTTAAACAATTCTCTATTGATCGATGACAATGACTCCAAGGTGAAGACTAAAAAGGCATAATAGTAACTCCGTGCAAGTCCCGACCATAGAATGAACGCTTTTTAAATATAGCTATAAAAACAACACCATTAAGGTAATCACAGAAATCTGAACATGTTAGATATTTGAAAGTCTATTGTATCCACTTAAATTTCCTTATCACAGTAATTAAAATATCATTATGTAGAAGAATATCCATACCAAATGTGGCAAAAACATTAATGGTCAATTTGTATGAAAATTATATTAATATTTGCTATACAATTTCTCCAAGGCCAAATTTAGAATTTTTCAAGTAAAATACTGGGGGAAATACTGTACTTAAAAGAAAAAAAAACCTACTTTTTAAAAAATTCTAAGTTTACCTAATTCTCCAGGCAAAGTATCTTTAGCATCTGTCTATCATGTTCTCACTGCTGCTGGCTCACAGCCTCTGCCTCATCACAGCCAGGATCCCTGGAAACGGTACCATCATAGTTTGCAAGGCCTCTCTCTTCCTCCTCCAAAATCATTCTCCTAAATTAGGATTTTGTGAAGACTCAATTCTGCTCAGATTTTTTTTTTCAATAGATGCAAGTTGTCCCGGGGCTAAATTCAATCTCTTTAGTCTAGCAGTTCCTTCAGCTGTGAACTTGTGTTTTAAACTGCTGTCCTGACATCCGATTCCAGGTGAAAGCTGCAGAAGCCGCAGAATGAACTCATTTGCTGCAGAGCTTGACATGCCCCCTCTCCCAAAACATGATTCTGCTGATGAATTCTGTGTCTTTATAATGCAGTCTTCCACCATCTTTCAGGAATGGGCTCTTAGACTCGGCCTCTGTTTTTCGAACTCTTAATATGTTTTGTGGCCTCAATTCCTTAAGCTTACTGTACTCTTCTCGGTGCCTTTCACCTTAGGCCATTATCATCTCTGAGCTTGAACCCATGACCAGCCTACCAACTCGGTTTTGACCATTGTTAAACGTTGAATGATTATCCATCAATAGAGAATAAAAAGGAAAGAAAACCTTGGATCCATTTCCTCTTCTCATGGGCACAAATGTCTCTTAGTGAGAAGTAAGTGGCAAAGCAGTTGTCACCTAAAGCTTTGGATAAGAAAATGTCACAGAGCTCATTAGCTCTTCACCAAGGTTCCCAAAAGCTCAGTGTGACAAATGCCAGGATATTAAAAGACAGAAAGTCCCATTGTCCTGTCTAATTCCCAATGCAGAAATAGAGTGGATGCATGGTGGAAGAAAAAAAATCCTCTAACCCATAAATAGCCATAATGTGTCTGATGTTCATGGTGCTTATATACCTATGACAACTGAGCTGTCTGGAGATACCTGTGGCTGTGGTGGACCCAGCCCATGTTCTAGAGCAGGGGCTGGAAAACTGTGGCCATCAGGTCAAATATGCTCCATAGCTTGATTTTTGTAGCCTACAAATTTAAGGCAGCTTTTTAACTTTCATATTCAAGAAAGATCCAAAACCTTACATGGCCTACAAAATCTAAAATGGCTACCCTTACGAATTAACGAAAAAAGTTCAAAGATATACAAGCATGAGTTTGAAAACTGTGATTGTCTATCAATAGCTAAGCAACTATAGGCAACCGCTTAACCCTCATCTGAAGTTGGTTGTAAGCTACTTGATCTAGGTGCTGAGAACTGAACTCAAGTCCTCTACAAGAGCAGTCAGAGCTCTCAGCCATCCCTCTGGCTCCCATCACTTCTCTATCAAGCCTATTTTTGTCACTTGCACATGCAGGCATTTCATTTGCATTTGGGATATTGCAAAAAGTGAATTTGTGCTTATAATTTGTTTAGTGCAATACTTGATAAACAAGTGCACCACAATTGTTTCTTGAAGCCATTATGGTTGCCTTTTCAGAAATATATAATCCGTATTTAAAAGGGTAGAATTTTCTCTATTGCTTTCTTCCCCTGGCTGAGATTTAATGGAAGAAGATGAAGGAAAAAAAATGGAAATTTCAAAGCTCTTGCCAATTATTCTAGACTGCCAAAGATGAATGTTGGAATATATATTTTACTATTTAGTAGGACATATCAATGAGTCTTTGCATATATAAACAGGGGTTCAGAGCCAAGTAGGGTAGGGAATATAGAGATAGGGCAGGCTATACAATGAAAAAAGGCAGAATTGGGTTTGAAAAGGAGAATCAAGCTTCTTTCTCATTCATGAGAGCAGATGGAATATGCTTTACTAAACACCAAGAAACAGTAAAAATAATAATGTATTTTAAAGTAGAAGAAAATAAATATATACAAACTCTTGCTCAAAGACAAAGAACAGAATTCTCAGCAGAGTGTAAAATGGAAAGATATCCTTAAAAGGAAGAAGCAGAAACTGTCATGCCATATACCATATAGGGAAATGAGGGTGATATGCACAGGCCTACAACTGTTACTGATCAGCTATTGGGACTTCATGGCTACAGATACTAACAGGAGTCAATCACAAAAATAGGAGGCCAGTCTTCCACTGCGTGACCCAGATTCTGGACCTCTCAGCGGCGAAGGAAGCACTGTGTTGTATGGACGACGGACAACACAGAGACAGGGAGAACGGTAGAGTAGAGAGAGGGTGTGGTTGGCTTTTGAAAGTCTTTTTAGCAATAGTAGTCCTGAGAGAAGTAGGTGTCAAAAAAAAAAAAAAAAAAAAACAAACCACAACCCTCATTTCAAAGGAGATGAGAGATCATTTATTTTGGAGCCAAAAATTAGTGACCGTGGCCTGGGAACAAAAACTCAGGTCACCCCGAATTCCAATGTGCTAACAGTTTCATAAAACTCTTACAGTAACAGAACAAAGAAAGTCATAAATCAAGGCCACTTTCCCAAAACATTGGTGGAAACATTAGGTGTTTACAGCAACATAGAGAAACCTCAGCTTCGGGACTGGGATGCCATCTGATGACACTCTTAGCCTTTGGGTTGGTGGAAACTAGGTTTTGTCAAGTTAATAGTCTCCAAAAGGTTTTATCTCTTAGTTGCAACGTTTAAGGTCAGACACAGCAGTAGGTAAGGAATGGTTATTTAGGCAGCTAAAGACAGCCCGAAACAAATTGTAATTAGACTTAGGACCTGCAACATTCCAACCTCTCTAAAATCACTGAAGTTCTAAACAGCTATTATGCCTTGCAGAAGGATAAGTGGAAGCAGCAATTTCTTTCGGGGAACTTTTGTTCACATAGGCTGGGCAAAAAGACTGCTGAGGGCTAGTAAGATGGCTCAGTCTGTAAAGCACTGACTTGGCAAGCAGAAGGAGCTGCGTTTGCTCCACAGAACCATGTGAAAGCCAGGCTGATGGTGTGGGCCTCTTAATCACACTGCTATCAAGATGGGAGGTGGAGACAGGCAGATCTAAAAGCTCTCAGGCCAGCCTGTTCTTGCCTGCTTGGTGAAGTTCCAGGTCAGTGAAAGACCCCATCTCCAAAAATAAGGAGGAAGGTAACTGAGGAATGAGATCTGAAGTTATCCTGTGACCTACACAAACATACACACACACACACACACACACACACACACAATGCACGCACACACACACACTCACAGGAAAAGGAAGTCTCAAGTTCAGAATTGGCAAAAGCATCATGGCTCTAGAGGGGTGTCATTACCTACAACAATAGAGTGGCTGCTACCACCTAAACAAACAAACAAGCAAACAAATAACCCCAAAGGCAATGTCAACCTTGATCAAACATCCTCTGTGGTCAGTATAACAAATATGCTGTCTGTCACATTGCAGATATAATGTACATGGCAAAAAGAGTTCCATGAATTCAACAGACAGCACCCCTGGTTGCCGTGGGCATGCAGAAGGGACTCAAAGGGAGCTCACAATGCCGTCGGCTGGCACACACACACAAAGAGCTGTTCGCACAATGGGAGGGGATAGGAGGGACTCCCTAGTAGTTATTACCACTCTTTCCTCTTGGCCCTGGGGGTAGGGAGAAAGACTGATAGTGAAGATGAGGTAACGAGCTCTGGCATCTCTGTGGGAGTGGCAAGAGGAGGAGGGGACCGCCTGGTGATGAACACCGCACTGGGTTTAGATACTGACCCTGTCCAGTTGGTTTAGTTTCTTTCTATAGTTCAGTTTTAGTGAACTTCCTGCTAAGAAGCCTAGTAGATGAGGCCATTATCCATAAGGCAGAAGTCAGTTAGCAGAAACGCAGAGAATAGACAAGCAGTCAACCCTGGAAATTCCCATATAGGCTCACCAGCCCATTCTACTAAAGGACAATGCACTAGAACTGTCTCACATACTCATGTAGAAATGTCTCAGGCCACACATGCCCAGGTGACCCAATCCCTGTTCAGTTATTTGAATCATACCAAACTGTCAATAAACAGGGTTGGTGGCATCTTCATTCATAGCAAGCAATAAAATGGGACAGTTATAATCACAAGCCCCTGAGAGCACATTCTTGCTCAGTGGCGAAGGATGCCACCATCTCATGGAAGTGGAAAATATTTCTGGAGAGATGTTATGACCCAGATATACCATGTCCACCACCTCTACACAGTCACTTGTGGCATGACTAAGAATATTTTAGTCAAGGTAAGATATAGTCTGAGCAAAACACTAGATGTTGAAGCAAGTGTAATATGGGTAATTTTTAAAGCAGGTAGGTCTACTGGTTAATAAGTGTTAATTGGTGTTAATAAGATTTCTAGGAGTGTCTGAAGGTTGATTTTCAGTGGGTGAATATCTGAAGAAGAAAGGTTGTCAGCAGGAGTTTGCAAGTTCGGAAATCCAGGGGTCATTGCCAGAACCTTGAGAAGTAAACTTTAAGCAAGAAAGCAAGTATATCACACATGGCTCAACTGATAGACGCTGAAGAGGTTAGAACAACAGAAGATCAAAACACAGAACTGAAGATCATCATATTCAGTAAAAAAAAAAAAAGCTACATTTTGTCTCTTGTAAAAGACAAGGGAACAAAGACAGGAAATTAAAATGGAAAAAATGATAGGAAAATAGAAGGGAAATAGAAAAACAGGAAGTGAGAAGAAAAAATAACAGGGTAAATATGATCCAAGTATACCAAGTGCATGTATAGAAAGGCCTCAATAAAATCCCTTTGTGCAATTAATACAAACTAATAAAAATTAACTAAAATGTAAAAAAAGAAAAAAATCAGAACAAAGCCCTCAACCTCTTTCCTACTCAAGAACTCTCATTGCCAGTCCTATAACATCAGCTACTCCAGATGATGCCTCAAGAGATTCATAAGCTCAAGTCCTATATTAGTTACACAATAAGTTGAAGGCCACCCTGGCAATTTAGTGAGACTTTGTCTCAAATAGATAGATAGATAGATAGATAGATAGATAGATAGATAGATAGATAGATAGATAGATAGATAGATAGATAGATAGACAGACAGACAAAGACAGACAGACAGACAGACAGACAGACAGACAGACAGACAGACAGACAGACAGACAGATAGATAGATAGATAGATAGATAGATAGATAGATAGATAGATAGATAGATAGATAAAGTAAGTAAGCAAGTAAGGAGCCAAGGGTGGGGAGGGACTGGGACTGGATATATACTTTAGTTGTGGAGTGGTAAGCTGTAGGTTCAATCCCCAGTACCACAAAGCAAACAGAAAACAAAACAGTAAACAGAACCCTTATTGCTTAGGCTCAACTCAAAGATAAATGACCTACATAAAATATAGTGGAGAGATAAGAATGAAGGGTAAGAGCCTAGTGTCAGTAAATACTAGTGAGCTTACACTTTTTTCTAGACTCCTTTTTATCTTATCTGATAAGATCCAGATAAAAATCCCTGGCTCCTGGATTCCCAGGGAACCATTTCTCTGTCTGTCGAATATTCATGAAGATTGTCAAATGGTCCCTAAATGAAGGCACAGTCAATTTGCTGTCCTACTATGGCTTGTGGGGAGGAGTTGGAGTTAGATGAAGATGAACAGGGGCCCATTGCATTATATGGTGACCCAGGGCAGGAGAGTGAAGTATATTGTTGAGATTCTCAAATCCCGTTGCTAGCAGGAAAGTAGTGAAAGCTACAAATGACAGGACAGAACATCACTAGAATGTAAATGCCGTGGTATGCCTAATCATAGATTTGGTGTCAGGGACCAAACAACAGGAGGGTATATTGATTGATCAGAGCTCTCTAGAGAAACAGAAACAATGGGATTTGATTGCTCATGACTGTGGTATCTGGTAAGTTCCTAGATCTGAGGAGTTAGTGGGCTAGTTAGATACCCAGGAGGGCCATTGGTGCCATCCCTATCCAAAGGCTGGTAGATCTGAGACCTAATATCGCAATCCAAGTATGAAGGTGGGAGAAAAATGAATGTCCCAATTTGAAGGTCACCAGACAGAAAGAATTCTCTTCACTTAGGGGAGGATCACCTCTTTGTTCTGATCAGTCCTTTAACTGATTAGATGAGGCCTCCTCATTTTAGAGAGGTCAACCAGCTTACTTGGTCTCCCAACTTAAACATAAAGTCATCTAAAGACACTGTCAGAGCAATACCCAGGATAATGTACATATGAACTGGTATCTGAGCACTCTGGCCAATCAAGCTGCACACCATATTAGCTGTCGCAGGAGGGAAAATAATATCAATCAGCTATCTCCAGTAAACAATGAAGCTCAAAACGTCACCATTCCTATAAGCATTGTGCTTTTTAGTTAGCCACATGTGCTGATTATGTTTTCCAGGGCTGTAACAAAGGACCTGACAGAGTAACTTAAAGGAAGAGGGTTTATTTGACTCTTGTAGTTTCAGGAGATTTCGGTTCATCACAGCAGGCAGCAAATATCAGAAGCAGCAGTGGGTATAGCCTTCAATGCCTGTTCTGGGGACTTGTGTACTTTAGCTAAGCTCCATCTCTGAAAAGTTTCACAGCCTCTCCCAAACCACCAGCTGGAGACCAAATGTTCAAACACAGGAGCCTATGGGAGACATTTTACATTGCAACTCTAATACTGTATCAGAAATTGAAGGACAAAAATGGTTAGATTTCTACTGACTGACTCTTCTGAAGAGACTCATTCCATTCTGCTCCTGGAAGAATTTGTGAATAAGTAAAAATCTTATTTTATGCATATGCCAACATTGGCCCTAGGCTTCTCGTCTTTGTTCCATTGGCAAGGCGTAAAGAACTGTCATAGTAATATGGGACACCCCGGATAGCTATGATATGGCTTGGCTAATGTCAAGCAATCCTAAAAGGTCTTAGCCAAGCCACCCACACCCTGAGTGACCCCTGCTTGTGTGACAGATCATCACACAGTAGCTGTAAACAATCGATTTTCCTGATACTGTCAGCCAACTGATGCTCTGAGGCAAATCAAGAATAAATTAAGTGTTCCTTTTGCATGTGCCACCCCACCCCCAAGATTAGAAGAGATAGGGTATGTGAGCATTAGAAGAAAAACCACAGAGGCCAACAGCACAGATAGAAATGATATTGCCTTCGTGAGAGGTCTAGATCCATGAGGACAAGAGATTAAAACACAAGTTGCTCTCACTTGTCTGTGTGTCAGAGGTACCACAGGGTCTCATGTCTTGGATTAAAGACTTCTGGATGCTGTTCAGTTGCGCTTCTCATACCCAGAGACTAAAAGAAACAAGCCACTCAGAGGAAGCCAAGTGAAAGGTAAAAGCTGCCTTCTCCAGTGGGCATGATGGTATAGAGTTCCTCCCTGATAGCTCTGTGAAGATCTTATACATAACGTCCCCACCCAACGTGTGTGTGTGTGTGCGCGCGCGCGCGCGCGCATGCCTGTGTGCGCCTGTGCGTGCGTGCGTGCGTGCGTGCGCGCGCGCGCGCGCGCGCGCGTGTGTGTGTGTGTGTGTGTGTGTGTGTGTGTGTGTGTGTGTCTGTGTGTGTGTGCTTGTTATATGTCTGTGTAAGTCTGTATCTGAGCATGGTTGTGTATGTGTGCCCCAGGGGTCTGCCATCTCTGCCTCTGGGATTACAAGCACATGCCACTGCCATCATCACCATTGTTTTTCATGTTTTCTTTAGATTCATTCATTTATGTATTCACTTTCCATCCCAATAGTAGCCCCCTCCCTCCTCTCCTGCCGATCGCACCCTCTCTCTTTCTTCCCCCCATCCCTCTTCCTCCACCTCTCAGAAAAGGGGAGCCACCCCCTACCACCACCAACAACCCAGACCAGCACTTCAAGTCACATCAGGACTGAGACTGTTTTTCTTGTTTTTTTTAATGTGGGTTCTGGTGCCTGAATTCAGATCCTCATGTTTTCAAGGCAAGCTGTTTAACAACTAGGCCATCACCCCAGCCCTGTATAACTCTCTGAGAAGGATGCTTCGGTGGTCATGATGGTGATGATTCCCACTATTATAATTGCTTTACTGTAGCATTTGAAAACCTTAGAACTTAAAGCCTCCAAAGGGAACAGCTTTGGGCAGAGGAAAGTTTTGATGATGGATACTACCACTACGTACAAGATGCTAATGCAAGTTTGCCATACTGCTTTTAGAAAGGACAGTTGGTTTGCAGGATTATGGAAAGAAGCCAAATGATGACAGTCTTAAGAAGGACAGAGGAGGGGTTGGGGATTTAGCTCAGTGGTAGAGCACTTGCCTAGCAAGCGCAAGGCCCTGGGTTCAGTCCTCAGCTCTGGAAAAAAAAAAAAAAAAGAAGAAGGACAGATGATCATCATGTTACCTAGCATTCATTATGGAAGTTAGTCTTCAAGATGACTCCAATGACAGGAGCATACTGATCCCCTGTATCATATATACTATATCATACTGGACAAGGCTGCCCTATGTGATGATGTTTGATCTCCAGGCGAGGTAATAGAAGAAAGACATTGCTCTGGCTTGGGAGAGGGAAAGTAGCTGCCACCTCATGAGGACACTAATTCTGCCCTGTGGAGAAGTTTACGTGCAAAGAAACTGAGAATCTCTGCCATCAGGACCAGCTTCCCAGCTGTGGCTATAACATCTTGGCAGTGGATCCTCCAGTCCTATCTAAGTTCAGATAACTGTAACCTCTTGAGGACCCCTAAGCCAGAATATGTCAACCAAACCGCTCCCAAGTTCTGGCCCACAGAAAACGTGAACTATTAAAACGTGTAAGTTATTGGCATCTGTGCACGATCAGGCTGGTCAATATTCCAGTGTGGGTGAGGAAGGAGTTCACAGGCCCTACTCCCAGCTGAGGAGCTATTGACAATTGATGGCTGCTAGGAGAAAGGGGAGGTTCTTTTTCTCTAAGGATGGGTTTCTTGAAGGCCCCTGATAGGTTGGCAACACTCCAATGGATGTCCCTATACCTATTCGCTAATTGGGCTCAGTGAAATAGTTTTACAAAAACTAACAGGAAGCTTAGAAGGGGTTTGGGAGATGAGGAGGGAATTGGAAGGGGAAATAGGAGGAAAATGATTGGAATACATTTGTGCATGTATGAAATTCTCAAGGGGTAATTTTAAAATATATATGCAACAAAAACATGTGAGCTGTTATTTTAAGCTTCAACATTTTCAGCCATTTTGCTACACAGCAGTAGATAACTAAACCAGCAAAGAGAGAAAGCAAGTCACTTAGGAGCAAAGCGCAGGAAACATGTGAAGTGTAGATACTGAGTAAGGAGGTGGCTTGTGAGTTGTAGGAAGACCTCAGAAGGCATGCTAGTTATAAATAATACAGTCGTGATCTGCGAGGCATGCTGATGAAATACAGAGCAAGTAGAATGTAAGGTCAAACAATTGTTGTAGAGAAGAAAAACTATGATCTCTCAACTGACATCTTGTCACCCCAAAATCAGCTACCCATTGTGAGCCTCCCTATGGTCTCATTTTGGTCCCTCAAACTCTGTAGAAGAAGTTGACATAACATCCCTGAATGTCAGGAAAGAAAATTGGCAAGTGATAGCGGTTCAATCGAACGTGTTCTGGCAATGATGACGCTCCTTTCACAGATCAACGTTATGCTTTGGCCAAGGGACCTTCTGCGCTTCAGGCCTATTGCATCAACCGGGAGCAAGGATGCAGCATACAGGAGGGAGACAGACGAGCTTGTGAAAAATGGGATTCAGGGAGTTATGGTCCCTCCACTTCCTTGTACCCCTCCCTTCCTAAGTGAGGTACCCTACCCCTCTCTCCTTGCTCCTGCTGTGGGTTTTAAACAGGTACAGTATACTGAGCTCCAAATACTTCGATTTGGTCAGTGAACCCCAGAAGTCACTTGCTCAGTGTAGAACTTCCAAACTACCTACCACTCTACATGACAGGGACCTTAGGAAAGTCACCTCACAGATCTGAGTATCAGGTTTCCTATTAAAAAAAAAATGGGCCTAATGCTGACTGCTCAGCAGACCTGTAGAATATGCCAGATATTCAAGAGAAGGCACAGCCATGTGCCAGTCACACGGTGGCTTCTTCATCTATTAAAAGTTGCATACCCACCTTACAGAATTTCTATGAACAAATAATATTTCTGAAAGCATCTGCCAGAGGATGCTTTGTAGTGACCAATGCCAGACAGTAGTTCATTTTTAATTTGTTTCCAGTCTTCTACAAACACTGGAGTAGCTGCTTCTGTGCCAGCATTTCCAAAATGCAGGCAGTCTCTCCGTCCCTGTCCTGCAACTCGGGACATGCCCTCATCCACTCCCAACTTCCTATTCCTTTGAAGGTTAGAGCTTTGTTCCTTTAATGGGGAATTGCTGCTCACCCCACAGGAAGAAACCAAATTACTTAAATTCACCCTAAGACACAAATGACTAACAATAGAGCTTTGCCCTGAGAGGAAGGTTTCATTGGGAGAGGAAGGAGGGGTTGGAGACAGTTTTCAGAAAAAGGGCACTCAAAGGTGAAAGGAGAAAGCCCTCCACAGGAAAAGCTAAACATGGACATTTGGAAGCCCCAGGATCTGTCCAGAACTAACCCCAATAGTCCACTGCCTCAGAAAGACCTGCCAACCGGGAAGCCTTTCTCAGGGAGTCCCTTCCGGAGGAAGCATCTTCTTGCTGAAGATTGTAGCCTTCAAGGGTTCAGAGGTCAACAAGCAAATGTGAAGCTCTTAGCTGAGCATGGTGCTGCCAACCTGTAATCCCAACACCTCGAATTCAGAGTCAGGCTAGACGATAGAGTGTGATTCAGAAAACAGGAATGGAGCTTGCATTCTATCAGAGTTGAGATAAATTAGGCGGCTTACCCGTGAGGAATTAGCCCCATTCACCTTTGCTTAAGATTCTCCTTGGTCTCAGGACTAGGAAAAGGGCTTGTGGAGTTTTTAACTCAAGCCAATGGTAACTCTGTTCTGTAGGTTTCGACATAGAACACAGAGCCCCCAGAGCAGTCTGGTGACAGAGGGAGATAGCACACCATAATGGAAACACACCATCTCAAAAGCTGATAAAAGTTTACAGCCCTTGCTTGTTAACACAGAGGCTTGCTATGTAGCTCAGGCTTCCCCGGAATTCACTGTCCTCCTACACAGCCTCTGTGCCAGGCGCTGCAATAGCAAGTGTGTGCCCGACCACTAGAATCAAAAGTTTTGAAGAGTTTTGATTTCGCAATTGAATTCGATTCCATGTTAAGTCTGCCCCTGAGCAAGTGATACAAGGTTCCTCAGAGTCACTGGGGCACTCTGAAGAAAGATTTGTCTGGAAGCTAGTGGAGTATGCCTCCCTAGCCCTTTACTCAGAAGAAAGATATCTGAGGTTCCCTGGCTGGAACCATGTTGTAAGTGTGTGATTCATCCTGTATCATTCTAAATCAATATTTTCTTTGCTGTCTAATATTATACTTGGAATCTTGACTTCATTTTCTTATAGCGCCTCTCACTCCAGAGTTGTACAAATTCCAAACCTTAGAAAACCTGGTTCCACTGCCCAAGGTCTTCAGAGTGCTATTCAATTAATAGATTAAATGAATGAATACCAAAAATGCGATTGGTTCGCATTGTTGGCAACAAATGGTTATGAACTGAATGTTAGATTCCCTCCCTGCTGGTTACCCAGCTCACTCAGGTAAGAGTGTGTCTGGAGACAGAGTATAAACCTGATTGGGAGACTCTGCACTCTAGCCAGGCCCCCGCCGCTGGCTAGCCTGGGCCAGAATCCTTAGTGATGTTCTTCAGTGGATAAGCATCCAATTCAGCTTTCCCGGAGGCCCCCGGCCTAGTCTTACTGTTGACAAGAAGCAGATTCCCTTTCTCTAAACCACTGTTTATATTTTAACCAAGTGTCCTAGATAAATCTGGGATCCAACCACCAGACTTCTCTGGCTGCTAGAGAAATGACCAAGACCAACATGAAAATAGCCTAATAAGGAGTTCATAAAAAGAGTCGGGGTGTCTCTGTGTAAGGCTTCTCTGGGGGTGTAATTCCACACAAGCCTACTGTGAGACTCTAGTAGTGAAGGCCAGGATAGTGCTGAACGCAGCTTCAGAGGAAACCAAGGTTGTTTCAAAGAACCATGGCTCAAGCCAGGGAAGCAGAGCTGTGAAATATACATTCAGTGCAGGTCAAATTCAGAGAACGTCCTGCAACCTCTGCTCCACGGGGGCAGATTTGATTTCAGTTCTAATCACTCCTTAGTATGCTTTGGTTTCCTCCCCTCCTCTGCCTTCATCCATCCTTCTACCGTTCTTTCTAGAAGGAAAATAGAACACAACTTTGTAATGGCTTTGTGGTTCCATAAATTAATATTAGGGTTTGGTTCAGTTCTCAGCACAGTTGTGTGGTAAATTGTGGTTTAGGTCTCATGATCTGGATGAGGTCCCTGTTTTGAAGGCCTGGAAGCTTGCTCAGCAGTGGCTAGAAATGGCTCAGACGAAACCTTGTGCTTGGAGGAGGAGGCAGCAGCCGAATCCACTTGGTCCTGTGCTGACTCCTGGATTCTCTAGCCACTCTTTGGCTTGGATGCCACTGTTTCTTTTCTGCCGCAGTCTTGCATGGTCTGGCCCAAAGTAGCTGTTATTTTTAAATAATAATTAGAAAGAGTGAAAGTAATCTTTGGGGAATGCAGGAAGGGAGAAAGTATCTTTATATTTAGACATTCTGGACTTGATTATAAATCCTAGAGCGTGGCTGCTCTGCAGGGAATAGCTTCTCTAGGCAACCTCTGCCTATATGACTAACCGACTACTGCCATCTAGTGGACTTGGAGGCCTTTGCCGCTCTAACTCCAACGGAGGAGAAGTGTGTATCCATCTTAAGAGAAGCCATACTTAATCGGGCCAGCAGAATTTAGGATGACCCACTAGTAGGGATTAAGGATCAGACACTCTTGGATATTCCCCTGTTCAATGTCTATTGCTTTGACATCGATTAAATAGGAAAAAAATACAAAACATCAGTGCTTCCATCATCAGTGGAAGTTTATTTGGCAACTGAACCAAAATCACCATTTACTGTGGGTAAGAGTCTTACCTGCAGGGAACCTCAGGTTCCTCCTGAGGTTACTGCAGGGGGTTGTTCTGGACCTTGGGCATGACCACAGTGACTGGAAGAAACCCGTAGCAGGGAGGAAGAAATCAGAGTGCTTGCACCCGGTTTCAAATGATCTATATCATTCAATCCAAGAAGCCCCAGGTCTCAGCCTCCAGGCCCTGGATACATACAAAGAGTCTCCTACAGGGGAAAAAAGTGGCAGAATTCAGGATCACCTACAATGGCTGTTCTGAAGGCAGATACATAAATGTTCAGAGAAAGAGCATATCAAAGGACTTTCCAGAGAGCTTAAGAAGCCAAATAAACAACACTGGGGGTGAGCAAATGTGCCTGTGTTAGCCTCCAAGACAGATGAGACACTTGGAGTGACCCCACATGTTTAAATATACAACCACACAGACAGTACCTGCTCAAATATTCCAATGAGGTGTTCAGTTTCAGTTGCTATGGCTTCATTTGCTCCAGGACTACAGCCTTGCCAGAGCTCCCTGCCCAGAGAGGCTGCGAAGTTTCCATCTAAAGCTGGATATGGAGCTGGTCACACCTCTACCCACTCCCTCTCCCCAGGCCTCAGTTCTCTCATCTGGAAAATGAAGGGTCAGCTTAATTAACCCTGTGAGCACTTCCAGATGGAGTTGTGTACTGTACCGTTTTGCTCAAGTGTTGGCAAAAGATCCCAGGTCTGAGGGACTGAACTCATGAGAAGCACTTCATACAGAAAGTGAGACAATTTCACTACGAAATTGAATTTGACTACGAACTTGAATAGCCACAGGGTGAGCTGTGTTATCATGATTATTATGGGGTAGACCTAGTGGAAAGGAAGTGTGCTGGGTAGGTATCCCAGTGGGCAGCAGTGTTTGTTGTACAAGCATGAGGATCTGAGTTCAAATCCCCAGAATCCATGAAAAAAAAAAACCAGGCAGGTACATGTACCTGTAACCTTAGCCTTTGGAGTGGGCAGGAAGAAAGAGGCAAATTCAGAATTTGCTGGTCAGTCAGCCTTGTCAAAATGGAAAGCTTCTGGTTCAGTGAGAGATGCTGTCTCAAGGGAATGAGACAAACAGCAGTAGGGAAAAAAAAACTCACATACTCGTGTGCATGTACCACCTACATAAACAGAACTCACACACTACACATACATACAATGCATATAACACACATAACCACACACACGTAAGTTCAGAATGAGTTTAAAATAATTTTTTTGTGTTTAGCTTAGGACAAACCTATTTAATCTCATAAATTTCTTCCAAATGACACCCATCAAGCCAACAGCCAAACAGATTCAAGTCTGAAAGACCACAGACTGTTTCTTGGGTGGTAAAGAACAGGAAAGCATGGCCCCTTTTCAGTCTGTTTCTCTCCATCTTTGGAGTCTGAGTGGCTGCACCTGCACCATGAGGGAGAGATGAGGTAGCCATAAAGCCACCAAGAACACAGCTTCTCATCTGACAGGGGTGAGAGGAGTGGACATTAGTTCCTATCTCATCCTGTCTTTCCCTTTCACTGTCAAGCTTTCTGTGAGAGAGCCATGGACATCACACTGCAAGACATGGTTCATAATTGTCAATAACATTTGTGTCATTCTGATGCTCTAACTCTATTACATTAATTGCTTTCCTCTCTACACTTTATTTTAAGGTGAACATTAATTGATTCCCAACTGTAATCACAATTATGGCGAGTTACCCTGATTAATGGAAGATGTGATTAATAGATAGGAGGTCCAACTGCTTCTTCTTACTCAGGAAGAGATGATATATGTTACAGCTCCATGGCAGACTGCATTTCCCCAGAAGCCTAGTGCGAATGCACAGCTGTCAATCACCAAATGCCATTGTTGTTTCTGCCCAGTTGGCTGAAGAAAATCCGACCTAGTCTGGCCTATTTCTCCTCCCTGCCCACTGACATTCAGTCTTGGATATGGAACTCATCTGTTCCAGACCTCCAGGGTCCCAGAAAGAAAACAGTTGCTAGCCTGTTACCTACAGTTCTGAATTCTGAAGCCTAAGTCCTGACATGGCTAAGAGGTGATGGATACTCACCACCTGTTTCAGGCCAGACCCAGGAAAAACATCAGGGGCAGAGGGAAAAAAGCAATTGTCCATTTGTGTACCCAGGTGCTTAAGAGCATCATAAGTAACACACGATGTTTGAAAGGGAGAAATGGACTTTTATTGCCTTCTGTCGTGGGTCTTTACTGTTCCAGGTCACGAGGAATCTGTTGGCTCAGTGTTTCTGGGCTCCATTCTGCTTCTGCCTAGCTTTACCTTTAGCTTGCTAAACCCACCATTGCATCTTGGTCATCTGTCCTGTGTCCTGCTCTGTGAGTGTCTAGCTGGGAGATGGGGTCATTCAATAAAGGTACCAACTGGTATAAGACCAGATGCTGAGGAATGGACTCTCCCCAGGGACCTTGTGACAGGAACCTTGCCTTCTCCTCCTTTCACTTCAGTCAAACATCCTTCCCAGACTGGTCTCCAGACAGACACTCCTGTGCCTCTTTATAAAACAGTCACAACTGAGCTATCAGTTATTCACCTGTGCGCCCACGTCCTTGTCTGTATAAGACAAGCTCCAGAGTGGCTAGAAAGGAAATGAGAAGACTCACCTTGAAACTGTGCTGCCTGGTGCAGGGAAGCTGTTTAGTCTGTATTTATTTGGGGTGACTGATGGGCTACTGTGAGAGTGTCCATGGGAAGTTCAGGTTTGTAGCCCACCACAAGGTCAACCATTGCTGGATCTCAAGTTCATACTTATATTTGTTTTCCTAGGGACAAGAAGGACTTGCCTCTGCTGTGTGTCTATTAAAAGCCTACTCATCTTCTAGGACTTTGCTTAAATGTGAGATCATTCCAACCTGGGTGTCCTCTGTTCAGGTAGAATGAGAGCTTTTCTACCACAGGCTAGGAAAGAAATTACTGGGACCCTGCAATTCTCAATGAAGTTTGCACCTGCTCAATATAAACAGCAGCCAGGGCTCTAGGTCCCAGTCTACACCCTGGCCCTGCTTCCTGGCCCAGAACTAAGCCCACCTCTAAGAAGGAGTCCTTTTGCTTCCACAAAGGCTCAGGCCCAGAAGGCATTGCTTCCTACAGAGACATGCAGACTTGCTCAATGTAGTCTGCTCTCATACTGTGAACACAATTCTAGTAGTGCAACCCCCTCCCTGGCCATGACCTCAGCTTCTTCACTTTAAAAATGTCCTCTATCACCCATACCGGCATATGCATTATTTGTTGTTTTGTAGATTTTTTTTAGTTTTTCTTTTTTTAATTTTTATTTTTTTAATATTAGTTACAGTTTATTAACTTTTATCCCAGCTGTATCCTGATCCCTCATTCCCTCCCAATCCCACTTTCCCTCCCTCATCTTCTCCCTACCCCTTTCCAAGTCCACTGATAGGGAAGGACCTCTTCCCCTTACATCTGACCCTAGCTTATCAGGTATCTTTAGGATTGGCTGCAAAGTCCTCCTCTGTGACCTAGCAGGGCTGTTCCTCCCTCAGGGGTTGGAGGGAGGTCAAAGAGCTAGCCATCGAGTTCATGTCAGAAATACTCCCTGTTCCACTTACTAGGGTACCCACTTGGATACTGAGCTACCATGGACTACATCTGAGCAGGGGTTCTAGGTTATATCCATACATGGTCCTTGGTTGGAGATACAGTCTCACAAAAGACCCCTGTGCCCAGATATATTTGGTCCTTGTGGAGCTCCTGTCTTCTCCAGATCATACTAACTCTCCCTTCTTTCATGTGATTCCCTGTATTCTGCCAAAGGTTTGGTTATGAGTCTCAGTATCTGCTTTGATACACTGCTAGGTAGAGGCTTTCAGAGGTCCTCAGTGATAAGCTCCTATCCTGTTACTTGTTTTCTCCTACATCCAATGTCCATCCCATTTGTCTTTCTAAGTGAGGGTTGAATTAAGAATAGTGCTTCCTCAAGATTCAGCTATACCACTCCTAGGCATATATCCAAAATAATCTCAAGTACACAACAAGGGCATTTGCTCAACCATGTTCATAGCAGCTTTATTCGTAATAGCCAGAACCTGGAAACAACCCAGATATCCCTCAACAGAGGAATGGATACAGAAATTGTGGTATTTTTACACAATGGAATACTACTCAGCAATTAAAAACAAGGAAATCATGAAATTTGCAGGCAAATGGTGGGACCTAGAAAAGATCATTCTGAGTGAGGTATCTCAGAAGGAGAAAAACACACATGGTATGTACTCACTTATAAGTGGGTACTAGACTATAAGATAGGATAAACATACTGAAATCTGTACATCTAAAGAAGATAAGAAAGAGGACCCTGGGTGAGATGTTTTGTAGATTTTACTGAACACAGCTTCACCAGTGCAGATGTCCTACTTGTGGTCCTTCCTTGAGGACTAAAAATAAGTCTGTCTTAAGCAAGTTGAGGAGGAAAGGGTTTACTTGGCTTATACTTCCATATTGTTGTTCTTCATCAAAGGAAATCAACACAGGGAACCTGGAGACAGGAGCTGAGGCAGAGGCCATGGAGGAGTGATGCTTACTGGCTTGCTCCATATGGTTTGCTCAGCCTGCTTTCTTATAGAACTCAGGACCACCATCCCAGGGATTGGACCCACCCACAATGGGCTGCCCCCCCACATTGATCACCAATTGAGAAAAATGCCTTACAGCTGGATCTCATGGAGCCATTTTCTCAACTGAGGGTCCTTCCCCTCTGAAGGTTCTAGTTTATGTCAAGTTGACACAAAACCAGCCAGTACAAGGTCCTCTCCTTTTAGTCCTACCCTTTTAGCAGTACTTTATGGATCCCGACACCCACCTTTGTTTCCTGGAGCTTTTCTTCCCTTCCCACACCTGATCTTCCAATAAAGCTCTGCAAACAAATTTTAATACCCTAATGCCTCTACTTTACTGCTGTCTCCCATGTCCCACCTCTAGATTATCAATTGTAAGGGTTTTTTTAATTGCTTTTGTTAAAATATGAGCTACTAATTAAGATATGAGTTTCATGCTTGCATCCCCTGTCTGTCTGAGCCTCAGACTCAGGGTCCTTCACTTACTGGTCATGGAACCTTAGGCAAATCACTTATTTTTTTCAAGCTTCAGTTCCTTGTCCACAAATATGGCCAATAACTATAATGATCTCAGAGAATTATTGTCCAGATTGAACAAGTTGAAGTATGTGTTTGATTGGGATGTTAGGTCTTATGGACAGAGTACTGCTATGTATTATTACTATTGTTGTTATTATTATTATATTGGTTGATCTAATACTAAACAGGACTGTACCCCTCAAGTATAGTAAGCAGTTGTCATCATGTATGAAGTAGCCCTGTGTTCACCCCACCTTTCAAAAACAATAACTAATAACAGTATTCAAATGCCTTCTGGTGGAAAAGCATGCCAGAAATGTACTTATACGTGAGACATGGAAACTGCTTTGTCCCCATCAAGAGCTCACACTTTTCTCACACACGTCAGTTTAATTCCAGCATTGTATGTTCTAAGGATCTGTGGTTGCTGAGTCTCCCATCAGCCTCAGGGCCTTACTGTTCTTAATTGGTTCACTTCCAAAATAGCTCAGCCCTTCTAGGCAGCGGAAGCTGCAGGCCAGTTCCTGATGGACAGAAAAGAGATACGTGTGGGCATGGGTATATGTAAATATTTAACTGCCTCAGAAGAGCTGAAGCTCAATGCTACAGATGCATGCTCAAAGATGACATGACAAATAGGAGCCATCAGCAAGAAGACTCTAAGCTCGGAAGCTGCCACAGACATTGCAAGCATGTGTTCAGGTTAATAGACTTTGCTCAGCAACAGGCCAATGGCTATCAGAAGTTGCGCTCTGTCTTGCTCCAGTAGAACTATATAACAATATATTGCTTTTGCCATTCCTGTGACCGAATACCTGATAGAAACCATTTCAAGGGGGAAAGTTTTGTTTTGACTTGTGGTTTCCAAGAGTTCAGTCGGTAGCCTCTTGGGAAAGCCATTTTGATGGCCAGAGCACATGATGATGGGAAATTCTTTAAGAGGAATTCTTTAAGAAGAAACAGATGAAAATGGGTAATCCAGGAAGTAACCAGAGAAGAGATAGCCCTCAAGATCCTACACCTTTCAGTAACCTGCATCCTTCCTTAGACCCCACCTCCTGCCTTTCACCATCTTTGAATAATGTACCATAGTACAGAGTATCCATCGAGGTCTTGATCCATTCATTAGTTCAGAGCCCTCATGATCTAATCCTCTAATCCTCATCAGAGGTGCCAATAAGATTGACAATCAAAATTAGCCATCACACACACATACATACACACACACACACATACACACACACACAGACACACACACAATGCTCACAGCCCTTGAGATTTCTTTCTCACCCTCCTGGCATCAGCTGGGGTCAGGTGGTTTTGGAATCGACTAGCCATCATATTCTACATGTTTCCTATCTCTGAACCCATGGGCTGTTCCAGGAATGTTTCCTTCGTGTCTTTGGCAGAGGGGAAAGCCTAAGCCGACTCTTGCCGCTCTCTGCTTTTCCATAGTCACTAATATCCCACTGACTCAAGCAGGAAGATGGGCAAGCCTCGAGTTAAAGGGCAAGAAGGTATATTCCATCTGCTACAAAACAAAATAACCAAGCCCTGGAGCAGAAGAATATACCCCTAAAGTAGAGAGGATGTAGCAGGGGCTGCTGATCCAATCTATTGCTTGTTCTAAATTTCTATTCAGGACAAAACAGAGCCATCCCTGAGCCCTACAAATACAAAGATGACTTAGCAGTGTGAGCAAGGCTATTATTGTTTATACCTTCTCTGGAACAAGCCTGACAAAGAAGCCAGAAAGAGCAGCTGTTTTGATTCACTCCTGGATTTCCAGCTGTGTGTTTATAATATTCAAGGTACACCTTCAGACCCTCAAAAAAAAAAAATAAGTAGGTGCCCCTCCTTTACTAAAATCACCTGCCTAATCCTTCCTCGTATTTAACTATCTTAGATGCTCTTTGCTTTTAAGATCTTATTTATTTTTTTATTTATGTGGATGTGTGTGCCTGCATGAGTTTATGTGCACCATGTGTGTGCAGATGCCCAAAGAGACTACAAGACAGCATTGGATCCCCTGAAACTGTTGACACTGGCTGTTGTGAGCCATCTGATGTGGGTTCTGAGAGCAGAAGTAGACCAAGAGAGGTAGGCATTCTCAACTGCTGAGGCCTCTCCAGCTCTTTCTTTGCTGTTTTTAATCAATAATTTTGGGGCCTGAAGTTCCTGAGAGTACAAGTGAAATGTTAGGCAAAGGGTCCACCGTTTTATTAGATTATCAGAAAAGCCAATAAAAGAAACAGAGGGATGTTATTCTGGCCTTCTACCAAAAGAGCAAAAAACGTTTCAGAAATAAAAATCCTATCTCAAATCTCAGTAGAAGTCCAGAATAGTTTACTGAAGAGAGTTTCTAGATCCTACTAAAGTGGTGGTCCCATTGCTAATAGCCACCTTCTCTTCAAAGTCTCTAGGCAACGTTATCTTATTTTTCTTCTGGGAAGTTTGTAGATGATAGCAAGAAATGACAATGACTCCTACAGTGCCCTTGTCATCACATTAAAATATAGGCAACGTAAAAAAGCCAGATCTAATCCTAGTCATTTTGAGTGTTGTTTACAAAAATTTTGACTAGCTCACTAAAGGCTGCCCTCTGGCCATGTACTCTGGGACTCTGTCATTGGCTATGTCCATCAATAGTTTTACCAATTATTAAAGACACAAACAGCAGTACACCGAGCTCCAAAGAGATGAGCATGGGGGCCAGTGTGGCACTGATAGGCCACTGGGTGACTCTACGTCTCATGGATGAAAATCAACTAAACATGGACAAAAGAAATCCTAAGAATTAGAGAGGCAAAATGTCTTTATATGCATTCTTTGTGATAATCTGCAGGGAGGAGCACAAGAAGAAGCCCCAGGATGCTTTTGTCAGCTTTTCAGAGTTCTCTAAGAAGTGCTCAGAAAGATGGAAGACCATGGTCTGCTAAAGAAATTAGAGGAAGTTTGAAGGCAAAGGCAAGGACTGACAAGGCTCATTATGCAAGAGAAATGAAAACCTACATCCTCCCCAAAGGGTAGACCAAAAAGAAGTTCAAGGGCCCCGATGCACCCAAGAGCCCTCTTTTGGCCTTCTTCTTGTTCTGTTCTGAGTCCCGCCTCAAAATCAAAGGAGAGCACCCTGGCTTATCCATTGGTGATGTTGCAAAGAAATTAGGCAAGATGTGGAACCACACTTCTGTGGACGACAAGCAGCCCTGTGAACAGAAGGCTGCCAAGCTGAAGGAGAAATACGAAAAGGATCCTGTTGCCTACAGACCTAAAGCGTAACCCGATGCCCATGAAAGGGGGGTGGTCAAGGCTGAAAAGGGCAAGAAAAAGAAGGAAGAGGAAGGTGACTAGGAGAATGAAGAGGATGAGGATGAGGAAGAGGAAGAAGAGGAGGAACAGGATGATGATGAATATGTTGGTTCTAGCACAGTTCTTTTTCTGGTTTATAAAGCATTTACCCCCCCACCCCACCCCGTACACAACTCACTCCTTTTAAAGAAAAAAATTGAAACATAAGGCTGTGTAAGATTCGCTTTTAAGCTGTACAGCGTCTTGCTTGATATAGTTAACACATTACCCAATGTGTCTCTAGATAGCCCTGTTTCAACGGTCACTAACCTTGCCTGATATAGTCTGGGGTTGTAAATGGCATGGAAATTTAAAGCAGGTTGTTGGTGCATAGTACAATTAATTATATATGTGGAAAGTAGGCTTTTTTCTTTTACTTTCTTTTTTTTGTTTTGTTTTACATCTTCAGTTCTCTGTGAAGAAGCTTAAATGAAGCTAATTGTTTTTCTGTTAAGTGAATACCACTCTGTAATTGCAAAAAAAAAAAAAAAGTGGCTGTTTTTTTTTTAACATTCTGAATGCTTCTAAGTATATACAATTTTTTATTTTAAATTACCTCTGACATGAACTGATTGGCCTGCTCTTTGATCACCTCCCCTTAATGGGGGAGCAGCCATACCAGGCCACAGAGGAAGACAATGCAGCCACTCCTGATGAGAGCTGATAGAGAGGGAGAGGGAGACCTCCCCTATCAGTGGACTTGGGGAGGTGCATGCATGGAGGAGGGGGAGGGAAGGTGAGATTGGGAGGGGAGGAGGGAGCCGTTAATGTGGGAATACAAAGTGAATAAAATGTAATTAATAAAAATTAAAATAAAATTAAATTTAAAAAAGTAATGACCAAACAAACAGAACTCAGAAAGCAGGCTAATCAAGTTGAGCTTCTAGCATTTGCAGTGGGCCAAGGACAAGAAGCACAAAGCCCATTCTCAGTAATAGCTGTTAGCTATTGAATGAGATTTAACACGGTCACAAAGCCCCAAATTCAGATCCTGGAAAATGCCTTGGGGTTCAGAGGGGAAGAGAATCGAGGGATTATAGTAGCTGCTTGAGCAGCTGAGATACAGGTTCGTGAGCAACGGTTTCCAGGCCAGAAAAGTCAGTGTCCCACTAGACACAAAGTTGTTTCATTCAGCTACTGTGTCATCCCAGTACTGACCAGGAATGGCTCAGTTTTCTTCTCAGTGAGGAAGCCATGCACCCCATGGCTGATATTACTCCATTTTCTTTCCCGAAATTCCATCTTTAGGCATAAAAGGCATAACTTTGGATTTAACATAAACACAGCTTAGTGTTTATCCCAGGCCAAGCACTCTAGAGACCACCTTGTCTCCTGAGGGAGGTCTATGGGAACCAAGAGACAGCAAGAGACAACAGTAAGTGGAGCGGGCACACAGCACACACTGCAATGTGATGTTGCTACAACAGTGGGCTTGTGTTAACACAGCTTAACACAAGCAAGCCCTATGGTCATGGGTTACAAATGGCGGCCTGGTGCATTAGAAAGACTCACTCCTGAGGTCAATTTCTCACAGGGACATCCACTAGCATGGACGCGGTAGTTGTATAATTTACTTACTGGATGGGGGAGAGAATGCCTGACAAATCTGAGATCAGGCCTCAGCTCTGCCATCCCAGCACAACGAATGAGCAAGCTTTAATATCTTGTAAGGCAGGGGTGGTGACCTTCATTTCACATGGTGGTTTTTAATTTAATGAAAGGGAATGAGCTGATGGACTTGGTGCTCCATGAAGGTACCAAGATCTAGCAATGGGCATAGGTCTCCATCGAGGTACCAGGACCCACTAAGTATGAATTCTAGTATCTATTTTCTTCTGAACTGTGTGTAAGCAAAATCATGTTTGGATAGTTCTAGGCATCACATTTCAAGAATAATGCTCATATGTCTTTTCAAAAACAAAATGAAAAAGGAGCAATATGCAAAGAGACTAGGAAGCAGAAATGGCTAAGGAGCAAAAAAAAAAAAAAGATGAAAACAATGAGCTTTCCTTGGTCTTCTTTAGGGCCCTAGCAGACTCGATGAAAGCCCCCCAAAGCATGTGGAATTTAAACAGTTCCATTTTAGCTCTGGTCTGGGAAAACATTCTGACCACTCAAACTGCCAAGAATGAAACAAGTGTACTGTCAATCTTTGCCACTGGTGCTTCTAACTCCATCTGAAGGCATGACACGGGAATGTGTACAGTCACGCTCATTGGTGAGAATGTTTATTGTGTGCCTACTCAGTGCACATTTTGTTCCAGAAAACATTGGATTAAAAGGCAAGAAAGACACTGTCTGTGGGTCTAAGACACTTACAAAAGCAAGTGGGTCTGAGAATTATGCTGCCAAGCACTATGGGAACCTGGAGGAATATGTAAGAGGGATTGTTCATCTGGGTGGGAGGTGGGCTTATGACCCCTCCTGTTTCTTGACTTACTGTTTTAGGACTCCATATATTTGTTCATCTAATCCAAAGACTTCCCGGAATTAACACTTAGTGGATCTGGGCCCCTCATACTTTAATGGTAAAACTCCTCAAAAGCAATTATAAAAGCACCTTATGTCAGTAAACTGCATTTTTCCTGATCTGATGGAAGAGTATGCTCATTTTTCTTATGTTTAGGCTGACATCTAACCCATACACAAGACCATGTTTTGGTAGAGAAATATGCAAAGAAGCAAAAATGGCAGCTAGGACTCACCTAAGCCTCTCGGCCATCGGCAGCAGAGATGAGCAGAGCCAGAGCCTCCTGTCTTATTTGCTGCTATCACCGACAGATCAGAGCTCTTTCTCCATTGGTGGATTTTGTCCTGCAAAGTCACCCCGCCACACCTCTCTCCTGTATCCCCTATCCACCTTCCATCTGTTCTCTTCCCTCCCTCTGTCTCCTACCCTCTCCCCATACACTATTGCAACCTCAGTATCTGACAGATGAATGACCTGGTTTCCCTCAGAAATATAGAACTCAACATCCTTTACATTTAGAATTCCAAACACAGTCACTGCTGTGTCAAAAAAAAAAAAAATTAACTGTTTGAGCAATGGACCTTGCCGCCAGCCCAAGAGAATGATAAGTACAGACAGAGAAGAAAGGATGTTCTTTGTCGGCTCAGCTCTAAGTCAAGATGCATGAATGGCTTCGGGTGGAAATACTATTTTTCCTTTAAAAAAAATAGGGGAATTCAGAGGTCTGTATATGTCTACAGGGAAGGGGCCTGCTCTGGAGAACAGTGTTGGTGTGCTCTGCCTCATTTGTTTGGCTTTCATTTGAAGCTGAAGTGGCAAACAGGAGATGTGTCCTGAGGCCTGAACTCCTGCAAGTGCTGAGCTGTTTGGATGTCAGAAACTCTATTGTCATTTTTCATCCACCTGAATGAATCAAGATGACTGCCTGATCAGGCTGCTGAGAGACAGCTAGGTGCCTGATTCCACCTTGTCCTCTCAGACCAGCTTACTGCCCCTTCAGGAGCAAGATGTGTGTAGCAGAGGAAGGACAGCACAAAACCTCACTCAGGGTCTGCAGCCCTCCTGAGATACCCAGAGTGGCTCCCAGGCTGGTTTGAAAGTCTCAGCCCTGTCCTTCGGGTGATTTGTGCAGATCACTTCCAGAAACACCAGAGAGAAAACATAAGATGATATATAGGCTTTCAACCATGAAATACCATGCTTAGAATGGGATTCCTCAAAAGAGACTTTGTATCTTGGGGTCATGGCAATGGTACTATATGACCTATACCTACCTATACAGCTCGCTCGCTCTCTCTCTCTCTCTCTTTCTCTCTCTCTCTCTCTCTCTCTCTCTCTCTCTCTCTCTCTCTCTCTCTCTCTCTCTCTCTCTCTCACACACACACACACACACACACACACACACACACACTGGCACATCCAAATCCCTTTCTCTTATTTTATTTTTCTCTATGGCACTTGGTATTCTGGAGTCACAACTCACAGCAGCCCTGGCTGGCAACATAAGACCTACACAAGATCAAGCCAATCTACATTCCAGGGTGGATGGTGGAGGAGCACACAAGGTCCCATCTCTAGCTGAGGATTTATTGGCAGTTAATGGCTACTAGGGGAAGAAGAATCATTTTTCTCCTGGCAGGTAGCTTCTGGCCATGTGAATGCTCCTGTACCATTGAATAAACAGGCAATACTAATTTGACTAAGTAGAATAAAAAAAAAAAGATGTGAAATTGGGAGGGAAATGTGTTGGGAGAACAAAAGGGAAAAGAGGAGGAGAATGGATATGAGCAAATTATATTGCATACATCTATACAATTCTCAAAGGATATATAAAAAATTTTGGAGTCTCTTATTTGCAGATCACCTGTCTCTCTCCCCTGAAGACAATCGGGCCACTAAGGGAGGCTTTGTTCTTCATTGCTGCAGTCTACAAAACGGAATGAGCACAGAGTGAGTTCTCATTAAACAACTGTATCCTCACGTGTGGCCTGAAGTCCTCTTACTGGAGATTTATTAACTGAGTTTTCAAAGACTTCAAAGTTATTAAAATGCAGACATTTCTAGAATAGCACTTTAAGCCTTAATAATAATTCTTAGCTAGTAAATTTTGAGAGCAGGAGACTCTGCCATTGTTTTAGGAAGCACAGATACAGTCTAGAACTGTGTTTGAGATGAAAACATTCAGAGGAGGAGGGCCTGAAGCTAGAGTTAGGGACAGGAAGGAGACAGTGAATCAGGCCTGAGACCAGCCTCCTTTTCATTTTGTCCCATTTGGTCATCCTGCCTAGGAGTCAAGATCTGTCCTCCTGCTTCCTGAGTCAAATCCTAAGGCAGGTCTGATGGAAAGAACCTTCCATCTCCCCTCTGTATTACCTTCTGAGCCTTTAATGCCCATGATTAACTAGAGGCACTTCTCTATCATTCTTCTCACCTGCCCCTGCCCGGTCAGCTTTCTAACATGAATCTATGTCATAACAGCCTCTCCTTTCCTGGCGTTTTATGCATGTGAATGGGTATGACTAGTCCTGGTCAGAAGTGTGCGGAAGTGATGATCGTCCCGTGACCGTTGTTCCTGTGTATGAACAATTCACCTCTGGTATGAGACCTGCTGGAGATCTTTTTCTCTGCCCACTGTGACTACCAGCATCTGAGATTAGCCTGAACAACTGTGAGAATTTGACAAAGAGGTAGTTGCAGGTGATTGACTGGTTTGCAATCTAAAGCCAGATAGGCTTTCAGGGAAATCATCTGCTGCCTCTATAAATTAGATAGCCCTCAGGGGACAGTGGGCCCAGGTTCAAGCCTTCAATTGCCAGATCACCAACACAGGAAAAAAAAAAAAAAAAAAGGAAGAAACAGTGTGTGATAGTGATATCTGTGGATGAAAACAAATGAGAAAAATAATTTCATCGTCATAAGGGACAGAGGCTTCTGTCCAAGATAAAAGACAAAAACAAAACTTAAAGAAAACCAATGCCTCCCTGGAGCCCAAGAAGTAGAAAAGAAATGTTTATTGGGGAAGAACCATGCTTGGGTTAAGTCCAAAGAGTGGAATCCTTAGAAATATGTCAAGAAAGAGAAAATTTGGGTTTGGTTAATTGATGGCTTCAGACTGAACAATGGGGAAGATTAGCTAGGTTGGAGTGAGAAAGCAGCACACAGAGGTCAGTGAGAAGGTAAAAGACAGTGAAACAGAGGGTGGCAAGGACAAAGAAAACAGGCAAGAGCCATGCTGCACAGAGTGGCCTGGGTTGCATACTCCTTAATTCAGGAAGCCCGACTGAGCTAGTATTAGTGGTCAACGCTCTTGACTTGGTACTATGTTGCCATGAAGTTCTTGTACTTTTCAATAGGACTTCTGCCCACACAATTACAGAAAGGATGGCTTGACCTCCGAATGAATGACTTATTACCAATAGAATTGCCAAAGCTTGGGGACTTCAGAGATTTAAGACTCTCCTATGTAAATAAAAAGCCTAGAATATTTAGAGAAACTACCTTGGACTTTTTTCCACGTAAACAAAAGAGGATGAATTAAATCTTTGGTGCATCCCAGTAGAGTCATTGTGACCCACATACTTCTATCGGATCCTGATTTTAAATCTGTCACTGCACCAACAGACAAAATGAGCACCTGGGTTGTCAAGATACAGGAGACTGAAGACACAGGCATAAAAGGAAGCTGACTGAGATCATCTCTAAGATATCTAGATTCCAAACCCTGGGAGCCCACACCAGGAAAGGAAGGGCCGGGCTACAGCATCTTCCTCTTAACTGCAGAACTCACTCATCACCTAACTTTTTCAGTCCTGCTACGGAGAAAGCTTGAAGTTTGGACTCTTCTCACATGTAGAACCTTTCTCCCAAAGGTTTTCTCTGTTTGCGTTGTATCGTTCATGCTATGGTGAATCTCCATTGTCAACTAGACTATGTTTAGAATAACCTAGAAGGCATAACTGTGTCTGTAAGGATGTTTTCAGAAAGGTTTGACTGAGAAGGGAAGACCCATCCTGAGGTGCTATCATCCCTTATGCTGGAGTCTAGGACACATTTAAGAAAATGAAATAATAGGGAGCTGAGCACTGACTCTGCTTCTTCCTGCTTCCTGACTGTGGTTGCAATGTGACAAGCCACTCCACACCCCTGCCACCATGCCTTTCCCACCATAAGAGCCAGTGTTCTCTCAAATACTGAGTTAAAACACTGCCTTCTTCCCTTAAGTTCTTCCTCTCACATACTTGGCAAGAGCAGCAACGACAACAAAATGAAAACAACCCCCTTGCTAATGTTTACCTTGACTGTTAGCTGCCTTTCCCACCTCCTCTTATAGTTCTGACTTCATACTTACACTATAGGGATGCTTTTTAATGTGTAATTCATTCATTTGTTGACTATGGAACACTTTTCACATATTAGGCACTATGCTTAATTCTGAGAGCCTCTGATTTCCATCCTATATCCCCATCTTCAGTTAACCTAAATTGATGAAAGACCCAGCAATTTCAACAGGACAAGAGTGGGTGCTGGGTATGGTACAGATGGGAGAAACACTAGATTGGGAGGACTTTGAAAGCTATGGAGAAAGACCTGACTTACAAAGGACATGATTTGGCAAAAATATTCAGCATTGGGTAAGAAGAATGGGGTTCAGATCCCAGGTACTAGGCCAGATGTGATGGCACACACCTTCAGTCCCAGGACTCTGGAGGTAAAAGCAAGCAGACTTCTGTGAGTTCTAGGCCAGACTAGTCCACATATGAAGTCCCAAACCAGCAAGCGCTGTATACTGAGAACTTGGATGATGGTGGTGGTAGAGGTGGCTGGGGGGGGTGGGGGGAGGTGATAATGATAATAATAATTTTTACAAATTTTTTGGGATAGCTTCTTCTTCCTCTGGACTAAATGTTGATGTGAAGATCGCATGGATGTCTGTGGAATTACTTTATAAACTATAATGAGGGACAAGGATTGCCATTATCTACAGGCAGTAATAATTTTCTAATTATCTACAGGTTTAAAAAGTGTGCCCTCCCCAACTTCATTCCTAAAGGCCTAGCTGTCAGATTAGAAATGTTCCTCTTTATCAGGACACGGAGAACCGATTAGGCTGGTGTCTGAAGGTTCTATAGAAACAGTCCTTCCTAGGGGTCCTCTTGGTCACAGGCTTTCCCACTCCCCCCTTCAAATTTGAGTCATTCTGTAGGCATCCACAGGGTAAGCCGTTCACAACTGCCTGAGGTGCTCATGCCTCCTCACTCAAGGCCTCTAACTTCCAGAGGAGGCTTTGTGCAGAAGGCCCTTTCCCAGCAAGCCGAGCTGAGTGGCTGGCCAGATAATGGCCTGCACAGCTGCGCCATGGCAGATCTCCCCCCAATTAGAGTGGCATTAGGGAAGTTATTGGAAAGGACATTCTCCCACCATTGAGTAGTAAATGTTTTGCTAATTTGCCTGATGATCCATTTATGATGGTTGCTCACTGATCCCCTTCTACAGCCTACCTTTAATGGCCTGTCTGTTAGGACAGGACGGTCTTCTCCAATGAACCAACTTTATTTTATTATGGCTTATTATTGTATTTCGTTCAGGGAGTGCCTGCAAATGAGAAAGTGGCCCACAAAACTGTGTCATCCTGGGCGTAATGACTGCCAAAGCACTTAGAAAGAAAGAAAAACAAATAATAATCTTTGCTAATTGAAACAGTAAAATATACACAGTTCAGAATTACTCCATGTAGAATTTTAAAAGCGGGGCAAGAACCTTACACACACACACACGTGCACACACACACACATGCACACACGCACACACATACATACACACACACTAGCATGCTTCTGAACCTTGGATAATATATATGCAGGACTCTTTCATTCAGTCAACTATCTCTAACAAGCCACTGTCTGTTTGGTGTGTGTGTGCATGTAGCACCACACACTGATTATTTTACAAATTCGGGGCAAGACTGTTCTTTAATTAAATCCATTTCCCTTGAGGAGGATTAACTTCTCTCATGTGAATCTCTTCCGTGCTCTTTGAGGAATGAGATGTGAACGAAGGGTTTGGTTTTGTTTGCATTTGATTCTACAATTGTTCCACTGTCCCTTTTTTAAAAAATTCCTCTTTATTTTCTCCCTCAGGTTCTCCCAGCGTCTGGCCATAGACATAAAATACAAACAAATCAAAGATTCTCACAACAGCTTTGCTCAACGCCGAGCAAATTGCAGGGAAGAGTTGCCATCCAGAAGAGAAGCCAACTAGTGAGTAAGCAAATCATCATGTAATTGATTTTTTTTCCTCTCTTGTAAAGATAAACTGCTTCTGGATTCTGTTGGCTCTGCTTCCTCCTCTGAATCAGAAAAAAAAAGAAAGAAAGAAAAAAGAAAAAACGTGCTAGGATGATGAAAGTGGATGAAGCTGAATTTTTCTGGCTGACTTAGAAGACACCTATTTAAGAAGCCAGGAATCCTAGTTAGTTGAGCTACATGCAAAACCAACACCTTTATTGGTCAGTCTTAGAGTATTAACTGCTTTTGTTGTTTTTGATGTTGCTGTGAGTGAGTATCTGGCCAAGCAACTTAAGGGAAGACATATTTTAGCTCATGGTTTGAAGGGATACGGTTCATCATGGCAGGAAGGCATGTCCTCAGGTGTTTCCATGGCAGCACGTGGCTAGAACTTTGTACCTCTTCACATCTCAGCAGAAAGTAGGGAAGAGACCAGAAGCAAGACAGCTATAAAGGTCCACCTCCTGGACACCCACTTCCTCCAGCCAGGACCCACCTCCGAAGGGTCTGCAGCATCCCACAACAGTGCCAGCAACTGGAAAGCAAGAGTGCAAGTACCTGAGCCTGCTGGAGACAATTAATTTCCAAACCATGACACTTCAGTTCAAATTTTACATTTCCAGTAAGGGAATGCAAGGAAGAATAACTCCAGGGAAGCCAATCTCTCCCGGTGATGATTGCTAACAGCTCTGGACAAACGTTAAGGATGGGAAGTGCAGTTCCTCTGCCACCATCATGTCCTCCCATAGCATTGTATGGCCAACAAAAAATATTCTTCCTAAGTGAAGCTGAGGGTCAAGGAGATGGCTCAGCTGGTGAAGCACTTGCCTTGCAAAGCATGAGGATCTAAGTTCCCTGAAACCTACAACAAACTAAAAAGCTGGGCGTGGTGGTACACACTGGTAATCCCATCTCTGAGAAGGCAGAAGTGGCAGATTCCTGGGGGATTTTGCATAGATTGCTTGGCACACTTGGAGAATTGTAGGCCAGTGAGAAATTCTGTCTCAAACCCGAAGTGGAAGACACCTGAGTTCGTTCCCTGATCTACACACACATGCAACACCTGCATATGCACCTGTACATGAACACATATAAACATGCAAACATACACGATAAATAAATCAACAAACAAATAAATAAGAGGCATAGACAAATCAAATTAAAGGAAAATGGTGGATTCATAACCAGAAGGATTGTTCTAAAGCGATTGTCAAAGGAAGAACCGAAGGATTTCTCTTGTGCCACTCAGAATGTGACTTCAAATTGCTATGCATTTATATTACATATGGCTGGATATTTATAATGTTTCTGACTTTAGGAATTAGTAAAATGCTATAGGTTGAGGCCCTGTTACACAACTTCCATCGACTTCATATATGTCTTTATTTGGACTGACTCCTTCTACCTCCATGGAAGTGATCCCCACTTACTATAGCATAGAAAACTATACGACTTTCCACAGGCATGTTTGAATTTCACAAACCTGAACATCCGAGTGAGAATCCAAGCCCTTGAGCTCTGCCCTTGTTGACTGATGTGAGGAGGCTCTCACTAATGAGCAGGCATCCTTCACAGGAAGGTGTAACGCTGACTCATTCTGTGTGTGAAGGTTCACTGCTGGGAATCCGGCAGAACAGAGGCAGAGACTGTGTGTATATTTACAAAGCAGTGTTACCAACATGCTAGAGAGGACACAGACCTTGATATCCATCAGCAGTTGTCGAAATTCCTCAGTGAGTGTCATTCCAGAGACACAAATGCAGAGATGCTCATCTCAACAACTATATATCAAGAACTAAACATACTCAGAACCCAGAGCTGAGACTAGAGAATCTGGAAGCCCAATCAACAGAACTTCTATCTATAGGTGGCACAGTATGATCAATGCAGCAATTCGTCAGCAGATCATTTTGGTCGTATGTAGCCATTGTTCCACTCATTCTCACCGAAGGCCTTGACACTCAGAAACTAGGTTGACACCAACTCCAAACAATCCAGAAATCAGCTTAGCTATTCCTCAGTCTGGGAAGGCCTTCTCGTTTGCTGAGGCCAACACCTCACACACACACAGAGGTCTGGGAGTTGTTTTTTTTTTTCTGGTTTTGTTTGCAGTGTCACTAACCATTTATGTGGCCTGTCATATGAGCCATTATAATATTTGCTTAAGTATTTAAATCAAGCCCTTTACTTAAAGCCAGTGGTGGCTGAGCTTTAATTAAAGTATATTTGCATACATTAATATCACCCAGCTTCCCTACATTTTCACTGTATTTTTGCACTCAAAACATGACATTTCAATAACAATAGTTGTCAGTGCCTCAGCTCTTATTTATGCCACAATTATGGGTCCTGCTAATTACAGCCTGGCTGGCTTCTCCAGCCTTATGACAAGGGCCTGTTTGCAACCATTGCTTCCTGTGCATATGTTGCAGCCTTTAAAGTACCTCTGCCATGTCACAGTGATGTCAAGATGCCAAACTTCCTTCTTCTCCACCTCTACAGTGTTCTAGACTTTGGAACTGAAGAGGAGCAAATAGGGTTGTTTTTGTTGTTCTAGGATTTTTTTGGGGGGGAGAGGGTTGGTTTTTACGTTTTTTGTTTGTTTGTTTGTTTGTTTGTTGTTGTTGTTGTAGCAAAGTGCAGTATCTGTCAGCTTCCTCTCAAATGCCTACAACTAAAGAGAAGACCAGTGTGAACTCTGATCCAGCCTGGAATCTTCTAGAAGGTTAAACAGTCAAGAAAAAGACAGTGATTTTCACCTAAAGATGCCAGGCTCCTTCCATCTCCAGCCATACAAGGTTTCCATACAAGGTTGGCTGAGGGGGTTAATCGGAAGCACTTAGCAGCTAGTTACCTAGTGTCACCATAGAGGGCTTACCCACCATCTCAATCCGGCCTCTAATTCTGGATGCAGGAAAGGCAGGCTACACCTAGAAAATTCACTCTTCTACAAGCTAGGTTAGCGCACTCACCACATATACTTATTTTGCTCTCCCTGTCCAACTTGAGGGAAGAGACCACCACAATTTGTTTATTACTCTGTTGCCTACCACATAGGGCCTCGTGATAGCATTTCTGGAAAAAACAATTATATATAATACATAAAAAAGAAAAGCATGATTCCAGACCTCCAGGGTCTGAAGTCAGCCATTGGCTGAGGTTTTGATTATGGGAAATGGAAGTACCAAAGGCAGAGCCATAACCTGAAGAAGGCTACCTGTCCATCCCCCTCAGTGGACCAGCCAGGCACCCAGCCCATAACATATGGACTCCTGTGCATGTGACTCTACTCTGTCCCAGCAGCCTACCCATCAGACCCTGAACTTGCCCTCTCCATGACTCCTGGGCAATGTTCTGAGATCAGAAAAACAAGTGGCTTATGGTGTCCCAAAACTGCAGAGACAGCCAAGGAAAGGAGGCTTTTCCAAGTACTCTCTGTGGCCACTGAGGTTCTCTGGACCACATAGTGAAGCCAAGAGGCCTGAAAAAGTCTGCTGCCTGGCATTTCTAAACCCGGAGGCCAGAACAATAAACAGCATGTTCAGCAGGCAGAGAGCTTGCCTGATTGGGGTTTCTTGAGTTCCTATCCAAATATTCTTCCACAAGCCCCATTCCACAGATAATCTGTTTGTCTATTGTGAGTCCTGGAGCCCTCAGCAACCTCTGGGAGCCATGCAGAGATTTCTGGATAACAAGATGACAGTAAATGCCTCTACAGCCCCGACAGCAACAATGAAAGATACTGAAAGCCATAGACTTCCTATAAACAAATTGGAATAAACCCTGAGGGGGTGGTGTGTGTATTTTTGAGCTCATAATCCTAGACATCGAGCTAGACTGTCATCTCAGTTTAGCAGCCAATATTAAGCCATGTCTGTATACTGCCTCCTCTGCAAACCTTTCTAACTCCCCACACATTTCAAATGAAAAAATATGATGAAAACAGATTACATGCCAAATATTATGCTGGATTCTGAAGACAAAGATGAATTAGACTCAGATTTTGCTGTATGAAACTTTGCCATCTACCAGGAGAACCAAATGGTTTATTTTCTGGAGTGGTAACAAATGATTTTGAGGTATACATCATGATGCTTGTGGAGGTTTGAATAAAAATGCTTCCCACAGGTCCATAGGGAGTGACAGTATTAGGAGGTGTGGCCTTGTTGAAGCAGGTGTGGTTTTATTGGAGAAAGTGTCTCAGAAGCTCAAAGTCAAACTCATCAGGTCATAGTTCGCGTCCTGCTGCCGGTGGATCCAGATGTAGAACTATCAGCTACCTCTCCAGCACCATATCTGCCTGTGTGCCACCATGCTTCCTGCCATGATAACTGTTGCCTAAACGTTGAACCTGTCAGCCAGCCCCAATTAAATATTTTTCTTTATAAGAGTTTCCATGGTCATGGTGTCCCTTCACAGCAATAAAACCCAAACTAAGATAGTGTTAAAGGATCAGAAGACTGGATCTATCAGGCATCTAGGGAAGCCTACCTGAAGGAGGAAACATCTGAACTGAGTCCAGGAACAAATAAATCCTATCCAGGTTAAGAGAGCTGGGAAGTTTGTCTCAAGCTGCACAACAACATGTAAGGCCTTATTGTGTATGAAAGAAGTTGGTGGCTTAATATGACCCAATGTGTTGTGTAAGGTAAAATAAACAAATATAAAGCTGGTGAATAGGAAGAAGTGGTGCAGAATATTTTATCCCATTATGAACCCCAAGATTTTGAGCTGTAAAAACCTGTTTCTAATTGTGGTATGGCTCAGTCTTTGATCCTAGAGCTTTCTGTTTACTGTAAACAAGTACTTGTGGTGTGGCTCATCCCTAGCACAATCGCTTTAATCCAAGAGCTTTCTGTAAACAGGATTAAATAAAGTTAACTCTAGGTCAAGAGGCAGAACAGCTGACAGAGAGTAAACAGAAAGGCGGGACTTTGAATTGAAGGGTATTTAAGACAGTGTGGAGAAGGAAAAAGAGCCTTTTTCCTTCTGGAACTTGAGCTGAATAGGAAGGTCAGCTGGGTTCTTTCTTTGCCTCTCTGAGCTAATAGGCTTTTATCCCAGCATCTGGTTCCTGAGTCTTCATTGATAAAAATTGAATGGTTGGTATTTTTTTTCCTATATAACAACAAAGAAGCCATGCCAGAGATGGTCACATAGGGCCTTTTGTACTAAGGAGAGGCACTTACAGTTGTTCCTGTAGAAAGTGTGCTCTTTAACAGGTTTGGGCAGGGAAGTTACAGGAGAAGATGGATGTTACAAAAAAATATCTGAATTGCAACGCAGAAGAGGAGTGACATGCATGGAAGAAGAAGACCAGTTGGGAGTTGTCACTAGAGTCCAGGGGAAAATGGAACTGTAAAGTGTAGAGAACACCAATGGGTAGAAGAGATATTAGAAGGCAGTCATGGCAGACTTGGCTGAGACTGGAAGTGAGAAAAAAGCATAGAAAACAACATAGGGAGGGATTGCCACCATGTGGGGGAAAGGCAGTGCCACTGACTGAGATGGTGAAATGTCATGACTGGGTCAGCAGCTTGCTCTGTGCCAGACATTGCTGCAAATGCATGGTAGGAAGCAACTTAAGGGGGAAGTGAAAGGAACAGGCTAGCTTTACAGGTTTCTTTATAAATTCTATACCCCATATTAAACTAAATTCTCACAACACTTTTCCAAAAAGCAGAAAGACGAAAGGAGGAGTGGGTGATTTGAGACAAGACCCACCC
>CM053747.1:40188130-40206147 GCA_028658305.1 Pachyuromys duprasi
GGTCAGCAGCTTGCTCTGTGCCAGACATTGCTGCAAATGCATGGTAGGAAGCAACTTAAGGGGGAAGTGAAAGGAACAGGCTAGCTTTACAGGTTTCTTTATAAATTCTATACCCCATATTAAACTAAATTCTCACAACACTTTTCCAAAAAGCAGAAAGACGAAAGGAGGAGTGGGTGATTTGAGACAAGACCCACCCAGTTGCAAAGGAATGCCAAAAGTCTCCACCCCACTGCAGGGGCGAGAGAGAGAGAGAGAGAGAGAGAGAGAGAGAGAGAGAGAGAGAGAGAGAGAGAGAGAGAGAGAGAGAGAGAGAGAGTTGCCTAGCAACAGGGGTGGGACTGAGTGGACTTGGCGCCTAAAATAGACCAATCATTTTAAAAGTCAACTACCCTACCCATCCAGTGTTGCCAGGCTTGCAACCCCTGCATTTCCCCATGTTTTTTCCTTAAAAAAAAACTCTGGGCTTCTGTCTTTCGGTGCTGTTCCTCAATGGTTTGGGGTGGGGGGCAGCCACATCACGCAATGGCTTGAATAAACCTCTTGCAATTACTTCAATCTGGTCTCCTGAATTTCCTCATCTATCTCCCTTGAAATTAGGCTCCTGCTGGGCCTAACAGAAGGACTTATTTCAGCTCATGGTTTGAAGGGGTACAGTCTATCAGAGCAAGGAAAATGTTACAGCAGGCAGCTCTGTGGCAGAGGAAGCAAGCTTACATCTGGGCAGAACAGGAAGTAGAGAAAAGGCTAGAGGAAGGGCAAGGCTGTAAACTACAAGACCCACTTCCTCCTACTCTGCAATACCCCCTGAAAAGTTTTTTAGTTTCCAAAACAGTTCCACAATTTAGATACCAAATATTCAAAATGTGAGCCTGTAAAGGACATCACACATTCACATCATAATAGCACATGTACTAGTTCATTTAGTATTTACAGCAAGCCTGACAGACTAGACAGTTCTTTGCTTTGGAAAATGAGGAGGGTAAGACACAAAACTGCCACACAGTTACTGGATGACCCTGACTGAAACTTTGAGTCTCAAAAATGCCCCACATGATGATGGAGACAGTTGAGGTCCACATCTGCTCACTCTCACATTATAATCCAGTAGCTGTAGCAGACAGAGGGTACTCTGGCAGCTGTACAAAGACAGTGGGAATGTGCCTTAGAGGCAGCAGAAATCTTCCTGGAATGAAAGCAAGTACCAGGGCATGGGAGTGAGCCTTTGAGAGTAGTTGGTGAGAAGCACAGTATCTTTAGGATGTATAGCCTGCTGCATGGCCACTTCTACCCATCTAAGCAACAGAGAACAGGGACCATGAGCAACAGCACAAACAAATGCCCCTAGTGATTAGCTGGTAGATGCCCAAAACTTCTGCAAAGTAGCACCATTGAACTTTCAGAGACTGAGCTCTAGGTTAAGATTGTTGTGCTAGCTGATGCAAATGGTTGTAGCCAGTCGGGGTAGGTGAGGTGGGATTAGAGGAGGTTGTCAACTTTCTTCCTTTAAAAACATTTATAAAGGGAGCATTATTCAATCTAAGTCCTGGGGTGCTCTCTAAATACAAGGCTGTGACCCACTTGTGGAGGCTCTGGTCTAGATGGGAGACAGCTGGTGCTTTGTCCAAGACTCCACATTTCATACTGCCATGGGCACATTCTTTCCCCTAAGCCTCACTCTGAACACATTCCTGTAGATATCACTTGAGATCCTGGCTCCAGGACCAAGCGCCCATCATTATCTCCAAAGCAGAAAATTCAGGGAATCATCACAGTCCAAGGTCAAGGAAACCACTTCAAGGGCTCTTTCCTGATGGTTGATTTAGCAGCAGTAGAAAGACTACAGTACCCTGAAATGCTAATTACAGGCTTACAACTAATTAAGGTTTAGAGGGATTAAAAAGGGGTGCTTCAGGAGAAGATCTGCCAATTAAGATAGAATGTACAGATTAAAACTGAGAACCTGTGTTCAAAACCCATTCAAAATTGTCTTCCAAAGATATAAAATTATCCAACATGGGCTTATTGGAGGTAGAAAAGTCAGGTGCATCTTTGATAGAAAAGTGGCTTAAAGGTTCAAGGTCAATCACCTTGCTATTAGGTAAACAAACCGTGCAGAGCTGCCCATTTTCAACATCCCAAATATCCAAGACAGTCTCCCAAAAAGACCCAGGGAAGGCTTAGCTGAGAATAACCCAACAGACACATCAGAATGTGCTACAGCAAACTTCTTAGCTTCCTCTAAGCTGGAGGTTCAGGTTGTTCATGTAAACAGTGACGGTGAGGATGAAGTCAGTGCTATCAGACATCCAACTTTGTTGTTTCCACCTACATTGTCCCTGCATGCTAGGTGAATAAAAAGGAGGCACCCACTGTCTGAACAGTGAGTGAAGAGCAGGTGAAGAGGAGAATGCTGAAGAACAGGAAAGGGACCCTCCATGTGGCAGATGGCTAAGAAACTAGGGAGCCTGGAACAAACGGCCATGCTCCCTGGCCCCTACACACCTGTTCTTCCTCACTTCCTCCTAGAGACTACAGTGACGCAGCACACAAAACCAACTAGCCCCTGTCCCCTCACCTCTAGCAAGAATGGCTCCAACAGACCCTCTTAATGCCCCAATCTGGCAGTCCATCAACTTATCCCATACTGTTCCGCTTACACGGGAAAAGATGTTCTCTGGGAATAAACTACAAATGGAGGAAGAGATGACTCTGAGCTCTGCTTACTTACACCATAGGTGCTGTTGAGTTTTAAACCATTATATGTTCACTCCCAGGATAGTTTTATTCACTATATATCGATTGTTCATACCCTAGCTCCTGTGTTCTCTTTCACACTCACATTTCACCATAGAGCTTTGGAGTCAAGCATCCTGAATCTAAAACCATGGAGCTAACTTATCTAATAGCAACACGTGGCTTTCAGCCTGTTGGCCTTTCTAAGCTTCCTATTTAAAAAAAAAGGAAGAGGGGGAAGGACATGGGGAAGCTAGCTGTAAGTCACCCATATCCAGGTTCCTTCAGACAGGCTCAAACTTTTCTTGGAACAGAAATGTATAGAGCCAAATTTCTTAGCCTTCTTGAAGCTTGATATGACCATAAGAACCATTTCTGGCTAGTGAGACAGAATTTAAAAAATAATGAATACAACTCCTAGAGAGGCTGCTTCAGAAGCTATTTTGGCTGGAAATTGAATTTTGTTTTCTGTCTCCTTGCAGTTCAGAATTTCAGTGTCCTGAATAGACCTTTCTGTCTACTTTGGATTACAAGAGGAATAGGAGAATAAGAGCTGAAAAACTCAGAATGATAGAGTTACAGGGGTCCTAATGAGCCTGAAGGTACCGGACACCAGCCCTGGGCTGCCTCGCTCTGAGCTTCTTGCCTGTGAGAGAATAAAGCTTTATGTAGGCACTGCTATTTGGAGCTTTGCATTCCAAACAGTCAAAAATTGGGATAAGATGATCACAACATCTCACAAAACCTTTGACAGGGTGAGGTCAGACTATATACATAACAGTTCAGTACAGCCTGGTTTACGGAGTGTTGGACTCAAGGTACCGATGGCAGTCTAAGTGGCTTCCCCAGTTCACTGAAGAAGAGAACGAGGGAGGGTTGATGGTTGGATCCGTCCCTTTTTAGGAACTTACACCCTAGTCACTTTGGGTTCAGTTTGTGTGCAGAAGCGCCTCTCCCCCTGACATTAGCAGTCCCCTAGCTGACTCCCACCACACAGTCCCCAACATCATTTAGGATCCAACAGCCTTACACACACACACACACACACCCTCTGACTTTCTATGCAGTTAGAGCCACCTGCAAACCCCATCTTCCAGCCTTCTCCTAGAACACACACATTCCCTTCTTAAAGCTTACTTCTGAGGTCCAGGCCAGCGTTCACCTGCCTCCTCGGGAACAATCATTGTAGTGTGAGATTCTTAATAGAGGCTATTTAATAGTCTCTCACACCTAAGGACTGTATCTCCCATGGGGAATCCATAGGCCTATGTTTCTGGGTGCTATCTTATTCAAGCTCATATTCCTACCCTCTTGTCTCCTCCAATTCTACCCAAATGATTTTAATTTTCTTTCTTCTTTGTATCCATCCATATTCAAAATGTGTCTGCCTTGCTTTTCACTATTTTTGAAAGAAGTGGTGCCTGTTTTTCTAACATCCTACCTCTTCATCACAACACATGCCCAGATTCGTTTGCCAACCCCTGGAGTCTAAACCCTTTGTGTCTTGGTCCTGGCTCCTGGGCAGATTCACTCTGTGTCACTACAGAGTTCTTCATCGCCCTCCTATTGTTCTTCTGTCTGTTCCACAGAGAAAAGTTTAAAGTATATCCATGAACTCTTCTCCCTTAGAAAGTGGAGACAGCTGGGCACAGTGGTGCATACCTGTAATCCCAGCACTCAGGAAGGCAGAGGCAGGTGGATTTCTGTGAGTTTGAGGCCAGCCTGGTCTACAAAGTGAGTCCACAACAGCCAAGGCTACACAGAGGAAAAAAAAAGAAAGGGGAGACTATTCTCTTCACTTTGGGGTCTGTATCTTACAATTCCTTGGGGTCTCCTCCTCCTCCCTCTTCCTCTTTCTCCTCCTCCTGCTCCTCCTCCTTTTCCTCCTCTTTCTTCTTCTCCTTCTCCTCTTCTCCTCATCTTTTGCTGTAGAAGTCAGCTGTCATGTCTGAGAACATTCAAGTAGTCTCTTGGGAAGGCTCATGTCATAAGAACCTACAATGTCTTCCAATAAACAGCAAGGACCTGAGATCTGCCAACAGGGTGTGAATCACTTCTTTGAGACTGAAGTAAACCTAAGAAATGGGTTTTCCAATGCTGAGTCCTAGTTTAACTTTGTTTTTTCTTTTCTGTCTCTAAAGTAGCTCCTCCACAGGGCTGGGGTTATAGTTCAGTCAGTAAAGTGCATGCCTTGCAGACATAAGGAACTGAGTTTGACACTCCACCCCCCAAGACCATGTAAAACTTATGTGTTTGGTGGCACATACTCCCAGTGATAAGTCAGACATGGAGCTTATGGTCAGGTAATCTCTAATGATTGATTGGCTCCTGGCCAATGAAAGACCCTGTCTCAAGAAATGGATGCACACTCCCAAGGATCACATGCAAATTTTTCTCTGCCTACACCTACACACATGCACATAGACACACGATGGGAGGAAAAAGAAGAGAGAGAGATGTTTCAACTCTATCAAACTCCCAGCTAAGAGAAATCCCAGCTGGTACGTTGAAGGAAGTCCCATGAAAGATCCTGAACTAGAGCCACTTGTCCAGAAGCCTTTAGATTCCTGACTCTCATCCACTATGCAAACTAATGAAATGTTTATATTTGAAGCAACTTAGGTTTGGGTCATACCACAAACAACACATAAGCTCTGTGAAGATGTCCTGTCCCTTCTCATCTTTCAAGGCATTTCACACAAGGTTCTTCCCATTATAGGCATGTGTCAAGCAGCTGTTAGACAGTTGTTTAGACTGGAAAGAACTGACCAAAGCCTCAGAAAGCCTAGGAAAAGCTAAAATGTGGTGCTTTGAGGGCCCAAAGAGAATATAAAATGGTGAACCAAGAATACAGGATGGTGGGATGGATATTATTTTCCTGTGGTTGCTACAGAAATTATGACAAACTTGGTGACATACAATAATTCTTACACTCCTGGACACTAGAAACTGAACATCAGAGTCACTGACCAGAAGTCAAGATGCCAGCAGAACCAGGTTGCCAGAGAAGAACCCATGTTCTTGCGTTTTAGCCTCCCAGAGTTGTCTTTCTTATATCTGTGGCTCATACTTGCTTCCCCCATCTCCAGTGCCAGCAACTCAGCCTATTCAGACCTCTGCTACTGTCTACACGTCATTCTCTGTTCTCCTAAAGACGCTTGTGATTCCATATGCTCCATCAGATGATCCAAGGTAACTCTCCTCTTCATTTGGAGACGCATAACTTGATCACATCTGCAAAATCCTTCTTTGCCATGTAAGGTAACAGTCACTGGTCCCAGGGATTATAGGCATATCTGAGGGATTGCTGTTCAGCCTACTCTAAGTAGAAAACCCCACTTCTAGAATCACACAGGTTTTAATTCAAATGTTCTAATCATCAGCTGTGTGACATTAGCAATAACATTAAACTAAGCCAGCCTTTCCTTATCTCCATAACAAAAACAAAAAGTTTATTAAACAAATAATGCAAAATAAAAAAAAAAGCACTTGGCATTTACTGGGTTTTCCTCTTTCTTCCTTTCATTGAGTATCTGGGAAAATAACAAAATTGAGCCATGAAGGAAGATGTGTAAGTTTTCTATGGTGCTCGTCATGTATTTCTATGGCTTTTTATCTAATTTGACAATCATCCCCATTTTACCAAAGGGAGAAAACAGAGACACAGTTGAGTGAAATGATTTCTCCCCAAATCACTCTGCTAGCTAAGTGTCAGAACTGAGTTTTCTGGTGCTAAATCCTAAGATTTCCCCTTTATGCCACATGCCTTCTAACAGGATTTACACAGGCTGGTCAAGCTACAAAATTCTATATGATGAGAGAAGATGGCAGTGTATTGTGCTGTCTGAATTGGTGTCAGATACTGCACAAAAGCCTCCAGGAAACCGGAAAGAAACATGATTCTGAGGAGACAGCGTTCCCCAGAACAGACTTAAATGGTCTCTCAGGAGGAAGGAAAAGGGTAGGACTCCCCTGTAGCTTAATTCATTAGTTACTGGTGTTGTTGCCATGCAAAAGCAACTTAATAGGTGAAGGGTTTATTTTTGGCTTACAGTAAAAGTGAGTACAGTCCAAGGAAGCAGGAATAGGAAGCAACTAGTCGCATTGTACCTAATTGAGAAGGAGAAAGAAATGAATGCTTGTCCTGAGCTTGCCTTTTCCTTTTTTAATTCAGTCACGGATCTCAGCCCAGGGAATGATGACATCCACCTTTAGGGTGGGTCTTCCCATATCAATTAACATAATCTAGATAATCCTTATAGACTGGCACAGAGACTTGTTTCCATGGCCATTCCAAATCCTGTCACATTCACAGTGAAGGTTAAGCAGCACACTTGCTTATTCTCACAGAGGTGCAGACAAACAATGTTGAGAGCTACCTCTGACCTTTGGGAATAGGCAGTCTTCAGGGATGAGGTATGGCTTTGGCCTATGTGATGAAGCCCTATCACAAGAACTGAAGGCCAGCCAAAGACAATTTTGGATGTGAATAGCATGGGATTGCCCAGTGACTGGGCTGGAATTTTCTCTTTGGTCATCCAACAGTATAGAGCCAGACTCGGGAGATGAATAACTTGGTCCTCTAGGGCCCAAGGGTAACACTAGGCTGATAGGGAGGGGAGAAGTCTATTATTTTGGCCCTTCCAATGTGCAAAGCACCATAAGGTTTTCTCTCTTAAAATAACCTTCGTTGAACAGCAACAAAGCATGGGTCCTAGAAAATGGCCACCATTTATTAAGTTTGAATGTATGCTAATGGCTCAAATGGGAACCTTGAAAGCAAGCTGTGATCATGTAGCCACCTCAGTTTCTCCATGAACTGTGTCTTCTCACTGCAGGTTGGAGGACCTAGGTTCAGAGAGACTCAGGAGCTTATCCAAGGTCCACAGCTACCAGGTTACAGGTCAGAACTCAAACTCAGGAGGGCAAGACACTTAGCAAAGAATTTTAAATACAAATGTCTAGCACCCAATGGACACCGGAAGGCAGTGTCACTGAATGAACCTTTGCTCTGAGAAAAGCTGCCCTATGCTAGAGACACTCCTTTGCAGGCTTGCCCTAGATCACTTCAACGTGCTGTAGGTGAAGCCACCACTGGCTACAAGCCTCTCTCTATTAAAAACGACTCACGGGGGGAAATAAACAGCTCCCTCCAAGGGTCACACAGTATAAGCCACTCAGAAGGATGAGTATACTGTAGGAAGCCATGCAGAGGCAGTGCTTTCTAGCTACAGAGAGGGCGTGAGCATTCCAAGAAGATTTGTTGAACTCAAGATGCCAGCATGACATCTTGCCTGCTGTCATTGAAGTATTATGAGCTGGCGGGGGGGGGGGTGAAAGCATGGAACTAAGTATCTTTCCTCCCTCAAGCCAATACAGCAGAGGGCAATTATTGAGTACTTCTCTTCTTGCAGTGTCAAAATACCTAACCACACAAAATCATTGTTTCAGGAATGAGGAAGTGAGGCAGCTAGTCACATGATAATCACAGTCAAGAAGCAGAGAGAGAGAAAGATACAGAGATGGAGACAGAGCAGAGCTGAATCAGTCCAGGACCTCAGCTCAGGGGGTGGTGCCTCAATTTGGGGGTTGGTCTTCTTTCCTTAGTTAATTATTTAAAAGGGGGGGGGTACCAAAAAGTGTACTTCACTAATGCCTTAGGTGTCCCTTAATCCAGGAAGCTGACAGTGAAGATTTATAACTACCTACCAGATGGTGTGTTTTCCTTCCTCCTCTTTCCCTCCCCTGCTCCTTCTCCCCCTTCCCTACCTTCCTTCTCCTTCCCCACTTTCTCTCTTTCCTTTTCTCTGCAGCCACTTTGCAGTTTCCTTGGGAATCCTAAGGACTTACTGACTAAACAGGTGCACACAAATACACCAGAGCCTCCTTCCAGACAGCAAGAGCCACAGATGGTGTAGAGACCAGGCCAAGAACTGAAAAGCTGTCCTAACAAATGTCCACCTCAGCAGCCAGAAGGATGAAGCAACCCTTACCCCATTCCCAAGTTGGACAGCCAGGTGGCAAGCCTTTGGATACAGAAAAAATACATGTCCTATTTGGTCAGCACATGAGGAGAACCCCGTGAATACCCAAAAGAACATCAGCCTGGAAAGACATTACCATCATCATAATAACCATCGTCATATCAGACTTGTCTCTCGAGCTGTAGTGTCAATGCCACCTGAAGTATTCCAGATGTCCAGACAGCTGAAAGCCCAGTGTCCTTTCTGAAGGGCAGCAGAGGGAGGGGTTTCACTGCCTGTTCTTGCAGCCAGCAGACAGACTTAGCCATGGGAGCCTCCTGGGGCCTCTTGGGACAATTTTTCCCCTTGGGGCTAACTTCTATTTCAAAGGGCTGGCTAGATGAGAGTTACATCAGCCCCAAGCCAGCCCCAGCCATTCCTAGCTAAAAGAATACAGTAAACCCTCTCTATAGACGTGTCATTCCTGATTTTTTTTTCATCCTTCCCCTCTGAAAGAGGAATTAAAGCGCCTCCTCAGCCAAGCAGACTGGTGGGTGCTTTCACAGTATCTTAGTACCTGACCATAAAGCATATCAGAAAAGAAATGTCTTGACTAAACGTGAAAAGCCAAGACAGCCCTCAAAGGTTTGTCAATACTTAGCAGCTGAGGCCTCTGTGACAAGTGATTTCATTTCTCGTTGACATCTGGATGTTCTTGCAGCCAGCAGACAGACTCAGTCATCCTGCTAATGGCTCCATGGGGGAGTAAGATTCTAAGAGCATCCTGTGACCTCTTGGGACAATTTTTCCCCTTCTGGCTAATTTCTATTTCAATTTAAGGCAATAACTCCCTCTTGGCTGCTCTCCTAGTAAGTTTAATTTACAAAAAGATATTCAAAATATTGAATAGAGAGGATATTCATGGCTTGGGGGAAAAGAGCACCAGCCGTGGAATGGCCTGTGTTCCATGAGACCCTCTAGGGGACAATGGGGACATGTCCTGCCACGTGGACCTCAGAGTCTGAGGCCCCGGGTACAGCACTCTGTGTGGGTGAGGTGACTGTGCACAAAGGAGCTAAGGGAGGACAGGGAACATCGCTCATCCCACGACTGAGACCCCAGCTTTAAGGTGTAGATACTCCAAAGCCCTCCTCATGCTGGGCTTCTCTGAAGGAAGTGGAGATCCTTAGGCTCTGCATTGCCTCACCTCTGACCTTACTGCAGAGAACCCCACCCACTTCCTGAACTGGGTTCTCCTCCAGTACAGTACTGAAATTATGGGTCACTTTAGTGATAGTCTGTGGGTTGGAAGGGGTGGGCTTAAATGGACGGAGCCTATCAAATCTAGGCCTCTCCCCATTGGCTGCAAGGCCTTGGTGACCACAGGCAAATTACTCTATCTCTGTCTCCCCCCCCCCGCCCCCTTTTCTTTTTTTCCATTCTTTTCTTCCTCTCTTTTTTTTTCTTTTTCTTTTCTTGTAGCGTTTTATGTGTTTGGTAGTGAGGATTGTCTAGAGCTTTTTCACATGTTGGGCAATCACTCTCAGGATGAGCTATATCCTCAGCCTCTTTTATTTTAAGAGAGAATCTTAGTAAGTCGTCCAGGCTGACTGTGAACTTTGACTTTGAACTAGTGACCCCCCTGCTTTGGCCTCTTAAGTTGAGTAGTTGAGGTTACAGGCTCATCAGTGCCTAATTTCCTTGTGCCTCTGGTTTCATCCTCTGTAAAATGAAGATGACAGGCACTGCAAGGTTGTTTGGTTCCTTCATGGGAATAAGCAGAACTTATGCCTGGATGGAGAGCGCCAAGAGAAGGACTTGTCACATAGTTATTCATTAGCAGTCCTTTCCCTTTTCCCATTTTGTTGATGTGGAGACTAGGGAACTGAGAACAAAGTGGAAACCAGCCTCAAAGCCTTTGCTACATATCTGGCAGTGCCTGATGCTTTCTCTGAGCGTGTCATTTGAGGGCTATGGCATACAGGAACAGAACAGAGTCCTAACCTGAGACAACAAAAACATGGACAAGTGCAAAATCTCTCCTGGGGTCTCTGGGCTTCAAGCCCCTTGAGGCCAATGAGGAGGCCCACAGGCCCTCACTCACATAGCATCATATTATACAAACTTCCAACCATCTTCTCCCATCATCACCCCAGACTAATCTTATGCATGAAAGCAGGCATGTGCTTTAACTCTCTCATTTTAGACATGAGGATGCCAAGGTTTCAGTGGTTATATTGTTTGCCCAAAGTCACAAAGCTAATCAGGCATACCGTGAATGGTTCAAACCCATTTCTTTCGGTCCCCAGTCTTATGACCATGCAGCAGTGCTCTGCATGCTTTGTCAGAGAGCTCCACTCTGACAAGGCAGCACCTTAGGCTGAAGAGAATATGAGAGGCCATCTTAGGTTGACTACAGCCTCTGGGTTGGGGTTGATCTTATTAATTTATCGCCATCTTGACCCTTTCAGTTAGCTGCTGGACATAGTGTAACCCAGGGGAGACAGACAGCTGGGCTTAATGGGAATGGGAAAGCTGGTGACAATATGAACCATCTGAATTATAGTCTCAATTGGCAAAAGTCTAATGGGTCTGCAATAATTCCAACCCAGGTCACATGTCGGTGTCTCCTCCATCACTGATCTCGCTCAGAGTCTCTTTATTTGTCAAACTCTGTTCCCTACACACAGCTTCCCATCCCTCTTGCTCCCTCAGAGCCTCCCCTACAGTTCCATTCTTGGCACTCCATATTGGAGATGCACCTGTGGCAGTGGCTTTAGCTTAAGGCCACCCACAAAGCCAGACACCCGCATAGAGAGGAAGAAAGGACAGGGGGATGGGGACATCGTTCACCTGGAATCCTGGATTCACATCTCAAGACCACACAAATGGGGCGTGGTGGCACACCTGTAACCCCAGCACTTGGAATGTGGAGGTGGAAGCAGGAGAGTCGGAAACTGGAGGTTACTCTCAGCTGCACAGGGAACCTAAGGCCAGCCTGAGCGATGTGAAACCTTGCCAGAAGGGTGAAGGTGGGAGATTCCATCAGCCAAAACTGTGATCTAGGAGCTGCAATATAGGTGTAATTAATGCTCCTGAAATAATGCTGGCCATTCTGGGGGTGGCAACTAAAACAAGTCCTAGAACTTCTGGCCCAAGCCAGGGATAACTGACATAGTCCATTACACTAAACATTCTTTTTTTTAAAAAAAATCTTAGGACATTGTCCAGTCTCCCAGACTCCTGCAGTAGGAGCCTTTGACTATGAGAAGGTTTTGGAAGGTGGCGGGGTTGGATAGAAGACTGTGGCAGGTTCTGATGGAGGGACATGTTAGTTTCTATATTGCCTTCTGACACTAGACTGACAATGTTGGAAGGAATCTCTGATGTCACTTGATCCAGTCTCCTACCTAATTTAAAATATTGTTCCATAATTACCCTAGCAAATAGCCATTTGGCTATATTAGAGTTCTTTCATGGCTAGAGATCAAGTGACATTATGGGGTAACCCGTGCTACCCTTTAGGTGGGTCTAATTGTTCAAATAGCTTTCCTTCTATTAAGTTTTTTAATATCTATCTTCCTGTGGATTTCATCATTTTTATTGTCATCCAAGTGTATCCAAGCTATAGCCTTAGTCACAAGCATCCCAAGATAGCCATGAATGTGACCCAGCTGATGCAGATGACAACATCAAATCCAATGTCAAACGGTTGGACGACCTTAGGAGAGCAAACTGGTGCCAAGGACATACGTATTATTAACTTTATTTCAGGGTACTTTGCTTAATGACTATGGGGAGCCTTCTTTTTCCTCCCTCCTCCCTCTTCTTTCCTTTCTCTTCCCAAAAGGTCTTCCTTAATCTACCGAACAACATAGGGAAAGGAAAGCACACCCAGCTAGCTTCAGGAGACCTGAACACTGGCTCAAACCATACTATGCATTCAGGCCCCTTACGCATAACTCTTAGTGTGACTCTACATAAATCGCTAGATAATGAATATCTACATACCCTTGGCTCTAGGATGTATGGTGTAGAATAAGGAGGACTTTAAATATAACTATTATTCATATCTTTTTTGGACATTCATTATAAGCTAGGCATTCTGCTAATCACACTGTATATGTTTTTTTTTCCATATCTCACCGTAAGGGAGGATATCAGCTGTGATCTCCAGTTTATAAGTGAAGAAACTGAAACCCAGAAGAAACAACTTGATCAAGATGCTGCAACCTATAATTGATAATTATAAAATTTGAGTTCACTTTTGTCTTGGTCCCCAAACATAATCTGTTTATGCAGAGATCTAACCTCCTTTTCAAGGGTCTTAAAGTCTAGTTGAATTGGGGGAAAAAATGAAAGGACTCCCCCCTTACACACACACACACACCAACTAAAATAATGAAGAAAAACAGTAAAGAAGACACAATGGTATGCTGTGTAGGTGGCAATTGTGTGGGCTAGTGAGGAAGGAAGAACAGCCTGGGCCAAATAAATGAAGACAGGCATCCTAAGGGCTTCCTGGAGGATGGAGAGACTGAGGCAGAAAAGGAGATACATTTAGTGAACAATGAATAAGGACCTACAGTGTGGAAGGCAAAATAACTAGAGAATACTGAAACACAGTATAAAGGACCTTTAATGCCGGGTTATGGGTTATGTGAACTTGATCCCATGGTCACTGTGGAGAAATAGCTTTCCCGCTGGAGAGATCACTGAGGCCAAGCAGCATCACGGTGCACGGAGCAGAATGTTCCTCCTACCTGGAAGGACGGAACTTCTTGACACCCACCACGTGTACTAAGTGCTCCTGCTGTTCTAATGAGAAGAGTCGGTATATGAAGAGATTTGTTAAGACCTCCTATCTTCTGGTCAGTAGGTGGTTTGGAGAAAGAATGATAGGCAAGGGGACAGTGGCGGGAGTGTGGCGGGCCAAAGGGGCAAGAGTGTGACACAAGTGAAGCTCTGAGCGCAGGCCAGGCTGGGAATGACCACAATCATGAAGGCTCCTAGATACCACTGCTGGGATTACCACATCATAACCTGGGGCCAAAAGCTTCTGGGCTGGTGTGTAAGGGGACATCTGTGTAAGGTGCCATAATCTACTCCTCCCTGGACACTGGGCTTTGGGCAGGTGTTCTAGAAGAACGGCAAAACTCTTCCAGGAGTTAAGGCCAGACAATCAAAGCTTCTGACTAGCCTGGCTGATGGAAGCAGGGCCTGAATTTTCATGGCTCCAGATCCTCTTCAGGAAGGGCTGAAGGTGGTAGCTGTATGCTGAACAGAGGTGTGGCACATTGTGCAAAGACTGTGGGCTTCCTCCCCACCCCCCAAAGGGAAGTACCACCAGGTGAACCAAGACCATGCTTCTTACCCAGTGGCCCAGTGGCTGATGAGCCCCAAAGTCCATGAGTCCCTCAGACAGCACTGTGTCTTAGGGAGCAAAGGTGTCTTGTGTGTTCACTATAGAGGTAAAGTAACAGACACCTTGGAGGTCCAGGAAGGAAATCCAGGCCTAGAAGCAGCCAAGAACCATAGACAGCCACGCTTTAAGTCAATTCTGGGGAAAAACTAAGTTATCATTTCCTGGCAAGAATTGTTCAGTGAAGCTTCTGGAAACCATTTGGTCAACATTTTACGATCACAAATATCTTCCACTCATTTATCTCACTCAGTTGCCACCACGGCCCTGTAATGGTTAGTATTGATTGCTAACTTGATTGGACTGGGAGACAGACAGGACATCAGTGAGGCTTACCTCTGGATGTGTCTGCAAAGGCTTTTCCCAGGATTAGATCATAAAGACTCTGATCTCAATGTCTTAGTCAGTTGCTGGCTCCAAACTTTGAATGGACTAGTGAGAGGTGGAATAACTGGGGAAGGCGGGGCTGAGGTGAAGGAGCGAACTGCTGGAACTATGCCGTAGAAGGGTTTATCGCGTTGCCAGCCCAGGGCCGTGGACTACAGCCTCTGAGACTACAAGCTCAATGAGTCCTTCCTCCACCAGACTGTACTTCTCAGGTGCTTATCACAACAGCAAGAAGTCTAACTGGAAGCAGATTAAGCTGATTCGCAGCTGCTGCATTTTATAACACAGAGAAGTCAAGGACCCGGGGAGGTCCTATTTTGCACATCTGAGAGTAGCAATGTCACCCAGGATATCTCTCTTCATAACCTTTGTTTCTCAAATAAGCCATGCCATCTGCTTTACAATGACTTGGAGGAAGCAAGACACAACCTGAGAATAAGAACCTCAACTGGCTACTTTAGGAGCACTCCAATCTTACAGTGGAGAGAGTTAAATACTTCCTAGGTGGGTCACAAAGGAAGAGGCTCAGCTCTGAAGATGAGCTGAGATCCACCAAATGCATTGAATGGGCTGGGTACAGTGTGCACCTTCATTAACATTTATTATTTATTCATCAATCCATTCTACAAATGTTCCTGGAAGTCAAGCTCTGTGCCAGGCATAGGGACATGATAAGAAACACAAAAGACAAGGGCTCCTGGCCTCATAGAATTTTAATCCTGGGAAATACTACAGAAATTAAGCTAAATGACACCAAAAGTTAAAGGGCCATCTGCGTTTTGCTAAAAACAACGAAGCAAAAATATGAAAGCATGACTAAGGTAGATCATGGGGGAAAGAGTGTATGTTCTTCAGAAAACTAGTTAAAGGAGATATTGAACCGGACACAGGCATGGCTAATCTTCACTATCAGCTTGACTGGATTCCTCACCACGAGGAGACACCTAGTGCCTATGGGGACATTTCTGGAGGGGGTAAACTAAGAAGAGAAGACCCACCCTGAATGCAGCTAGCACCATCCCGTAGGCTGTAGGCTGGACTGAATAAAGGAGAAAAGAAGAAAGCCTGAAGGGCTACAGAACTCATTTGTCTCTGCTTCCTGATTACAGATACCCTGAAACCAGCCATTTCACCTTTTGGCTGTCATATCTCCACACCATGATGGACTATCTCCCCAAGTAGCTTCTTGATGGGTATTTAGGCATAGTGACAAGAAAAAGAATTAATACAGTCTCATTGGAAAACCGAGAAGCCCTGTGAGGAAGCCACGTAAGATCATCTGGAGCAGATGACCTTGCTGAAATTTGAAAGAATCTATGGAAGGGTTTTTGTTTGTTTCTCTATTTGCTTTTGTTTATACAGCATTTCTCTCTACATACCTCAACTTGTCCTGGAACTTGCCACAATATTCCAAACAGCATTCAAAATCCTCCCACCTCTGGCTCCTTAATGCTTAGATTGTAGGCAGGAGCCCTCACGCTCAGCCCCCTGTGGTGTATGTAAGTGCAGATAGGTTCCTGGAACAGAAAGGCAATGATGTAATCTAGCATAAGGGAAGGGAATATGTGCAGCTCACGAATGTGTGTTAGCTGAAGGAAGTAGCAGGATTTAGTGACACCTCACTGAAGGGTTTCATAACAATATGTGACATGACATAATATGATTTTAAATGGTGCTGGAATTGCTGTTTGGAGAACTCAGGTGTAGAATTGGGGAAAGGAGGCCCATTTGAAGGGCATTTCAGTTATTTCATCAGGAAGTAAGGAGTGTGAGGATTGGGGAAGGCAGTGGGAAGAGACCAGCGAGTTCAGAATCTGTTTAGAAGATAGAATTGACAGATTGTTATTGCACTGGATAGGTTGTGGCTGGAGAAAAGAATGAAGAACAGGGCTAGAATTCCAATGTAGGTAATTAGATGGCTGCAAGTGACATTTACTGAGACAGAGCAGATGAGGCAAGGACGGTTTCAAGTCAAGCTGTGGAAGTAAAAGGGTCTCGGTCGGATGAACTTATGGATGTCAGTGGAACATTAGGGAGGAGATGGGAGATATGGCAACTTCAAGAAACAGAGCTGGGCTGGAGAAGTAGAGCTACAATGGTTAGAACACATGGCTATGGAGAAGAAGAACATAGGGAGGAAGAAGAGATTTGTGATCCAACCTCAAAGAAGCCCTGCATTTAGAGTCGGGCAGTCTAGCAAAGGAAATGGGGAGAAGATGGTGGGGTAGGAAGAAAACTAGAGACCAAAAGGTCACAGGCTCCACAAAGAGTTTCATGTTTCAAGACAGAAATGTAATCAGCAGTGTCAGATTCTGCTGAGAAATCAAGATGAGAACCATCTGGGCCCCCAAAAAGCTGGCAGCGACCTTGAAATCACAGTCTAGTGGTGTATGGAAAGAGCAGCCAGAGGGGAGAGGGCTGAGGGATAAACATGAGGTTGGAGATGAAAACAACTCCCTTTTCCCACCTGCCAGTGTAGACAGTAGATGGGCTGCATTCGGTCGTACATTGGTTCTTTGTACATTGGGCCACGACAGAGTGTGTTTGCCTAATAAGAATGATTCAGCAGAGAGAGAAAAATTAATGATTTCTAAGCTCATGGTTAATATGTATTGTCAACTTGGCTGAATTTAGACTCCCCAAGGAGATACAGATACAGATACTTTTTTAAGTAATTTATTTATTTTTATATTAATCGCAGGTTATGTACTTTGTATCCCAACCGTAGCCCCCTCCCTCATTCCCTCCCACTCTCCCCATCCCTCCCTCATCTCCTCCCTGCCCCCCTCCAAGTCCACTGATAGGGGAGGACCTTCTCCCCTTCCATCCGACTCTAGCTTATCAGGTCTCTTCAGGAATGGCTGCAATGTCCTCTTCTGGGATCTAGCTAGGTTGTTCCTCCCGAGGGGGGGGGGGTGTCAAAGAGCCAGCCATTGAGTTCATGACAGAAATAGTCCCTGTTCCCCTTACTAGGGTACCCAGTTGGATACTGAGCTACCATGGGCCACATCCGAGCAGAGGTTATAGTTTGTATCCATACATGGTCCTTGGTTGGAGAAACAGTCTCATAAAAGACCCCTGTGCCCTGATCTATTTGGTCTTTGTGGAGCTCTTGTTCTCCCCAAGTCTTACTAACTCCCCCTTTTTTCATATGATTCCCTGCACTCTGCTGAAGGCTTGGTTTTGAGTCTTAATATCTGTTTTGATACATTGCTAGTTAGAGTTTTTCAGAGGCCCTCTTTGGTAGGCTCCTGTCCTGCTGCTTGTTTTCTCCTACATTCAATGTCCATCCCGTTTGTCCATCTAAGCGAGGATTGATCATCCCACCCTGGGTCCTCCTTCTTGGTTATCTTCCCTAGGTGTGTAGATTTCAGCATGTCCATCCTATCCTATAGGTCTATATAAGTGAGTGTGTTTCTTTCTGCTTTTGGGATACCTCACTCAGGATGATCGTTTCCAGGTCCCACCATTTGCCTGCGAATTTCATGATTTCCTCCTTTTTAATTGCT
>CM053747.1:40206247-40252008 GCA_028658305.1 Pachyuromys duprasi
TTTCCAGGTCCTGACTATTACGAATAAAGCTGCTAAGAACATGGTTGAGCAAATGTCCTTGTTGTGTACTTGAGCATCTTTTGGATATATGCCTAAGAGTGGTATAGTTGGGTCTTGAGGAATCACTATTCCTAATTGTCTAAGAAAGCACCAAATTGACTTCCCAGAGTGGTTGTAGAAGTTTGCATTCCCACTAGCAATGGAGGGGGTTACCCCTTTCTCCACAACCTCTCCAGCATGTGTTGTCACTTGAGTTTTTGATCTTAGCCATTCTGGTGGGTGTAAGGTGAAATCTCAGGGTCGTTTTGATTTGCATCTCCCTGATGGTTAAGGACGTTGATCATTTCTTTAAGTGTTTTTCTGCCATTCTACAATCCTCTACAGAGAGTTCTCTTTTTAGCTCTATACCCCATTTTTAATTGGATTACTTGATCTGTTGCTTTTTAACGTCTTGAGTTCTTTATATATACTGGGTATTAGCCCTCGGTCAGATGTAGGATTGGTAAAGATCCTTTCCCACTCTGTAGGCTGTCGTTTTGTTTTGATGACAGTGTCTTTTGCTTTACAGAAGCTTTTCAGTTTCATGAGGTCCCATTTATTTATTGTTTATTTATTGCCTGTGCTGTTGGTGTTCTGTTCAGGAAGTAGTCTCCTGTGCCAATGAGTTCTAGGGTCTTCTTGATGGTCTTTTGTTTGTTTGTTTCAAGACAGAGTTTCTAAGTGTAACAGCCATGAGTGTCCTGGCCTCGAATTCATAAAGATCCACCTGATTCTGCCTCCAAGTGCGAAGATTAAAGGCATGTGCTACCAACACTGGTTAGCCTGAAGGAAGTGAGTTATCTCAATTGATTGCTCTTGGTGGTATTTAAGGGTGTTTCCATAGAGATTTAACTGAAGACAAAGACTGCCCCAGAATGTGGTGAGGGTAGTCCAGGACAGAGGATAGGGTACTGGACTGGTTAAGAAGGGAAAAGGAGAAAGTCAGTTGAGCATCAGCCCCTCCCACCATCCTTGCCTCTGAGCACAATATGATCAGTTACCTCCCCCTCCTTCTCCCTGTGTCCCTGAAACCATGAGCAAAAACAAATCTTTCTTCTTACTTTCTCTCTCTCTTTCTTTCTTTTCCATTCTTTCTTCCTCTTTCTTTCTTTCAGTTGCTTTTCAACAAACACCTGGCCATAGTGGAATGAAAAGTTACTGATAGACCCAGAGACAGATACAGCCTTTAAGATGTAAACATCTTGTAAGAATTGCCCATTCATGCACAAGAGATTCTTTTTATTGTAATAGGAAGGAAGGAAAGAAGAGAGGGAAAGAGGAAAAGAAGGAGGGAGGGAGGGAGAGAGGAGTTGTTGCTAATGCCAATAGAGTTGAAGCTTCTGTGGGAAGTGAGCACCAAATAGCTTCTGTTCCTCTAAAAAAGGTGGAGGTCATCAGCATGGAATGAGTGTTAGTAGGGGGATGAGGACCTCATAGGGAAAGGAAAATTTGTGAAATGATTGAAGAGAGACTGAAGTAGAGCACAGAGCTGCCGGGAAATGGTAGGTGACATCCTGAAATGTATCACCACCATACTTAACTTAAAAGGTGGTTTATCCTGTGACATTTCCCCTTGATGATGATCAGCTGCTCAGGAGCCACATGGAGAAGAAAAGCATCACCTAGAGGCCCCCAAAAGAGTTTTACAAAATAGGCTGGCCTGTGGGAGAACAAGAAGTGAAAAAGTATTAGTGATAGCAGCATACAGGTAGATGGCAGAATTTAATCTGGCCTACGGAAGAAGTAAAGCTAAGAAGGTATTGGTAAAACATGGATGAGAAAAGAAAAGGTGATTAAAACAATAGGGCTTTCATTATTGTAACTATATGTTCAAGGCATGCTCCCTTATCAAGAGAACTGATTTACTTAGAACAGAGTTTTGGAGGCTAAGCAACATGCCATAAGCTTTCCACATAGTCAGGATCATACAGACATCTTCATGTCAAGATGGGCCTTTCTCCCTCTTCTAATGCCATAAAAATTTAACCATGGAGAATCTACTCCAATGAACCGACCTAATCTAATCACTTCCCAAAGACTTTACCCCTGAATACCACAGCAAGACTAACTTTCTACCAACGTGGTACCAATAGCATATACTCTAGGCCTTGAACTCCCACATGAGGACAAGGAGACAGTCACTGTTAAATCCCATAAAGTGGCTCTGTGAATCTGAAGTTTGTTTTTAATAGTTCAGTGTGTGTGTGTATGTGTACACGCACTCACATAGGTGCCCATAGAAGACTGTACAGAGCCATCTGGCATGGGTGCTGAGAACTGAACTCATGTCCTCTGCAAGAACAGTGTCCACTCCTAACCACTGACCCATCTCTCTGGCCCTGAATTTGAACATTAATAACAGAAGGGGTAAGTGGACAAGACACAGAGCAATAGGTAGGTTAGAAAACAAGATATTAGACATCTGGACTTGGGAAACTGTCATTTGTAATGACAATAAGTCCAAAGTTTGCTTGTCATTGCATGGTCAGGACTAGGGAGGAACAAAAGAAGATGTGACTGAATAGAACTGAGAGAGTGAGTACTAAATGGACCACTCTTCTGCAAGTTTGCTTATGCTTGCCTAGAGGGAAATGGGAGGTTTAGATAAGTATATTCTTGACACAGACCTGCCATCCGCCCTAGACATACATACATGCCTCATTAAGACATGCTCTATCCTGTCTCACTTGAGCATGCCTTTCACGGCTGGGCTTCTCATACAGGTTCATAAGATACAGACCTATGAAATGCAATCTGGCCCAACATAAAATGTGTGTAGTAACAGACACCATCTAAAACTAGACTCTATTTTAGATAAATGGAGTAGCTAGTGTCAAAGGCTTAAGAGAATAAATTTTAAGGTGAAGGAAATTCTATCCATTAACTTAACACTTTCCAAATTCCAGGAAAAGGTACCTACCCTACATTGCTTATTTTCCTTTTGAGAAAAGTATATTCCTGAACCATCTGTTATGGATTTCCAGAGCTATGAGAGTGAGGAGTGCTGGAAGAGCTGGATGGGAGATTCTGACCTAGGGAAAAAAGGACAAGGGGTCCCCACAAAAATGACCTAGCCATCAAAGAAAATAGCAAGAGCATAGTAGACCCATTTACATTTCTATATAGATCAAAGGAGAACTTTCAAGAAATTGCCCAAGTATTTTTATCTTGGTTGATTTTTTTTTTACCTGACTTCTTTCTTTCTATTAACTGATGATTTTAACATCTTTTAAAGTGGAAGATAAGAATGTGTTTGAGAAACAGTGAGGTAGTAAGGAGCCAGAAAGACACATCTTCCTCCCAGGGACAGAGGATGCTGGGAAATGACACCAGGGGACTAATGTCAATCATACCCAGCCTGTTTCTATTCTCCTTGGTCCACTCAAATGGCTTATCTGAGCTTAACACCTGTAACATGAAGCAATTTTTAAAAAGAAAGAAAGAAAAGACACCTTCTAATTGTACTAGTGTGTGAACAGGAGGAGGAGACAGAAGCTTCCACCTCCCATCCTCTGTTTTCTCTTTTCTCTTCTAGGCCCAGATCAGGCCTGTAAGCAACCTGAAACAAGAGATTGTAGGAAGTGAGAGGAGAAGCATGAAATACACAGCCTGTGCTTTGTGGGGGCCATGTACCACCAGAACGAGTCAAGCAATCTGAGGGTGAACAGCACCCAAGGTTTTTAGTCAAGTCCCTTCCACAAATTTCAGTTACAATTTACTGCTGAAGATGCTCCATAAACCAGAGAGCTTGTGCTGGAGGAGAAGGGCTGTGCAGGACTGTCTTGACCCCAAGTGCCTGCAGTAATTGTTTTTTGTGTTCCTGTGATGGAATGGCCGATATAACCTAAGGAGAGGAGGGTGTCTCTTGGCTCACTGTTTCAAGAAATGTCAGTCCACCCAGGTTGGCAGACTGCAGCAGAGAGCAGCAGCCCACAACATAGTGTTCAGGAGGCATAAGGAATGTTTAGGGCAAGACATAGACACACATACACACACACACACACACACACACACACACACACACACACTAAAATCTCTCCTCCCAGTGATCAGCTTCCTGGAACAAGGCCTTACCTCCTATTTATCATAACTTCACCACATTATTATTATTATTATTATTATTATTAGTCTATCAGGGCTTAATGCATTCATTAAGTCAGAACCCTCATGATCTTGCCAGTTCTGTACCTTACTAATCTACTGGTTGTTTCTCAGTCCCATGAAGTTGACCATAACACTCCTCTGACACTCTTATTAAAACTATGAACAGTGATAAAGCATTCATGCCTGTCTTTTCCCAAGGGGAATCCCTACAGGAGAGAACTTGTGGAAAATGCCCAAGGTGAAACCTATGCCTTGTTCCCATTACCCCCAAATTAAGATAATCACAAAACAGTTATGAGAGGCCTAAAATACATCCTCTCCTCAGTGAAAGAAAACTTGGAGAATCATGAATAGAGACAAAAAAGCAAGTGGAACCCTGGGAATCTGTGAGAAAAAAAGGCAATAGTCTGCAATGTTTCTTCCTCAGCAGTGAGTTTCATAATAAAGATCATCATCACTTGTGAAATTTACAACTGAGACTTGGAAAAGTAGGAGGTTGAAGCTCTGGAAGGAATGCCTTCCTCAACCCCCAGAAAGAGAGAAAGAAAGAGAGAAAGACTACTTGATGTTTTGTATTGTCTAGATAATCCTGAGGAACCAAGGACAGTGAGTTTTTAAAAGTCATAAGAAGGGCAGGAATCTAGAACAAACTTCATATATAAGATATAGTGTAAGTAGGGAGGGTTTGATAGTTACTGTTGTTGTTCAACTTGACAGAATCTAGAATCTCCTAAGATGAAAGCCTTCAGACACACAGTGGGAATATAAACCTGCTTAGGCTTTTTAAAGATGCTTTGGCAGTTTATATTAAGAAGACCGTGTGTGTGTGTGTGTGTGTGTGTGTGTGTGTGTGTGTGTGTGTTCCCTTGGGCCTAGCATGCACTAATCCTCACTTATTCTACTAAAGCAATGGTACATACAGAAGAGGGCATGGTCACATCTCCATTTTTAGAATCATTAAGAACTCGTCATTAGAGGAGGAGCTTGGGGAATCCTTCAGAGAAGGGTGAGGACGAATTGTAGGAGCCAGAGGCATCAAGGACACCACAAGAAAACTGCAGAATCAAGTAACCTGGCCTCAGAGGGGCTCAGAGACTGAACCAACAACCAAGGAAGCTGCATGGGTCTGACCTAGGCACTCTGTTAAAGTTGTGCAGCTTGGTCTTCTTGTGAGACTCATTACAGTGTCTTATACTACATTGTCCTATCTGGCCTTAATACAAGAGGAGGTGCCTAGTCTTGCTGTAACTTCATATGCCATGTTTGGTTGATATCCAGGGGAGGCTTGCCCTTTTCTGAAGAGAAACAGAAGAGGAGTGTATGGGGGAGGTAGAAGAGGAGGAAGGGGAAAATGCAGTTGGGATTTAATAGATGAGAAAAGAATAAATAAATAAAATTTAAAAAAAAGAACTGGTCATTAGAATTGTCAAACAAGTTGTGACACATCCACATGATGGATGATAGACAACCACCAAAAATAATGTTACTGAGAAATAATAAATGTATTTACTTAGAAATTGGTTCACAAATTTTAAATGAGAAAAGTAAAAAAAAAAAAACCTTTTTGAATACGTTGTATCTTTGTGAAATCTACATATGTAATGAGAACAATAAATACTCAGGATCTGAAAGTGTGGTTAGATTAGGAATGTATATTGTTTCTGTTTCCTACTCTGTATTTTCACATATTTCAAGAGTGAAGTAACGCTTTTGTAAATAGGAAATTGTATTCCTTATTTTTCTTAAATAAGTGGGGAACTGGTGTAGCTTATGCGAGACCTGCGGTTTGAACCCAGTTCTGCAAAGGATTAATTAGTTTAAAATATTCTTTAGGTGAATCGTCCTCCCTTCCTCCCTCTGAAACCTACTTCATCTCCTCAGAAGCAGCATCCGTTATTAGTTTCTTAGGTAACTCTTCAGCAATGATGTCTGCATGGATAAGCCTAAGTGGAAAAATTCTTTTCATTTTTCAAAACATCTTTAAATTAAATCTTAACCTAAAGTCAGGAAGAGCTTGCTGCTGAGGAAGGAAATGTATCTCTAAATACTTTTTAACTGCCTCTGACAGGGAAGGCCAGTACCAGGGCAAAGTGAAGCCAATTACCTCAGACATGAAGACTCCAAATCATAACCAGAATGAAGAATGTTAAAATACAAAATATTTTTTTAGAGCCAAAATTAGTAATGCAATTCATGAAAAGCAAAGATGGGACCAGTATTATCTTGTTTTTGTTTTCTTTTTGCCTCAGGCTCTGATGTGCCTTCACAGGGTACTGTTTTTGAAAACAAGAAAATAAGAGTTAGGATGAGAGCACACGGGAGTGGAGGAAAATGGGGAAGAAATTACCTGAGCCACCTAACCATCAAGCGCTGAGTTGGCACATTCCTTACTCTTGTTAGAAAGCGGACTTGCCTGTCTCCCTTATTAAGGTCCCCTCTAGACAGAGGAAGACTTCCAGGGAACACTGCAACCCTCTCTGCCAGCTCTCCCTTACTTCTCAGGAAACTGAAGCAAGTTGCCTAGTTAGTAGATTAAGAGATGTAAGCACATTTATAGACACACCCTTCTTTCCTGATTCTAATAGGTCCTTTGTCCTTGGGGAAGTGTCCAGGAGCCTGAGAGTCAATGATCACATTGCTTTCCCAGAGAATGACCTCCAACTGTCTGAAGAAGGGAAGGTCCCTGGCAGCCATACTCTTACTGTGTATCTTCACCTCTAGTTATAGCAGAACAGACAAGGGTGGATGCCTAACTAAGCAGCGACTGTTAGGCCTGTCCTTTTGGGCATGGGTATTATAATCCAAGGAGAGCTGATATGGTCTGTATACAATCAGCATAAGGAGAGAGACATCTCAGCCTCTGCTGTTGGGCATGTTACAGTGAATCCAAGACTTGGGAAATGATTACCTTTCACCCACTACTACAGACGGAGGGGGTCTGTCCAACTACAAGTGCCAGTAAAGAAGCTGTGTCTACAGCTCATTGGTTGATGGCTGCTCCAGTGATGTGGAGAAATTGGGGAGTTATAATCCTGGGGTCAAATTATCTTGGGTTACCTTTTAGCTGGCTCAATAACTGTTTGCTATCCTCCATTGATCAGATAAATCCTCAGCATATAGGAACAGACCTCTACTTTCTACAAATCAAAAGGCGAGGAAGGATATCAGACAGCATCTTAGGCCAATAGTGCAGTGCTCCTGGTTTCTCTGTAACCACCTTACCTGAATAATATACTTACTGTGGTGGTTTGAATGCAATTGGCCTTAGGCCCACAGGGAGTGGTGCTATTAGGAGGTGTGTGCTTAGAGTATGTGTGACTTTGATGAAGAAAGTGTGTCAACGTGGGGATGGGCATTGAGGTCTCATATGCTCCAGCTATGCCCAGTGTGGCACACAGTCTCCTTCTGCTGCCTGCAGATCAAGATGTAGGACTCTCAGCTCCTTCTCCAGCACCATATCTGCTTGCATGCCGCCATGTCCCTCCACCGTGATAATGGACTAAACCTCTGAAACTGTAAGCCAGCCCAATTAAATGTTTTCCTTTATAAGAGTTTCTGTTGTCATGATGCTTCTCCACAACAATAGAACACTGACTAAAACACCAACCAATATATTTGAAAAGGGTGTTGACCTGTTTTTCTATAAACACTTCATGAAGTGCTCTCATTGGAGTGTGATATTTGGGAAATACCTGAATCTATGTACTGGGCCATGGGCACTCATATTTGGCTCTATAATAAACCATCCCTTTTGTTCCTTTGAGGTGAGAGTTTTTCTTTTGTCAATACCTGTCACAAAGCAGACATATAAAGGTATAGAAACAAGAGATGGTGACAGCGGCCCTGTGGTTCCAGGCCCCTTGAAAGTTACTGACTTTGACTTCCATAAGATATTCTTGTGTGCTGGAGAAATGGCTCAGCAGTTAAGAGCACTGGTTGCTCTTCCAGAGGACCTGGGTTCAATTCCCAGCACCCACATGGCAGCTCACAACTGTCTGTAACTCCTGCTCCAGGGGATATGACACCCTTATAGAGAATTACATACAGGCAAAACACTGATGTACATAAAAATAAATAAACTTGGGGTCTGGAGAGATCACTCAGAGGTTAAGAGTGCTGGCTGTGTGTGCTTCTAGAGCATCTAGAGGTCCTGAGTTCAATTCCTAGCAACCATATGGTGGCTCACAACTGTCAGTTCCCTCCTGGCATGAAGGTGTACATACAGGAAGAACACTATGTATGTAATAAGTAATTTTTTAAAGATATTCTTGTGTAAAGTCCCTTTTCTGAGGCTAAGCTGGCTCATGCAGCAACCTGAGTTCTGTTGTGGCCTGTTACTTGTACCTGAGGAGTTCTGACTAAACCAGTTATCAGTGTTCATCTCACTTATTATCAGTCATGTCCATAGTCACACCGTGGCCAGGACCCTGCAGACTCACTCAGCTCATTACTTTCCTGCACTCTGGCATCAAACTTCTCCCAACCTTTCCTCCTACAGATAACTTATTCCCTGTCCACCTACCTTCATCACCCTTTGCTTATTTCCCTTTAAAATATTATCCCATTGACTATAGGCTTGCTATATATTGCCTTTACTATGTTTAGGTATGTGCCTTGTATCCCTGATCTCTCCAATACTTTAAACATGAATGGATGTTGGATTTTGTCAAATACTTTTTAAGCATCTAAGGAGATTATCATGTGGTTTTTCTTTGGATTTCCCCTGCATACCTGGGATGAAGCCTACTTGGTCATAGTGGATGATATCTTTGATGTATTCTTGTATTCGGTTTGCAAGTATTTTGTTGAGTATTTTTGCATTAATGATCATGAGGGAGATTGGCCTGAAATTCTCTTTCTTTGTTGGGTCATTGTGAGGTTGACAACACATGCTGGAGAGTTTATAGAGAAAGGGAAGCCCTCCTCCACTGCTGGTGGGAATGTAAACTTGTACAACCACTCTGGAAATCAATCTGGCACTTTCTCAGACAACTAGGAATAGTGCTTCCTCAAGATCCAGCTATACCACCCCTAGGCATATATCCAAAAGAGGCTCAAGTACACAATAAGGACATTTGCTCAACCATGTTTGTGGTGGCTTTATTTGTAATAGCCAGAAGCTAGAAAGAACCCAGATGCCCCTCAACTGAGGAATGGATACAGAAATTGTGGTACATCTATACAATGGAATATTACTCAGCAATAAAAAACAAAGACATCATGAAGTTTTCAGGTAAATGGTGGGAACTGGAAAAGATCATCCTCAGTGAGCTATCCCAGAAGCAGAATGACACACATGGTATATACTCACTCATATAGACATATAATATAGGATAAACTTACTAAAATCTGTACACCTAAAGAAACTAATCAAGAGGGAGGACTCTGGCTAAAGTGCTCAATCCCTATCCAAAAAGGCAAAGAGGATAGACATCAGAAGAAGGAGAAAACAGGGAAAACAGAAAAAAGCCTGCCACAGAGGGCCTCTGAAAGGCTCTGCCCTGCAGAATATCAAAGCAGATGCTGAGACTTATGGCCAACCTTTGGGCAGAGTGCAGGGAATCTTATGAAAGAAGTGGAAAATAGTAAGACCTGGAGAGGACAGGAACTCCACAAGGAGAGCAACAGAACCAAATAATCTGAGCACAGGGGTCTTTCCTGAGACTGATACTCCAACAATGTACCATGCATGGAGATAATCTAGAACCCCTGCACAAATGTAGCCCATGGCAGTTCAGTGTCCAAGTGGGTTCCATCGTAATAGGAACAGGGACTGCCTCTGACATGAACTGATTGGCCTGCTCTTTGATCACCTCACCCTGAGGGGGGAACAGCCTTACCAGGCCACAGAGGAAGACAATGCAACCACTCCAGATGAGACTTAATAGACTAGGTTCAGAAGGAAGAAAAAGAAGACCTCCCCTATCAGTGGACTTTGGGAGGGGCATGCGTGGAGAAGGGGAGGAAGGGAAGGATTGGGAAGGGAAGAGGGAGGGCACTATAGGGGGGATACAAAGTGAATAAAGTGTAATAAAAACTTACAAAAATATTACCCTGTGAATAAGTAGCACTATTTTGTGCCATGTACTTCCAATATATATTATTCAATGCAAGCATTATTATTAGCTGCTATAGCATCCAACCCCAAATCCCAATGATGCTGCAAAAATAGCTTACTTCTAATTTTTTCAAAACTCCAGTATGAGTGTTTCTGCTTAGGCATTGTCTTTAATTGGCTCTTATGCAGTAATTTAAGTAACTGGGTTCCTTCTCATATGCAACTCTTCCAACTTCTAGGTGTCTCATAAAACATTCTTTTCTTAACACGTGGCTGGGTCCAAAAGTACAGACCACACACAAGCATGCTTAAGGGCAAGTTGAAGGAAATCTTGAAGGTCTAGAAGTGGCCACATCATTTAAATCCACATTCTGTTTGCAGATTTAGTCATGTGTTTCATCTAAGCACAAAGGAAGTTGTGGAATGAAGGTTAGTTGTGTGTGTCTAAAGAAGAGGTGGGCAGGGTCGATATAATAGAGCAAAAGAGTCAGAATACACTCCAGCTCTACAATCCTGGGGGGAGTCATTCATAAATCTCTTGGGTCTCTTCTGGAAACTTAGAAATTACAGACTCATTGTACAAAGTGTGCTGGTGCCCTAGGTTTCAAAAGAGGTGTTCTAGCTGTGGTGACACACTAGAGAAACTAGGGAGGAATCTGAAAGCGCCAGCACCAGTGCTTTGGAAATTGTGCTTCCCTGTTGTTATTGAGAACTATTAGTAAAAAGTAAATAGATTTTATTTTTAAATGAAGTCATGAGTATTTAGAATTTATCATTCAGTTATTTTACTATATTTCACTCTTACCAATGTTCACAAGGGTGTTTGTTTGTTTGTTTGTTTGTTTGTTTTGACATTCCATGTTGGGTTTATGGTGACAGCATCATGTTAGGGTGCATTATTCTGAGCTATAGGCCCAGCTTCACATTCAAGCATCATACATCAACAGCTTGAAATCAATGAACAATCCAAAAAAGTGAAACACACCTCCCTGGCCCCAGATATATTTGTTAAGTATTTAGAGTATGGGAGAGGGGAAGAGTCAAGAAGAAGAAGAAGAAGAAGAAGAAGAAGAAGAAGAAGAAGAAGAAGAAGAAGAAGACTCAAATCTGGGAATTCCCAGGGTTCACAGTTTCATCTCACCTCCCTGGATCAGAGCAACTGAAGGTTTGCTGTTTCTATACACCAGATTTTACATAAAGCTTTGGTCTGATAAAAGTATTGTAGTGCTTGAATAAGAATCTTTTCGTGCTGCTGGACTGCAGAACTGACAATTTTCCCTCTTGCTTATCTGTTCTTCCCTTCATATATTCCATTAAACATTTGCTAATACTTACCTGGTACAGTGTAGATGGAGAAATGGATTCTTTGAGGTAATTTGTTGTATCGGTGTTTTGCTCTTTTTCCAAGGAAGGGGAAAGAAAGTAAAATGTCATGGGTCAAATGTATGTAGATGATGTTCTCAAGTTCAAACTCATCATGAACAGAATTGGGGAATGAGAGTGTAGACCAAGCCAAAATACACATGAGGCACAAATGGCTGATTATAGAATGATTATTAATATTTGACATTGAGTTAAATATAACATTGAGTCATATGATTATTAAGGGACCAGTTATTTTTAGCCTGCTATTTTATAAATAAAATATATAGAAAACTTAGATTTTTTTAATAAGCTTTGATGCACTGGGGCTGGGCAGATATTAACCCTCTAAGCTATCTTGTCTACTCCCTAGCCAAAATCCCCCATTAATCCTTGCACATGTTCCAGCTGATGGGCTTCCACTCCATCAGGCCAATCCTCAGAACAAGCTGCTCTTGGCCATTCACTCCTCCTGATTATGCTAACCTACATCAGCTTACTCCTTTCTTCTTCCTTCCTCTCTCTCTTCCTCATGGTCTCTCTAGTGAACCTAGGCTCTACCTACCTCTCTCCTATCCAGCCCAGGTGTAGGTAACTTTATTTGCCAATCAGGAGTTCAAGTGGATTTAATGGGATCACATGAAGCATCTTACAGATCTTTCCCAGCCTCAGCTTACCCAAGGGCTGTGTCTCAAGCTAACTGGATCCTTCTTTGAGAATCATTCAATGAGATTTGGTAAGAATCAAATGGAGATTTTCTTTTTCAACAATGTTGACTCCCTTTTATATACAATAAAGGACAAAATCCCAAATCAGGAGGTGAGGGTGCTGTACTCCCTTATACACTGAGACTCAAGTAGAGATAAGACATTCTGTTCAAGTGCACACTGGTCAGGGCAGGAGGAGGCTGAAAACCAGAAAGTTTATCCGTGTAGCAGTCCTGAGTTCTAATGGCCACTTCTGAAAACACTTGTCTTTGTCCTTAAGGTCTAGGCATAGTTAAAGAGTTCCTACTGACATGGTTGAACAGTTTAAATGTCACATCTGAAAGCCACCTTTACAACATTGAAGTTAGTTTTTGATAAAATGTCTGAGCACCATGGCTTACCCAAGGTAACATAAAATGACTATTATGATGAAGCTCTTTCTTAAGGAACCTTTGCTCTTATGGTACAGTAAAGTAGACTTCCCCATCTAAGACCTGAAAGGGGTTATTTAGGGACGATAATCTTAGCATCATTCTGAAGATGCTATGATATGTGATCCAGAAGAAGAGAAGGAGAGCTGTTTTTGTTTTGTTTTGTTTTGTTTTTCCACAAAAATTAGAGGTGAAATGACTTGGTATCCCTACAGCAGTCAGGACGCCAACAGAAAACACACAGCACATTTACATTCAGGTTATTAGAGGAAGTTTAACCAAGATAGTTTTCAAGCATGTGAGTGGGGCACAGCGGTTAAGGGTGAATGCAGTGACTAAGAGGGATAGAGGAAAAGACAGTGACCAAAGTGCAAAAACAACAGCTGTTAGACAGGGCCACTTTGAAAATATCACGGCCAAGGAATGTGGTGGCCATGGTGTACTATATGAGTGAGGCAGGATGTAAACACCCTGGCCTTTCTTCCATCAACCTTGCTTCCCCACCACCTGCCATGCTCAATGAAAAGCTGGGGTACAGGAGACCTACTGCTGTGCTTATCAATGGGTCCCTGGTAGTAGGAGCACACAAAGAAGGATGGAGAGCAAATCTGACATACTCACCCCACCTAGAAGTAGGACCCTCTGCATTCAGAGATTCTGGGAAGATCAATGAGTGAGTGCAAAGGTGCAGACACCTGGCCCACATTCTTATGCCTTTCTCTGTTCTCAAAATTCCATGCACAGCTGTAATGTGTGTGTGTGCCACATAACACAAAGAATACATGAACACTACACCTATGCAACAGGCATGCATACATCTACACAAGAATACACAGATACACACATCACAGACACGGACATATCTGCACATGTAAATGTAAGAAAAGGAAATCTACATGCGCTTACATGGGTTTGCATGTATACATGCTGTGAGCATATCTACATGTGAACCTGCATTTACAGAGGCACCTGTTAATTTGCACAATTGCACACATGCTCACATGCACACACACACACAGATCACATATTTTCTCACCATCTGCAGAGGCTCTTCTAACTCAGCCAGAAATTACAGGAGATAGAACCAACAGAATTTAAATGAAGATGAGTAAAAGAAAGTCCAGAGATGATGGGCAGACTCCTCTAATTGGAGCTATTTTTAGAACCTAGACAGAAAGTAGAAAAAGAGAGAGAGAGAAGAATGAGCCTCCCGAAAAAATGGAAAGCTGACCAAAGAACCTCTTGTTACCTTCATTATTGGAAGAAAAAGGGGAAAGAGGTAGGAGAGGGTGACTGGAAAACTGGAAAGAGGGAGGCTACGTGCTCCATGACATGGTAACAGCGTCCCTGCCTATTCTCTCAATCTTCCCCCTCATCTACACACTCACACCAATCCCACACACACCTGTCTCCTCTCCCTTTGCAGCACCTGGACACTGGGAGAGAGGAAGGCACTGCAGACCAGGCAGGGTCAGCTAACTGGTTTGGTACCCTCACCGTGCACTTGGAAATATCTGGTGACCATGAGAGTGTTCCTGGAAGTTAGCTTTAGACTATAAAGTACCTTTGTGCAAATCAAGAAAGACACCCAAAATAGCAAATGAAAAAGAAAACCCCTCTGGTTGGACAGAGCACCTCAGGGCCCCACTTTACATGATGAAACACCACTGTTTTCCACCCTCCCCACAGGGTGTGTTTGTGCAGTCCCAGCTGCCCACCTATGTGCATGCGTAAGGCAGTCCACCTTGGCTCGTACTCTGCCTGGGTGGAGATATATCTCCAATTAAGAAGAACAAAAGTAAGGGAGAACCAAGGACTTAAAAATCAAAGTGAGCCAGCTGCCTTTTGTATCATCTTTGAAGGCTCAGCAAATGCCAGTGAATATTGAAATCTTCAAATAAGAACTGGAGAATTTAGGCTCCACTGTAAGTAGCTAAATTCTAAATGACATCATTGTCACCATCACTACCATAATCACCACTGCCACCACCACCATCATCACCACCATTACCATCATCATTACCACCACCATCATCACCATCACCATCACCATCACCATCATCATCACCACTATCACCAACACTGAAGCTCCTGGAACTTCCTGCTCATTACAGAGAGAAGACCAGCATCTCCAGGGCTCTGTCCCTATCAGTTCCTAATTGAATTGAGGTAACTTTATTTCCCAGTACATTAGTTAGTTTTCTCAAAGCCCTGAAAAATAAAAATCAAGGAAGGAAGGGTTTGCCTATGGTTTGGGCCGTGGGTCTACTGTGGTGGGGAAGAGATGGCATCCAGCACAAGAACACATTGCATCAGCCGTCAGGAAGCAGAGAGGAGAGGGGCTGATGCTCATCTGGCTTTCTTCTTTGTGTTTAGCCCTGGGTCGCCTTCTACAAAATAGGCAGACACACTCAGAGTGTGCCTTTCCTCCTCTGTTAAAACTCTCTAGAAATGCCCTCAAAGATGCCCCCAGCAGTGTGTTGCCTAGTGATGCCACATCCTGCCAAGCAGACAATGAAGATGGGATACCATGCTCAGGTTCCTCACCAATAGAATCTGACTGAGTGGGATTTCTTCATCCCCCCCCCTCCAAAAAAATTTGTAGAATAAAATAGAGGAATAAAGATTTGGAATTCTGTTTGTTTGTTTTACATGGTGTCAAGTGGCTTCTTCTTGTTGTCAACGAAACCACCATTTTTGATGACTCTGGGCTTTGTTCCAGTGATCCGTTGGAGACACGGCTCATGTGGTATATTTATTTTTCTTCCTTAACAAATGAGCCAGGAGGAAAAAAGGCATACATACCACCCGAAGGACTGTAGGTAAGACTTGTAGAAGAACTTCCTGACATTGGAGCAGTAGAGGAAATGAGAAAGTGAACTTTACTCTTTAGGATAAAGACGAGGATCTTTGGAAACAGAAATTAGATGCCCCACCCCCATCTCTCTGAGGAAAAAGTGATTTAGAAGTATGTTTGCCTTGACTCCCGGGACACCCTGAGCCATGGAGATAAGAGCTGTACTTATGAGCCCCTTCTAGGCTCCTCTGCAGGCCCCAGAGGTTAATGTTTCCATTTAAATGGAAATTGAGTGCAAAATTATTAGCAACTGTTCAAAAAGAACCAAAGTACAAGGGGCTGATCTTCTCACAATACAAACATAGCTGCCACCAGTGTTCTGCACCTTCAGTATTAAGATGAACCTTACTGAAGGTCACTCCTCCACCTGCCAAGGAGCTGGACTCATAAAAATGTTTCATTTGGAACCCAAGCTGAGAGGGCAGAGAACTGTCTGCAGGCCTTATGTCCTGAGTGCCTCCCCGGAAGTCAGATACGGACCCTGCAAGAACAAGGATGGCATCGTTCCTCGCCTCTCCAGATATCCCTGGGGCAGAAAATCTGACTTTGTTTCTTGTAAGCTTCAACTTTGACATTACCAATGCTTGCTCGGGGCATATGCAGAGCAGTGCACATTCCACGGAGAGATGTGCACGTTCTACCCGAGAGCCGGCCTGGAGTGACACTCTTTCTGGCTTCAGGCCTCTTACTGCAAATGCCATCTTCTTCGTGGTCTATTTAGCACATGTAGTTTTGTGCCTTTGGGGAGGCTATTTTTCTGTCTAAAATGGGCCCCAAGTGTAGTGCTAAAGGAATCTTTTTTATTCCCAAGGCTGATATGTGCTTACAGAGAAACAGTGTGCTGTGCTCGCTCCATTCAGGCATGCAGTGTTGTGCCATTGGCTGTAAGTTTAATTCGAATGAATCAGCAGTGTAGTATTATGGTTTGGATCTTAAGTGTCCCCCAAAGACCCATATGCTAAAGGATTTGTTCCAGCCAGCAACTCTACCAGGAGGTGGTAGAACCTGTGAGTGGTGGGACCTGATGGGAGGAAGTTAGGCCACTGGGGAACGGGCTCCAGGAGACAATATTAGGACACTGGCCCCTTCCTTTCTCTTTCTCCTCTCTACCATGATGTACTATGCTATCACAAATGCAAATGACCGTGGGCTGAATGAAATCTCTGAAACTGTGAGTCAAGTTATTTGTCTCAGTGTTGTATCAAGAGATGGAAATCTGTTGATTCTACTAAAAACACATGCATAGCATGAAGCCATTGTGTACTGGTCAGCTTACAGCACAAGTGATGTGAGCAGAGGCTCACAGGATCCTAATTTGACTTTCCCCTAGGAGCGATCACTATTTGCTAATTCATCAGGACTCAACCAATAGAAACAAATGCTGGCTTCAGGGTTGTCTCCAGGCTCAAATGGGGAGACGGCATCCTTAGTAAATGGTGACCCACCTGCCAGCAGGTTTGAAGAATCTCTTATTCACAAAAATACGTTGCCCTCACAGCCCAATTTTCCTGGGCTCATATCTGCATATCCCAGAAGGACTAATAAAGGATTATTTCTGAAAGGTTCCATAATTCATAGCCAGGGTAGAATCCCTCATCTAAGACAATTGAATCTTCTTCAAATGAAAAGATTTTCCAGTGTGTAAAACTATTCAGGAGTCTAAAGCTCAAAACCCAGGAAGGGTTAGCACCACCCAAAACTGAAAAAACCAGGATCCAGCAAACTCCACTTCCATGAGAAAGAATCCATGGTAGGTGGGTGGGCCAACAATGCATGGGGCTGGGCTTGCCTATAAGAACCCTGCACTGATGTCATAGGAGAGAGAACCCCACCCCCTGAAGTGGGCAGTGAAGAGACTGGCCACTGATCATGAAAAGTAATGTAATAAAAAAATAGCTGTAGTCCAGATACCTCATGGCCAGAGGAAGAGAAGCCAGGCTTGAGGATCACCAAAGGGGAGGAAGGGAGACAAAAGAGTATGAGCACTCAACCTCCTTGAGTGTCTTACCTTATTTTCCTGTTCCTGTGATGAAACAGCCCAACAGAAGAAACTTGAGAGAGAAAGGACTTATTCTGTCTCACAGTTCAAGGTGTAATTCATCAGAGATGGGAAGATGAGACGACAGAAGGTTAGAGCAACTGCTCACCCCACACCCATAATCAGGAAACAGAAAGTGGTGAGCACATGCTGGTGCTCAGCTCATGTCCTTCATGTCTTCAGCTCCCCACCTTCTGCACAGGATCTGGTCCCACCTACAATGAAGATGAGTCCTCCCACATCAAGTAATGTGATCAAGATAATCCTCCATGAGCAGGCACAGAGAAACACCTCCGGGTGGTAAGATTCTGTTGAATTGACAACCCTATCACGTTAACTATCATTCCAGCTCCCACCATGAATGTCCCTCTTCTTGGACTGGACCCCCCTCCTTAAAAGGCATCATACAAGCATCATTTGTCCAATCTGCCTCTTGAGTGCCTCACCCTGTACTTCACCTGGGTTAATAAATCATTCTTGCAGAATCCATTATTCTAAGAGACATTTGCTTCATCTTGCTACACTCACGAGATAAACTCCAGGAAACCTCTGCCTGTCTGACCTGGCTCTTTCTGGATCTGACAAGAGGATACAGAGCAGAAGGGAGAGGCTGGAACAGTCACTGCATGATCTGAGGCCACATCAACATCTAGATTTACCTGTGCGTGATGTGTTGTCAGGTAGGAAGCCAGCTGCTAGCCCCACAGGCTTGCAGCCTGAGAAGGTGCAGCAGACAGCCTTCGTGACAGCTTTCTTTCCTCTCCCGGGGACCCCCTCAGAGTCTCCCTAGCTAATCAGAGCCTCTGGAATATGATCTCAGGATCTGGTCCTTGGAATTGGCGAGACAGGTGGAAGTATGTTATCCAAACTTCTTCATGTTTGGGCTGTCCATGCTGTTTGTTCCCCACACCCCAAGGCTTCCTTCCCTGGCCCTCTACAGGGCATCTCTAGTGCCAAATGTCCTTAGGAAGCCTCTTGCAAAGGCTGCTTCCTGAATGTATGCTGAGGACAGGAACTGGTTTCTGGGAACCTGATTTTTCCACACAACATTCCAATAACATTCTGGATTTCCTGGGAATCTAATCTTCCACACAACATTCCAGAAAAAGCTCATTAGGAGTACAAATAAACCTTCGAGAAATAAAGGAAAGAACAGGTGCTGGGGTCTTCCTGGAAAGGGTCCATAATTGTTTGCAGTGGGCCAACAGGCAGAATGCGGCTGACGAGCTGCCATGGTTCCCTAATCTCTACCCCTTGTAAGGCTTCCTTCTTTTCCCTCCCCCATTCATTTCCCCTTCAAACTTTTCCCCTCTGTTTTTTTTCTGTCTGGAAAATGGGACCCTCGGCTGGCAGACTGTCTAGGAAGACCTGCTTCCTTTCTCTCAATTACAGACCACCAAGCTAAAGTTGCCTTATCAAACTCTGGTGGTACCCTTTCCTACTTTCTTCTTTTACCTTTAACCTTTCCCCTTCCAGACAAAACTGTCTGTGGAGTCTTGTGCTTTACACTGGTATAGGCAGATCTGAACACAGCAAAACTGAGAGCAAGGCAATTTTATGGGTAAGGTCCTTCTGAGATACGTTAAGCCTGCTGTTCAGGGGTTCACCTTTTATTATGGACACCATCTCCACATTTGAGCCTGGAGACAGTTCCAGGGAGTCAGAGTTCCTATCGATTGCATAATACATTCAGACCTTGGTAAATGTGGAAGTTGTATTCTGTAGTGTTTCCATGAATGCTGAATTAGCAAATGAGTGATGGCTCGTAGGGGAAATTCAGGTTAGGATCCCATGAGCCTCTGGTCACATCACTTTTCTTGTGAATTGATCAATACACACTCTCCTAAGAACTGCGGGAAGCAAGGCAGGGGAAATAAAAACAAGACTTCTGAGAAGCATTACCCTGGGTTGTGACTGGGTCCCTTTTAGCATTCTCGCAATGGTCTAGGTAGGGATCTGAATTGCCTTCTGGTGTATAGACTCCCCAATTCCAGAAGCAGCCCTACACAGAAGCTATTCCACAAGCTGCTTGGTTCAAATTTGACTGAGACAGTCTAAATCCTGTTCCTGGCTGCATGGCTCTAAAAGACCTGATCCATAATTACCTTGCCAAACTCATTTCACCCTTCCTTCCCATCCTCACAGAGAGCTGATTTCACATCCATTAATAAGCCAGATGTTTTCTTCCTGCACCTGAAGCTACTTGCTTCCTGTCTTCAACACTTCAGACACTGTTACAAAAACTGGGTGAACTGTAAAATCAAACTTGTGTTTCTCACAGTTGACTAGACCTCTGGGAAGCTCGTGACCAATGGTGTTTCCCAAATCAAAGCCTGATGGGAACCAGTTCCTTGTTTTTGAGCAGCTTCTTGCAAAGCTGCAGAAGGACTTCTTAACTTCTTGAAGCCTTTCATGAAGACACTGATTTTGTTTAAGAGGGCTCTTTGCTCATGGCCTCATCCTTTTCCTAAAGTCTCTACCTTAAAGTTTAACTTGAGGAGACACAGTCAACTCATAACATTTCCTTTTCCCTGGACAACCCTCACTCCATTCTTTAGCTTAGATGTGTCTTTCTCCTTTCCAACTCAGGATTCATGGCTTCCCTCCCATAGTACCTGGTAACACCTCATTGGCTTCTTTCTGTATAGTCATTGTCTTCTACATTCAGCTACACTCACTAAAAGTTGGGAACTATCTAACTCACCCCTCATTCCTGTTTTTAACACACCCTGGTATACCCTAAATGCTTAGCAAAAGTCCACTGAATGGCTGTAAAGTAGAAACCTCCCCAAGACATCATGTTGACTCCCAACAATCTGATATTTCTATCATCTCCACCATCCTAGCATTTTCTAACCCTTTTATTACTCTGCCTCCTATTCCCATGGTTTTCAGTGTCTAGACAGTTTGCTTGGCTCCTTATGCAGGCTCCTGGAAAACACCAACTAGAGACTAGGGCTATATTAGTAAGCACCGTCCTGTGACTGATCCAGGGCAGGGCAGTGCCATCATCTTCAACAGGTAGCATATCTACCTGCCAGGTGCTCACATTTCTGGATGGTTGTCCCAACTGCATGCAGAACCAGTCTTCAAAGAGGTCACCAAAATCCTTGCTGTCCCTAGAGTAGGACTCATTCATTCAACTCAGCCAGCAAATAGATACATAACTCCCACTACCTATAAGACCTACAGATAGTTTCTGCTCTTGGGGATTCTGGAATGGGAGACGATTGTCTAAATATAAACCATAAAAATCTGTGGCAGGCAGGGTTCAGGGAAAGATGCTTCATTAAAGCTTAAGGGCACCGTCCAGCCTCTTTAGGAGTACCTGAGTGGCCTTTGTTCTAATCAGTCCCAGTTAAACTCCTTGCTATATTTGTCACCTCATCATCTGTCTTATCATTGGAGATATATAGGTAAGACTCCAGACCCTGTCACTGCAACCTCTTTGGGGATAACGCTATGTTAAGGTTTGGTCATCATGGTCACCATACTGATGCTATTAGAATATGACAATGAAAGCAAATGAGAGGTCTACAGATTATCCAGAAGCTGTGTCTTTGCTATGGGGGAAGGGCAAAAAGGCCCTAGCTGGTCCTCTCTTTTTTGCTATCATGGCCAGTGGTTGAGCAGTTTTCCTCTGCTGCTCATACCCACCATGAAGAGCTGCCTCACCACAGGCCCTAACATCTGAGGGCTAATAAGTCATAGACCAGCATCTCCAAAAACCTATGAGCCAAAGCGAATCTTTCCTTTTAATAAGGTGAGTCTCAATTGTGTGTTATAGAGATGAAAACCTGAATAACTAACCAACAACCCTTCTCTCTGTTTTTATCCATTCAGATTCTTTCCTCTCTTTGAGGCCCAGACATCTAGCTTCTACCCCTTACTTGAGAATTTTCCTGCAGAGGGTAAAAAAAGTATACCTTAGGTCTCAGCATTTTGGCATTCTTGCTCTTGCTCAGAAGTTACAAGCTCCTGACTGAATCTCCATACGAGGATGATGAGCTGTGTAGCCTAGGAAGGGGTAGGCAGTGTCAGCTCAGAGTTGGTTTGTCTATGAGGCCTAACAGATATCTCTACAGGCCAGAGATTTTTCCATCTTTGATTTAGACTAAGCAGTAGAGAGCAAAGGTGAATTCAAACCTCATGTGCGGGAACAACCAGATCCTGGAGAGGCTGCTTAACAACATGTCCTTGAGGTCAGCCTTCTGGTTCTAATGCCAGCTCTGCTATCTATGGACTAAGAATCTGTGGAGGTTCTTTAACTCAACTCTCTCAACTGTAGAACACAGGTAACAACAGCCCCAATTTCCTGGTGTTTTCACAAGGATTACTTGGATAATTTATGTAATGCCTCCATACAATACCTAACACACCACATGGTATTCAATAAATGTCAGCTTTATTTTTGGAAACCTGCATTAGGTATCCAGCAAGCCAGGCTCCAAGCAAGGCTCTCTCTATATGAACCACATCTTGCTGGGAGCACCAGGAAGAAAGCGGCTTTAAAGGAGATGACATTAACAAATGAAGACCTATGCTGGGACTCCTTCCTCCTCAGACCTTTAGGTGAATGGTGTGTGGCCAGCATTTTTTTTTTCAGACGGTGTTAGAGAAGATGTAACTTGTGCGTACTTTGTTAATTGAGCCTTGCACTCCAGAGCTGAAGGGGCCAGGGCAATCAACTGTTCCTGCAGATATCGACAGGAAAGACATCAGTCACTGTCTCTTCAACATTCTGGTAGACCCTCTGACCCCTATTGCTGTATGAGGAACTAGCACTCCCCACTAAGAATTGGATCTGAAGGCTTCACGTGCTCCACAATGTCTATCTAAGGATGCAGTTCCAGCACCAACCCTCTTAAACAGCATCCCTAAAAGAAATGAAAACCCCTTCCCTGTCAAAGTGCCAGTGTAGCAGGCAGCCGTCAATTTGTCCATCTGCTTTGGTACCTCTCCAATGCCTCCTGGTGGGGCAGGAGCTCCCCATACTCTGGATTCTGCCCTCCCATGCTGCAAACACAAGCAGCCACTTTTCTGGCCTCCTCTGTCACTAAAATGAAAGCAGGTGGCAGAGGGTCCGCAAGATGACAGAGAAGCATTGCCGGGCCAGATGTGGCATTGGTCCTGAAGGCAGCAGTGGCGGAGATGATCAGGTTCCTGGCAGTGACACAAATTGTGGCATCCAGCTGGCAGTGGCCACTGCAGTGTCCTCATTAGGCCAGTTCTGCAGCCTATAACGGAACATTATTGTGAACGTGTAGCCTGCAGCCCATTTCTCCAAGCTCCGCTGGTGCTGTGAGACACCCAGCATTCTTTTACTAACCATCCATGCTCAATTGTCTAGAAACACCCTTTGTTGTCCATGGGGATCTTGATTCTTGCAGATGAGGACAAGAGAGCATGGTGATGGTTTCAGAGTCAAGTCTCACTGACATCTCTCTTGCTCGATGAATCTTTACAGAGCCTTTTGAATTCCCGTGCCCTGGCCCTGACCTGCAGGTAGAAATCATCCCCAGTGGGTTTTTTTCAGACAAGCAGAAAATGAAACAGTCTTGCAAGACCTGATCAGAATGGGAGAGCATGTGTTCCATGTCTGTGAACTGGCTTTTGCTGGGAATCTTCCCAGCAAAGGAAGCTGAGACCACAAGCCTTCCTCAAGTAGTTGACACACAGCAAGCAAAGGGACTTGTGTCTAGAGCAGTGATTCTCAACCTTCCTAATGCCTTGACCCTTTAATACAGTTCCTCATGTTGTGGTGACCACCAATGGTAAAATTACCTTTGTTGCTACTTCATAACTGTAATTTTGCTACTGTTAGGAATTAGGTGACTCCTGTGAACAGGTTGCTCCACCCCCACCCCTCTACATACAAGGGGTGTGTGTCAAAGCCAACAGGATGAGAACCACAGGTCTAGAGCTAGAGTGGTTTGACGTTCAGATCAAAGCAAGGCAGAAAGCACCGTTGGTGGCCTGGGAGCAGGCTACATGCTCCATGACTTGAACTCCTGCCCAGGGCTTGAGGGCAACCATTGCTTAAAGGGCCCTGGCACCTCCACCAGAAATGCTGGCCTGATGCCTCGCTGCACACACACAAATTAACCTTCCCAGACTCCTGGGTAGCTGAAGAAGGAAGACATGGCAGGCCCTGAGAACCATGCTGGGCCAGGCTTACAAGCTCCCTGCTAAGACTTTCCTGTTTCCAAAGACCCTCTGTATCGGGGCAATTGTCTCAGAGGCAGCTGGTGTCTGGCTAAATAATGGAGCAGATATGATCACACAGTGTCTGGTATGTGAGCTGCAAGCTGGAGTTCCATGAAGCATCTCTTCATAAACTGCTTAGCTGAGGTAGCACAGTTGGCCAAGAAAAGAGGAAGGAGAGAAGGAGGGGGGAGAGGAGACTGTAGTAACATAAGCCACCTACTTTTCTTCTTTTTCATGTGTGCATGTTCACATATATGTGTATGTGTGTTTGCACACGTGTGCGCGTGTGTTAAAAGTCAATCTCATGTAGCATCCCTGAGGCTTTTGGGGTTTTGTTTTGTTTTCTTCTTTTAAACAGGCTTTCTCACTGGCCTGGAACTTACCAAGTAAGACAGGTTGACAGGCCAGTGAGTCTCAGGGATCTACCTGTCTCTACCACCCCCCTGAGGTGTTTGTTTATTTGTTTGTTTGAGACAGGCGCTTTATCCACTGAGCTACCTCTCCAGCCCCAAGCTATCCATTCCTGTTTACACGAGTCACAAGAATGTCCTTTTCTGCTCAAGTTAGACTAGCGAGTAGATATTCCCACCGTATCACCCATTGCCAAGACAGTGCCTTGGCACGTTTTGTGCTTTCTATGTGTTCTCACTTGTTTCAGGAGAAATAAAGCCGTGGATTTTTAGAAGCTGAGCCATGGCTTCTCCTTCTGACTTGAGAGGTGCTCCTTTGGCATGCATCGCTCATAAACGCATCACAACAGAGCCTATGGAATCCATGCAGCCACAGGAAGCCAGCTACCATCATGCATTGCATCAGAGCCTCACAGAAAAAAGTCGGCAAAAGCCCATAGAAGACTCCAGTGCTTCATTCCTTGCTCACTTCCTCATCAAAAGAATGCTGACTTCTTTCTGACCTCTGGCGTCTGCCTTTGACCTTAGGGACTTCAGGTTGCCAGAGCTGCCTCAGAAGACGGGAACTGGCTGACTGCCCACTCTGGGCCTGCACTATAGTAAAATAAAATGAGGCCCTGCCATCTTATTTTCCTGGTCCCTGCCCAAATAGGGCTGTCCGTGTTTTAAGCCCACTCCCTGTATCCCATCCTTGGGATGCTGGCACAGACCCCAGGTCTTGCCCCAGCAACAAGCACCTCTTTGTTTTCCAGGGGTATGGAAAGTTCTCGCTCCCTGACAGTGTCATTCATTTGGCTCTTAATTAGACACAGATCCCCACAGTGCTTCGTCTTCCTCTGTGATCTCTGACAAGCTCCTAGGGGCCTCCCCTGACTCCCTACTGAGTCATCTGATCAGTAGGACTTCATTTGGCCCAGTCTGCTGCCAGGACCCACTCTCCAGCCTCATAGCTCCCAGCCCAGAAAGGAAGTTCTGTCTGGAGGTAGCTGTCCAGACATTTTGCTGATATTAAGCTAAATTGGCTTCCTCTTCACCGCATTTCCATTCTGTCTTCTCAAGGAGGTGGTTCAGGCTCATGGTCACAGGATCAACCCTGATTTTATTTGGAAACATGTCTTTTTATCCTTCACAAAATACATAAATTAGGAAACATCAAAAGAACCCATTTCCTTTCCTATTCTATGTGCGTTTCAGACCCAGGCCATTCTATTCATTCTTTCCTGGGTCGTTTCCAGTTTATAAACAAACATCGGGCTCACACTGCCTCACCACAGCCAAAATCTGTTCCACATAAGATTATATGTATGTGTATGCTTGTGTGTGTGCGTATGTATAATATATGCAAAACAAAATATATACAGCTGCGAATTACAAGCTGACCTTTCTCCCTCAGCCTTCCTGACTAAATTGTAAGCAGCTTGAACAAGGCAGAAAAGGTAGCTGCATATAAATCGCTATTTTTCTCTTCTTTTGATTTTCTGAACCTGGCGTTTCAACTGGCTGCATGGTCAGCACATAGGTAAAACTGTGCTTTTGTAACGATCCTTCTCAACAATGCCACCATGGAGTTAATTTCTAATCTTGGAGACCTAAACAGAAAGGTATCAGAAATTCCCAGGAAGCTTTGTATGCTATTGGTTTGCAAAAGCAGTGGTTCTCAACATGTGGGTCAGGACCCGCTGGGAATTGAATGGCCCTTTCACAGGGGTCACCTAAGACCACTGGAAAACATTGATATTTACATTACAATTCATGACAGTGGCAAAATTACAGTTATGAAGTAGCAACAAAAATAATTTTACAGTTGGGGGAGTCACCACAACATGAGGAACTGTATTAAAGAAGGGACACAGCATAGGAAGGTTGAGAACCACTGTGCTAAAGGAATATACCTGTAAAATGACACCTACTGCCATTCAGCTATACCCATAGCTCTCTCTCAGCCATCATCAGGAGAGCTTCTTCCTGTAGCAGATGGGAAGTAACACTGAGACCCACAATTGGACAGTGTTCAGAGAGACTGTGGAACACTCAGTCCTAACCGGCATGTCTCCATCAAAGCTCAGGAAACTCGGTGGAAGAAGATGCAGGAAGAGTGTAAGAACCAGAGAGGACAGATGACACAAGGAAGCAGTGTCTTCCAGACATGGCACAAATGACTGTCATATGAACCCACAGAGACTCTGGCAGCATGCATAGGACCTGTGCAAGCCAGATGGGATCCCAGAACTTAGATGGGAAGTGGGCGTGAGTTCCCATCCCTACCTAACCAAGAGCTATTCCTAAGTAACAACCACTTTCAAAGGAAAAGTTCGTTTTCTCCAGTGAGTCTCATACTTAACAGTAGGCCCATGCCCAGCAGTTGACTAGCAACACAAAATAAACTTAATGGCATTTTTGTACTGTTTGTCATATTGCTTTCTTTAAACATTGTTTGGGGGCGGGGGGTTGTCTTAATGGTCTTTTGCTTGTATCTTATGTTTTTGGGAGGTTTGGGGGGGTGATTTTTTTTTTGAGACATGGTTTCTCTATGTAGTCTTGGCTATCCTGGACTTGCTTTGTAGACCAGGCTGGCCTCAAACACACAGAGATTCACCTGCCTCTGCTTCCCTGAGTGCTGGGATTACAAACATGCACCACTGCACTTGGTTATATCTTACAGTTTTCAATTTTGTGTTTTCTTCTAGGCTTTATTTGTGTGTGCATGTGTTTCTTGTGCTTTTTCTTTGTATTTCTGTAAATTCTAGTTTTTGTTTGATTGTTTGCCTGTTTGTTCTCTAAAGAGAAAGAAGGTATGGAGTTGGATGGGTAAGGACGTGAAGGAAGATCTGGAAAGAGATGAGGGAGGAGAGAATCATAATCATTACACATTGCATGAAACAAAATTTAATTTCAATAATAAATAAAATAAAAGAATGAGTGAGTGGAGGTGGATCTTTCTTTCCACCTTCTTCATCCCCCTTTTGGAAGTCAGCTGTGAAGCCTGCAGACTCTAGCTGTCATCCCATAAGGATGAGGTCTGCGTACTAGAGCAGGTAGACAGAGGGAACCTGGTCACTCATAACTCTGTAAGGTCACCAGACCAGTTTGAGAGTCCCTAAATCTAGGCTCATTTTATCAAATACATGCATGCACACACACACACAACATGTATGTATGTATATATAATTTAAGTTAAATTGGGGGTTTCCCATATGCATTCAGACTTAATGCTAAACCTTACCCCCTGAATCACTGTATGTATACAATGAGTAGTTACATAATTATATATTTACCAAAAAAAATTTTCAGTACTCATCATTCTTTTATTTACCTTTTTTTCATTGGATGACATAAAGAAACTATAACAAGAAAAACTTAACTTTGATGCACTGACTCTCTGTTGCTCTTCCAACAAATTGCCACAAACTTTATGGCTTCCAAAAGAGAGAGGTTTATTCCCTTAGAGTGCTGTAGACCAGAAGGCCCAGATTTGCATCTCTGGTCCTAAGTAAGTGTTGACAGGACTCTGCTCCCTCCACAGACTTTTTCTTGTCTGACTCAGCTTCTGGAGGCCCCTTGGCACTCTTTGCCTGACAGCCATACTCCTCTTCTGTTATGTCATATCTTCTGCCTCCACTCTGTGAAGACACGTGTGACTGCATTTTGAGTTCTACTCGAATAATCTAGGATAGTCTCTATATCTCAAGATCCTTAGTCATAGATGAAACGTCATTGTTTTCCACACAAAGTTGAGACAGGATATCAATGCAGGAAATATTAAGGGGGCATCGGGAGAAAAAGGATCCCCTTACTCCAGAATCTGGTTAGAAGACAAAAACTTCAGCAAAACTGATAAAATCAAAATTGTTCAGTTTCCTAAGGGCAGCTCAGTTGAGAATTTTGAAAGCTGTCTAACTCAAAGCTCCACAGTTTCAGAAGTTCACTGAGATATATTGCATAGACTTTGAGTCTGGTTAACTTGTGTGTGTGTGTGTGTGTGTGTGTGTGTGTGTGTGTAATTTGGGAGGGTTTTTTTTTTCTCCCAATAAAGTTTTAGTTAAAAAAAAAAAGCATTTTGAGTCAAGTTATTTATAAGCTGACTGTGATTTCTCAGGAAGCAGGCTTTGAAATTCCAATCCTTTTGTTTCAGCCTCACCCTGCAAGTAGCTGGGATTTCAGGCCTGCGTCACCAGGCCAGACTCCCCATGTTTTCCCCTACCCCAGCTTGCATATAGCACAGACAAGTCCATGTCATTTCCTTGATCAAGAGTGGCCTACTGCTATGCTGATTGACAGCAGGATTCCAAAGAAACTTTGCTACATTCTAATTCTTTACAAGTAAGCCAGTCCCTTGAAAGAATCCAGGGACTGTCACTCCTGAATGTGGTGTCTTAGTGTGTTGAAAATTTAGGTTAAAGACAGGTAGAGAGCAGCAGTTCCTGAAGGCTGTGCACCCCCCTCATCTGCCTGAAATCTGCTTCTGCCAAAGAGAACAATTACCTCCCATTCCTTGCCACTCCTGTCACAGGAAGAAAGACTGAAGTGCCAACACAAGTAGACAGACTTCTGTCATTTCCAGTGTCTTCTTTTCTGGTCCCTTTCAGTATTCCTAAAAGAACCATTTCAACTGTATTGTCCATTCTGTGGCCCAAAAGACTTTTTCTCAGGCCAAAGCATCTTATCCATTTAGCACCCCTAAAGACATTTGTTATGCATCTTACATTCCCAAGTCTCCCATCCTTATGTGGAGTTTCTGAATCTTGCTGGGCTGATGGGTCATCACATTGCGGTTGCCCTTTGCACATGAATCAATTTGAGTCTCATTTATACCAGTATAAAGGGAAACCTTCCCCTTCCTCCTACACACTAATGAATGATGTGTCATGTTCACACCTTAGAACATAGCAGTATAATTCACTCATCCTTTCACTCCATAAAAGATGAGATCCTGTGTACAGTAACAATCCTAATATAGCATAGGAGTCAGGAAGACAGGAGCTATAACCCTGTTATTTGGCAGTTACTTAACCTCAATGAGTTTTGGTTTCCTCATCTGTGAAATAAAGACAGAAAAGAAAACAGTGCCTCTCTGTCAAAGCTATTATGAGAACTAGAAACCGAATGTACGTGGAGTAAGGCACTAAGCCTGGCTCACAGGAGACATTACATAAGTAGGAGATAAAAATTGTCTAGTCAGTTTTCCCTCTAGTAGTTGACTGAACATTCTTTGGCAGTGAAGATACAATCCCAGTCCCTACAGTCTGCCCTCATAGGAACTAGATGCCGCACAGGACATCCACCACGGACTGTGGGCTCCAGTATAGGCTTGAACATGGCTGGGCTCTAGCTGTGTCTTGCCTTACTATGCTTGCAACACCAGGAAGTTCAGGAAAACCCAGAGAAGAGCACCTTTGTGGCAGGCCCTGCCAGGCAGCAGGGTGGCCAAGAGCTGCTGGATGCTGTTTCTTAAAGGTGGAGGCTGACCTCATGAGCCACTCAGCCTCCACAGGACAGACCCAGGTCAGGCACTCTGCACTGAGTGTCTCTGCTCACTGATTGCTTCTATGAGGAAACAGGCCTGATTGGGATCTTATGTAAATTCTAAAAATTGGAGGTAAATTAATTAAGATATAACTTCAGTGACACCAGCCTTCCCTCGCCAACAGTTCCTAAGACAGGACAGGCAGCATTAATTGTTGCAATTAATTAGGCATTAAACTGATAATGGGTACAGCTGCTAACAATTAACAGCTAATTATGTCAAGCACTTTAACCATTTCACAAAAGAAATGGAAATTGGAGAGAAGGGAGAGGGAGATGAAAAGAGAGAAAGCAGTTACCTTGTAAACAAATCAGAAGCAGTTAGCTGCAAATGCAGCTGGATCCCGCTGGAGAAACAACAGGAAAAGTTGATGTGAGCCCTCTTCCCAGCAAGCCTGAGCCACATGGGAGCCATGTGAGTCTCAGTCTGAGCAGAAAAGACTGGAATGGTGATCAGAACTAACTCATGCCAGGCTGCATGTTCAGCACTTGGCACATGCTAGCACGCAGAAGTGTCATGGAAGAAGTATGTGGGAATGGCTATAACATTGCCCAAAATTCATGGACTTAAGAAAAGGAGGAGGGACACAGAGAGGTTAAGTGACTTGTTTAGGGCAACTGGATACTAATATGAACTCTGGATTCAAGTCCAAGTGCACAGATCTCCCCATATAAAGTACATACCAGTAATTTGATAAATCTTAATAGTCCTGAAAACCCAGAGAAATGATGTCTTATTGAACCATAAGCTCAACCAATTAAATTTTTTCCAGCTCCCTTGAGCTACTTCCTTTTTTATTACTGTTTTTATATTAATTACAGTTTATTCACTTTGTATCCCAGCTGTAGCCCCCTCCCTCATCTCCTCCCATGCCCCTCTCCAAGTCCACTGATAGGTGAGGTCCTCCTCCCCTTCCATCTGACCCTAGCCTATCAAGTCTCAGCAGGACTGGCTACATTGTCCTCCTCTGTGGTCTGGTAAGCCTGCTCCCCCCTCAGGAGGAGGTGATCAAAGAGCCAGCCACTGAGTTCATGTCAGAGACAATTCCTGTTCCCATTACTAGGGTACCCACTTGGAGACTGAGCTGCCATGGGCTACATCTATGCAGGGATGCTCCTTGGTTGGAATATCAGTCTCAGAAAAGACCTCTGTGCTCAGACTTTTTGGTTCTATTGCTCTTGTTGTGGCATTCCATTCCTCTCCATGTCTTTCTATCTCCCCCTTCTTTCATAAGATTTCCTGCATTCTGCCCAAAGTTTGGCTGACTCTCAGCAGCCTGCTTTAATATCCTGCTGGGTAGAGTCTTTCAGTGGCCCTCTGTGGTATGCTCCTGTCTTGTTTCCTATTTTCTCCCTCTTCTGGTGTCTATCCCATTTGCCTTTCTAAAAGAGGATTGGGCATCTTACCAGGGTCTCCTTCTTGCTTAGCTTCTTTAGGTGTACAGATTTTAGTATGTGCATCCTATATTATATGTCTAATATCCACTTGTGAGTGAGTATATGCCATGTGTGTCTTTCTGCTTCTAGGATACCTCACTCAGGATGATCTCTTTTAGATCCCACCATGTGCCTGCAAATTTCATGATTTCATTTTTTTAAATTGCTGAGTAGTATTCCATTGTGTAAATGTACCACAATTTCTGTATCCATTCCTCAAACATCTGGGTTGTTTCCAGGTTCTGGCTATTATGAATAAAGGTGTTAAAAACATGGTTGTGCAACTTTCGTTGTTGTGTACCTGAGCATCTTTTGGTTATATGCCTAGGAGTGGTATAGCTGGATCTTGAGGAAGCGCTATTCCTAATTGTCTGAGAATGCACCAGATTGATTTCCAAAGGGGTTGTACAAGTTTACATTCCCATCAGCAATGGAGGAGGGTTCCCCTTTCTCCACATCCTCTCCAGCATGTCAACCAATTAATTTTAAGGAAAAAGAAACAGTTCAAATTAAAGGGAGCATTTTCCAAATAAGAAGACAGAAACCCACAAATCTGCATCAGCCCCAAGCCACAATTTCTTTTTGCCTCTGACTGTGAGAACCTAGTTTCAGTTAGTCTGGGGAAATCTGTCACCATGCTGGGGGCTGCCACACAGCTCCTTGGGGAGCCTCAAGATCTGCTTCCCAATGGATTTCCCAATAAACATCATTAGCTGGTTTTTATTCAGGGCTTTTGTTTCCAATAGGTTTTATCTTTATCATCCATGTAAGAAGCAGAAGGGAAATAAAAATTCAGGCCACAATAGACACATACTTGCATGTATACATCACACCATCACACACACACACACACAAACCTTACTTAGACATTTGGTTATCCCAATAAAAAAAAATAGTTGCAGCAAAAAGCATTAAATCTACTTGTCTTGACTTAAACTTGAAAGAGAAAAGAGTTGCCTGGTATCATGCAGGATGGTAGACAAAGATGCACTTCCCACACTCTACATTAATATGTCAACTTGTTGGAATACACATTCCTGGCCCAGCTTCTGGCGATTCCCAATTCAGTAGGCTTAAAGGGATCAAGATACTCTCAGGTGATTGAGCTGCTGGTCTGTGGACAATCGTTTGAGGGCCACTGTCTTGCTCTAGTTGCTCATCTTTATCCCAAAACATGAGATCTTCCCAGGGCCCACTAATTTTTCCCAGAGCAAACTCCTTACCCAGTTGGCCCAGTGGTTGCAAGTGGTTGCTGGTTCCATTGATTTGGAAGCTTAATTTGAACTTGATCATCCCGGCCCACGACTAGTTTTTTGTTGTTGTTGTTATTGTTGTTGTTGTTGTTTTGTTTTGTTTTTTAAACAGAAGCCAGGACTGTCCTGGTTTGCTTTCTGTCGCTCTGATAAGAGACCACAGCCAAAAGCAACTTGGAGAGGGAAGACTTCTACAGTCCCTCATCCAAAGAAGCTAACAGGAAGCCAGAGGCAAGATCTGGAGCAAAGGCCGTGAAGGAATCCTGTTTACTGGTTTGCTTCTCATGGCTTACCTTTTTATACACCCAGGACCACCTGCCAGGAGCAGCACTTCCCACAGTAGGCTGGGCCTCCCCACATCAACGATTATGAAAATCCCTCAAAGACATGCCCAAGGCCAATCTGATAAAGGCAATTCTTCAAATGAGTTTCTAGATTCCCATGTAAATCTGCAAGTTTGTGTGAAGTTGACAAAAACTAATCAGCGCAAGAGCCAAATGTCTTCTGTCCCTTTCTAGCTTGCTGAAAGCAGATGGAACCTTCCAGTCTCCCAGGAGTAAACAGGTAACCATCCCAAACTGGAACATTACTGGGAGGACTTCTCCGGATACCAGCTCCCTAGAGGTCTTAGCCAGACCTACAAAACAGGAATATGTAGCTCATTTAACTCGCCTCCCAGCTACTTGTGCCGAGAGAGATTCTGTTCAGAAAACAGGGTGAGGCAGGATGCTGAAGGCCCATGGACCACATCATCACTGTAGGGAGCCCCTTGTGATTGGATACAAGCGGCACTTCAGAGTCGTGAATGAGGATTGTTGGAAAACTCTTGGTCTAGCCCCTGCAAAGTTTTAATACTTCTGCAGCCTCGAGACTTTCACTCTTAGATTTTGTGCCTTCATCTTCATTATTTTTTTTCAGGATACTAGTCTAGGTATCATAAAAAGAAGTTTTGATAAAACATTGGGAATATTATGATTTTCTCCAAGTCATTAAAAAAATTATAAGGTCCCTCCACACTGTTTTATTTTAGCTGTTAGCAGAAATAAAAATCACTGTTTCTTTCTGAAAGGAAACAGGAGTGTGTGAAAGACCTTTAAATGTATACTTTTCACTTCTAGGAATCAGTTCTAAGGAAATAATTGGACCAGGTCTCAAAGACATTTGCTACAGTGTTATTAATAATAGAAAAGAATGTAAACAACTTAAATTCATGAATAAAAGCTGCTTTGATTAAATGAACCATGGGAAACATAGTCGCTGGAATTATACAACTAATAAAAATGATGCTATAGATGTGAGAAAATGTGCATAGTAAGAGTGGCAAATTGTAACATACAATCTATGCAACACTGTATAGAAAATGATGTTATCTTTCTAAGACTGTGGGTGGCTGTGTACATATCCTCCCTAGAGGGGAAATCAACATGAAGAGAATACATACTCAAAATTTAACAGTATTTGTCTTTATGTAATGAGCACTTGGGAAGGTCGGGGGTTCTTTTTTTCTTTCTGCTTCTTTTATTTTATCTTCCCATCATCATAATTTTTCACATTAAGCACACAAAAGAACCCCAGGAAAATTAAAGAACAAATCAAATGATTACTAGTGAAATTATTTTAGCTGTCTTGAGCGATCATGATAAATATTTGGGTATAGAGTATTCCCATTGTTTCCAAAATCTGCTCCCATATCATAAGCATGGAAAGATAATTGTACATACAGCATGGATTTTTTTTAAGTTTTCATAAGCATGTGCAGACAGGCCAATATATGCAAGTCTTTGGAACACGATGCACACCATCAGGCATTCCTTATTTCCTTCCCCCACCCCCGCTCCAACAGCAAAGGCCCCCCCCCTCTATAACATCTCTCAGCAGCCAAACACAGGCACTGTTAATGAATATTAATTGACCTAACATCTTGTGGTGATGCAACTGTGCACATTTCCCAGTCTCATTTGGTTGCTAGGAAACCGTGAGAGAAAGCCATGGGGCCCTGGGACCTGGACCTTTTAAGTGCAGGCCAAGGTTAAACCACAAATCAGAAATAGTCTGCCTGATTAATTGTGTATATGAGCAACTGTGTATGTATGCAGTCCTGTCAAATAAGCAAGGAATAAATAAATACCAATAGACAGTTTGGCAGTAGACAAGCAACTGAGTGGAAATGAGCATAGACTCTCAGTTACTGGAACCCCTCCCCAGGGAGCTCCTGAAACAGCGCCCCACGGAACATCTGCTAACATCACCACACCACCCCTTAAGATCCAGAGTGGAACCTCAAGATTGGTCCTGGAGGCAGCACCTGGGGAGGCAAAGAAGAGGGAATGACAGTTGGATATAATTATCTTGAAATCACAGGTAACATTCCCTATCCTGCTCGCGCTCAGATGAGATGCAAACAAGGTGACGGGCAAACCTGGCCTACAAGCCATTTGCCCTCTGCATCTGACTTCGGCTTCACCTTGCTTCTCCTCTTACTCTTCTGTGCTGTTCACAGAGGAGTGTTCCCATCCTGCTGGTCTCTGCTGGTCTCTGTTTCCATGCTGGTCTCTGCTCTGGCCACCTCGTCCCTTTCCATGGCACCGAAGAGTGAGCTATGTACTTTGCTCTAGGTCCTGGAAGTCAGCTCTCACCAAGTCCCTCCCACTCCCTGCACCTGATACTCTGCTTTCTTGCTTTCCTTGTCTCTTATGTTTCCCAACTAAACAACTAAGTGCTCGCCTTAGAGTCTCATGGGCATACATTCTGGCTGGCAAGGTCCCTAAAGGGAAGGGCTGGGCTCTGGTGGCATCTTCAGCCTTAGCTGAGAAATGGAAAGTTAAGTTCTCTAGAGAGTAAAGGGCATGAGGGTGGCAGAGCTCTCTCTCTCTCTCTCTCTCTCTCTCTCTCTCTCTCTCTCTCTCTCTCTCTCTCTCTCTCTCTCTCAGCACACCTATTTTCCCCTTGAGTGCCTGAAATCAAAAACAACCTCAAGAACTTCTTTCCAAAGACTGTTCTCCCTGTTATTGTGGTCTTTCTTTGGTTTTTATTCCCATTCATTCACTCAATACATGTTAATGAGGTATTTATTTACTCCGTTCCTAGAATTTTTGCTGGGCCATGTGTGTGTGTGTGTGTGTGTGTGTGTGTGTGTGTGTGTTTCTGTGTGTGTCTATGTGTGTCTGTGTCTACGTGTGTATCTGTGGGTGTCTATATCTGTGTGTGTATGTATGTGTTTGTGTTTCTGTGTGTGTCTATGTCCCTGTCTGTGTCCCTGTCTGTGTCTGTGTGTGTTTCTGTCTCTGTGTGTGTGTGATTTATCCATTGAGAATTTCATGCATGTTAAAAAATATTTTGATGATACCTACTTCCCCCACTACTTCAGACTCCCCCAGGACCTCCCAACATATCACCCTCCTAACTTCTTCATCTCTTCCCTTTTCTTTTCTAAGAATTGACTCTTTGAGAATCTTGTATATATCCACCCCAATGTCCCCTCTTCTGCTCTTCTCGGGTCCCCCAAACACATCCACTTCTCAGCCCCACATACTCCTTTCCTGACCATCAAATACTTCATTTTCATAGGTAAAGAAGAGATTGGGATCTGGAAAGGAAAGAAATTCTAGACTCTTCTGAAGAATGGGAAATATAGTCACATGTTTTCTTTCTGTCTTCTTCATCATTAAAATTTTAATGTAATTCAAGATGTGAAAGGAAACTCCATATCATTAGGTGCATAGGCCATTTTTTTCCAGAGGCGGCTTCTGATAGTTTCTTTAGAGGCAGATGCTGGGGCTTGGAGCAAAGGTGATGAGAGCAGCAGAGAAGTCAACTGTCTATGTTCAGGAAGGAAGGGCAAAGATCTATGGTGAGAGAGGAGGAAAGAGGCCCCTGTGAGAACAGAAGAGAGAAACAAGAAAGAACAGGGTAAAAGTCAGAGGCTGGAGGCTGTATACCAGTAAAAGGACCAGAGAGACATAAAATGGAAAACTGAGGATGGAGTGGCTGTTCCCTCCCTTCCACTCTCCCCTACTCCCTCCATCAGTTTTCACTACACCTTTTCATGTACAGTCAGTTCACCAAACACAGTTTACCTGATGCAGTCAGGTTGTGAGACAGAGCTGATTCTATTCCAACCTTGAGAAAACAGACGCTGCCCAACATGTAGCTGGATGAAATGGGAGGAACAAGAAGCCTTGAAGCTTTTCACAGAAACACCCCCTCTTTATCTCCAGAGGGCTGTGTGGCTTGCACACGAGCAAAACTGACCACGGTCAGTCTCTGCCCCTCTATGGCAGCAGCTGGGATGCAGGGTAGTCAGTTATTGTAAGCACATCTGCCCTTAGCATAGCCTTTCTGGGCTAGGATCTTTACAGAAGAGTCACATAGACTAGAATGATTCTTCATTAAAGGAAATAACATTAGAAGCATGAAGACAGTTCTTCCATACATGTATTCTTGTCATCTGCACATGTATGTGGAGCCTGCTTTATGATGTACAGCCATGGGCAACAGCAAGACAGCTGTCAAGAAAGCCAGACGTGCCTACTGTAGTCAAGATCTTCTTAAGCAAGACAGAATGCATGAGAAATTTCAGCACAGACAGTTAGAACCCAGAGTGGAGCCTATACTCTAAAATGAAGCTAGATATCTCTTTAAAAGATGATTTTCATGCACTAGGTTCTAAATGAAAACTCTCCATCCAAGAAGACTCAGTCGTGTGAGCAATGGGCTTGGGATAAGAAATACCAAGTGACTGGACAGATTTTTTGCCTTCTACATCCAGCTGTTCTACACATGGCTAACAAAAGTCAATCCTAATAACTAAGACACTTGAGCCATCATCTCAGGAGATTTTCCAAACAGTTGTCATGAAGACAAAGGAGAAATGGCTTTCTTGACATTGCCCAAGTCAATAAGGCAAAGGTCCCCAGTCTGTACCAGTGAGTTTCCTGGTACTTCAAAGTCTCTGATCCTGAAAACAAGCCCAGCTCCAGGTCTTGTGCAGTGAGGCAAAGCAGCTAGGGTTTCCTTGTGCTGGGAACTCTTTGGGTTTTTAACTGGTTCCCTCTTAAGTCTATCTCAGGAAGCTGGGCTGTGTTAGTGTTGACTGAGACAGAAGTTAGCTATAGGAGGAATGCCTGGAAAGAGAACTCAGTTAGACACAGAAGACTCCCTACAGTGTCATGGAACACTCCAGTCTCCCTCCATAGGTCCCATGGCTATGTTTCAAAGCTCTATGCTCTACACTGTTGAGGTGGCACTTGGGAGATATATGCCACTGAGCTGCCGAGGATACATCTTTCAAGCCATGATGCCAAGGTATGCCACCCAGGGAACCCAGAGCCCACTGCCCAATGTCACAGCTGCCTTAGAGTCTCAAGGGATTGCATCTAGGATGCTACATGTATTCAGACCTTTCTGCTTGTTTCAGTGTTTGCTTCAGGACTGAAAATCAACCAATGAATGATGACTTTCAGTGTTCTGGAACCAAAACTGCTTTTCTGACAGTACCCTCTCCCTTATCCCTTTACCAAGCCAGCTTAAACAGGGGCTTTATCTTGTTATCCTCTGCTAGTACAAAAACAAATAAGTACTGTGAAGAGGTACAAACATTCCGAATATCAGTCTAGCAGTGTCCCTTAATATTAAACACACTTTCAACCCTTCACTTCTGCAGTAGATTCCTAGATATCTACTCAAGAGAAATGAAATTGTATGGCCACACAAAAGCCTGCATACAGATGTTCATAGCAGTGTTAGTCATAGCAGATATAAGTAGAAGCAACCCAAATATCTATCATCTGATGAATGAATAAACAAAACATGGTATCTCCATTCATGCAAGGGATTATGATTCATCAATAAAACAGATGAAGCAGCAATCTGTGCTACAATGCGGATAAGCTCTGGAAACACAGGCTGAAGAAATGAGTCACAGGAGATAATACCAGGCATGAATTCACTTATGTGCAGTGTCCACAATAAGGAAATATGTAAGGTAGATTAGTAGTCACCTCTGGCTGGCGTTAAAGCTGGGGTGTGGGTAAAAGTGCTAATGGATATGTTTTCTTTTGAGTGATAACAAAAAAAAAATCCTAAAATGGGCTTATGGTAATGGTTGCATAATTCTATAAGCTAAGAACCATTGGATTGTGTACTTAACAAAGGGAGCTTATGGTGTATAAATTATATGTCAGTAAAACTAAAGGCAGAGGTGAGATGGATAGAAAAAGACAGGTGGGGGAAGAGAGAGAAAGCGGTGAATTTTAGAGGCTCAGAGGATGCTTCCTGCTGGCAGGAGAAATATGTTCTGATCCACGATAGTGCTCATACGTATGAGAGAGTGTATATGAGTGTGTGTGTGTGTGTGTGTGTGTGGTATGTGCATGGTGTGTGTGAGTGATGTGCATGGTAAGTGCATAATGTATATGAATGGTATGTGTGGTGTGGGTGTGTTTTTGGTGCTGTGTGTGTATGTGTGTGTGGTATGTGAGTGGTGTGTGTATGGTGGGGGTCAGGGGGTGGTATCTGTGTCTGTGTGGGGGTGGTGGGTGGGTGTGTCTGTAGTGTGTGTATGTGTGGTGTGTGTACGAAGGGGAGATTGTGCTTCTTAGGTCCAGTGGAAAACACTCCTAGATGATCACAAATGGCCCACTCTGCTCTCTAGCCATGCCCCTTCATGAAAGTCCCTCCAACATAGGCTCTGAGCCACTGTGAAGCCATGACTTCTTGCAATCCACTGAAAGTGGCACATGAAAAGGGGAAAAGAGCGAGAACCTTATACAGGCTCCATCCACTCCATCCAACCCGGACAGGACCAAAACCATTTGGTGCGGAAACTATCTTGGATATTCCAGCTCTGGGAACCACACACAGGATGAAGAGACCACCAGCCAAGCCCGGCTACTGATAGAACATCAGTATTGGTGGTGTGATGAACGTTGCCCTGGTCTGTCTTGTGACACTTGTGACACAGACTACAAGGCTCTCAGCAACATGACAGCCACCTCCATCTCCCCACTAAGTTAATGATGGACTTTAATTTGATGGCTTTGAATTCTGAGGTGGATTTAAGGAGAAACACGATTTTAATGTGTGGAGAACACGCCATTTGTCACCGCTGTTTAGTGCCATTTAACACAATATTTATCTGATTGGCATATCAGTTACTTCGCATCATTGAAAATTGGCTGTAACAGGGATTCTGTGTGCTTGGCAACCAAGAGATTGATTATGGTTATTATACTAATGGCTGGAAAAATGAATTTCATCAGGAAAGCTGTTTTGAGGTGGTAGTGACAGGCCTGGTATGTTTACTCATGAAGCACCAGCTGCCTGCACACAGAATGCTGATCTGAAGGCAAGTCTTGGGCAAGGATGCTGGAGCCGGAGGCATTCATCTGCATCTCCAGATAAGTGGTACCCAGGGACTGAAGCACCACTCAAAGGTTTTTCTCAGTCTCCTCTCTTGTCTGGGATGGACCATCACAGCATGTAAAGTGCTTTGGCAGAGATTTTACAACTCCCCGACTAGAGCTGATGTGCCTTCAGTGGACTGCTCTGGTGGAAAGGGGGGAAAAGAGAGAGCCTTATACAAACCCCATCCAGTCCAGACAGAATAGAACCCATTTGCAGTGGACTCCGAGCCACCTGCTGCCTAAGTGCTGGTTTCTATGCAAAGTGTGTCCATTTTGACAGTATTAGGATTAGTTGTACACATATGTTTTCTTATGTAGTGAAACATTTCGACAGCTGAGAGTACGCCAAATAAAACGCTTCCATGGAAGGGCTGAAATTTAGACATGGATTTTTAAAAAGAAATCTGGGGTGGTGGGGGGGGGGTGGCTGGAAATACTTCTCTCCATAACCTGTTCTTGTCGCCCAGTTCGATGAATGGCTGTGTCTTCCCACTTTATCTAAGCACAGGTCCAGATGTGCACCTGAGGTATGGAGTCCTGGCATAGAGAGGTCATCTTCCTGTTAATTGGAGACTTGCTTCAAATTCCTGTCAGCAGCCAGGAGAGGAAATATGTGCAATTCCTGGACTCTCCCTCAGGACCCACCTTCTCCACAGACACACTGAGACCTCCGCAGACCTTTCACTATCCAAGAAAGAAAATGAGATTTGCCGGATGTTCTCCCAACCCCCCACAAGGGGCCTGGGCTCTCAGGATAACACAACATTAATGAAATTCACCTTCTGAGCCCTTTAATTGCTTCGAGTAGCACTTCACTCACAATCAATGTTCTCTGTCCCCGCTGCAATTTTCTTGTTTTGAAAAATAATAGTGTGACTCACACTTCAATTAGAAGGTAGAGGCTGTCCGCACTCCTCAGCACCCAGTGGCTGGTCCACCCTGGAAATATTCCCAACCGGTGGTAAACAAACGGAAAGGACATAAAAGATGAGAGGGTGTCCCTGTAATTGAGCATTGGAATGAGAGGAAACAGAAGAAGAGCGCCTATTAATAATGACACAGTAATTGGAGGTCACTCAAAGAGAGGCTTGGTACACTCCGTGTTCACATTAGCTTTGCAGAAAGAACCATTATAGATCTTTGTAAAGGGCTAATGTGAGTGATGGCAAGGCTGTTTATCAGATTTACCCAGTACCAGCCACCTCCTTCTTCTACCCCAGGGGAACTGGACCAGCACAAAGCACCTCACGGCATGAGGAAATCATTTTGATTTGGACCAGGGTATAATTAATGCAAAGTTCAATTGTACACATAATAGACGCTGGGGACTCCAGAGCCGTTTGTAGCCCTTTCTCCCATAGGAGGTGTGCAAGCCGGGACTCCTAAGGAAGAGGGAGTGCTGAATGCTTGCCCAGAGCAGAAGTGGCAATACATGGGGAAAGCAAGAGGCAGGGTACCAGGCTTGGTCTAGCTGATAGCCGAGACTCATCAATCTCACTTGGAGAAATCATAATCCCCAGCTCTCTCCCTGGTTTTTCTGGTGGTTATTTGAACTGGGTTGAAGGAAGTTCATTATTATTTAGCGGAGCTATGTCAAATTCTGATGGTTTTTTAAAAATATATATATTTCCTTTGTTTCTGGATCACCATTTTGTGGGCGCCTCGCTCTGATAACACTTGGCTGTATTAAAATTATTCATTGCCATAAGTTAGAATCATATCAAAATAGGTTTCCTTGACAAAAGGAATTCTGTTCATACGCATAAAATAACCGACGACAGCTGCATGGGGAAGCTGTACAGGCTGTGTTATCAACACCTCCAGGTGAGGATTTAAAGCTCCTTCGGCTTGAAAAGTAAAAAGGCGCTCTTCAAGATGAGATTTGGCTACTGGTGAAATTCTACACACTGCTGGCTTGTTCCCTTTGCCTCCCAGGCTACCCGTACGGCTACATCTGATCTCTACCCTCGTGTGCTGCTATGATAGTGAAGTAACTGACATCATCAGTTTCAAAGAGGAAAGGTTTATTTGGAGCTCAGAGCTTTGAAAGGTTCAAGCCGTGATGGTTGGCATTGCTGCATCTGCACCTGTGTTAACACGGCGTGTCATGGGAGAAACTTGTGATAAAGGAAGTCCATTCATCTTATCCACCAGAATCAGGGAAATGAAGAGGGAGGAAAAGGAAGAGAAGGAGGAGAGAAGAGGCGGAACAAGAGACAATAGTTAGTCGGCAATCCCCTTCAAAGACATGTCCATAACGATGCAAGACTTCCCACTAGGCTGCACTTCTAAAAGGTCTCACTGGCGCCTTTAACACAAGAGCCTTTGACAGACATTCCAGATGCAAACTCATTGTTACAAGTGCCTTCTGGAGCCTCTGAAGAAAAACAACATGGTTCTGACTCACTATTGGCTTCTCAGAGTAGACCTGAAATTCAAACTTCATGACAAGTAAGATTGCAATGTCCCTAGAGTCATGAGCTATGTCTACCTTCTTTTTTTATAAATTTCTCTCCAAGGGATTAGCATATCTTCCTCTGTGGATGACAAACAAACTTTCTGCAGTGAACTTTTGAAGAAATGGAAAAAGGATATCTCTGCTTCTAATTCCGTTGACCAGTAGGTAGGATGCAAAGTCTGAGGTACTGGGTTGAACAGTGCTTCCCCACAAAAAGCACCCTCACATCCAGTTAGAATTTACACATGGAGCTTCACCTGAAACTGCAGATGTAGTCAAGCTAACACGGGGCCATACTAGATTCGAGTGGGGGCTAAATCTGATATGACAATAATCTTATAATCTTCTACTGTCCTTCTAAGAAGAGGAAAATCTGGACACACAGAGACAGAGAGAGGAAAGGTCATGTGAATACAGGAGCATAGGTTAGAGCAATGCATGTGAGGACTGTCAAGAATTTCCAAGCCATCAGTAGAAGCTGTAATAGGCAAGAGAGACTGCTTCCTTCCATAGTCTTTAGAAGGAGCAGGACCTCGCCAGCGCACTGATTTGAAACTTCTAGCATTCAGTATAATGGGAGAATGTGTTCTGTTTCTCTAAGCAAAGATCCGGGGCCCTTTGTTACAGCAGTCATGCAAACCCATACAGACACTGTACATGTGAGAGGTCTTGTATGACTCTCTCAAGGTCTGCAGGAAGTATCATCAAGATGTCAGAAAGCAGAGTGAAATATGGATCACCATGTAAGCCATGTGAGTATGAAGAAAGGGCCATTCTGTCACCATCTGCTGGTTCCGCCCTCAAGTTTTTCTTTTATAAACATCATTTAGAAGGAAAGAGATGAATCACCCTGTAGTACACATGGATTCTCTAGCTTTACAGTGTCTTCATCTCCTCCATCCCCTTGTTTGATGCCTCTAGCCAACACCAGCCTTCCATACCTGGTGCAGCAGATTTTCTATCTACATTCTAAGATTCACTTTTATTCTTTATGTTTTGTCTGTATGTTAGTGCACCAAATGCATTCAGCAACCACAGAGACCAGAAGAGGATATTGGATTCCCTGTAGTTGTAGTTACAGATGGTTATCAGCTGCCCTATGGGTGCTAGGAACCCAGACGGAGTCCTATGCAAGAGCAGCAAGTGCTCTAAAACACTGACCCATCTCTTCAGCTTTTGCATCTATAATCTTAAAGCCCACTATCTCTGCTCTTCCTCTGATCCCTGTCGGTACAGCTACATCACTCCACTGATCACATATACTACTTCAATTTTCAAACAATCAATGTACCTCCAGGTTCTTGCTCTGGCCTCCCCTAGGCTCCCTAGTCCATGTGTTCTTTGTTGAGTGAGTCCAAGTACACAGAGCATAATATAGAAGACACCGTTTATTAGAAAGTAAAGTAGAATACCCTTAAAGGATGGAGTGTGGAAGAAAATTATCCTGTGGAGTGAGAATGGATAATGGCCAGAGACACCATTGTGCCCACACACATCTCTAGGTGGCCCTTACTATTTTCTAATGTTTCAGACAGCTTTCCTAGGCAGAATTTAGCTATTCAACGGGGCAGTTCTGAAAGTCATGTCTCTATCCATAGCCAGATACTCCTCAGATTCTATTTGTCTCATCAAATATCATGTAATAAAGTAGATTTAAAGGAACTAAAGAAAGGAAAAAAGTAACCGTGCTTTTCTAAGAGGAAATAGGCCTCTCTTAACTGGCCTCTGTCTTCCTCCGTTTTGAGTGATGTCAAGTCTAAGGTGGATCATTATGGTACTTCCCTTCCTTTAGAGTCAATGTGCTGCTGGAGACACAGGAGATGGAGCCCAAAGATGCCTGTGAGGGGAAGGTCCATCCTCAAAGATCTTCACACTTGCTGGTATCTAACTACTGACATAACAAATGCACAGCCATGCCTGGGACAAATCAGGGTGCCGTGGCACTGCAAATTGGTCTCCTCTGGAGTCTGTAGCAGGTGTCAGTTGAGGTCTCCTCTTCTGAAGGTCCTAACATGTTGTCCTATGTAATATTCTGCATTGACAGAAGTCCTCCAGATCAGTGTCATTCAGTTTACAACAACCACTGGTGCAACAGGGAAGCTGGATTCTTAATTATACTTCATTTAACTGAATTTAAATCTTAAATTTATATGTGGTGAGTGGTTATTGCCAACAATACTAGCACTTTTAATAATATACAAAGAGCCTCTCACACCTCATACATATACACACACACAGACACACACACACCTCCCAAGGCTTAACATTATTAATTCTTGGAACATAAGGAGGAAAGAAAACATCACTTATATGTTCCTTAATTTGCAAGGCCATCTCACCCACAATGGGGCTAATATTCTACACATTACACCAGTTTAATTCCTCCCCTCTCAGTCCCCAAACTCCATTCAAATTGTACCCTTTGGGGCCACTGAGAATAAAAAATGGGCCCATTATCAAGCCTCCCACTCCTTAATAGCCGTTCCTTTATCTACATAAGGACCCAGCCGATGCATCGAGATTGCCATTTATAAGGACTTGATTAAGTAAGTTCTTAAACAAGGTGTCATTCTTTTTCCCTGGCTGGAAGGAGGGGGTCAGGAGGGGAGAAGAATAATCTTTTTTTAAACTGCTATTGTCCATCACCAGTCTCTCTCTCTCTCTCTCTCTCTCTCTCTCTCTCTCTCTCTCTCTCTCTCTCTCTCTCTCTCTCTTTCTCTCCCCCAACTCCACCTCTGATTCTTTCTCTAGGGCATCATAAAGTACTGGATTTGCATCTCACTTCTTTCTGTACCTGATCAGACATCTATTTATTAAAACCTGGGACCTTGTGTATGTTCTATGAGTGTGTAGATAATCTAAAACACACCTATAATCTATATGGATTCAATGGAGTAATACAATTTCCTTTTTTAATGTGTATGTGTTTGAATGTATGTATGAATGGCCATGTGTATACAAGTACACACATGTGGGGCAGAACATGTATGTGTGTGTGTGTGTACATGGAGAGATGTCAGTCTCAGAAACCATCCACTTTTTTTCTTCTTGAGAAGGGAGCTCTCATCGGCCTGGAGCTTGCCAATGAGGGGAGGATGACTGAGCAGTGACCCTCAGGGTTCCTCCAATCTCTACTTCCCCGACATTGAGATTACACATCCTCTGTTGCATCTCTGTTTGCTTTTCATAGGTTCTGAAGGACTGAACTCAGGATCTCATACTTCCCAGGCTAATACTTTATTGGTTGAACTTCCCACCCAATCTTCAATCTCTTTTCTCGCCTCTTTTCTTTTTTTTCATTTTTTATTAAATTCTTTATTATACTTTATTCACCTTATAGACCCCTGTAGTTTCCTCCCCCCTCCTGTCCCAATCCCCCCCCCCCCCAAGACCGTTATTAGGGGAGGCCTTTTTTTCCTTCCTTCTGATCCTAGTCTATTAGATCTCATCAGGAGTGGCTGCATTATCTTCCTC
>CM053747.1:40252108-40296428 GCA_028658305.1 Pachyuromys duprasi
TCCTCTTTTCTAAGGAAACCTTCCTTTAAAAGAGCCTATCGCCTCCTATGAACAGACACAGGCAAGTTTGGAGCCACTGTCATCACAGGAGGCAAACAGCCCCATGCTGCCCACAGTAAGTAACCCAGATACAGCCAGCAGGGATCTTCCTGCAGAGGAAGCATGGTCGAGAAAGAGGCATGCTAGTACAGGTGGATTCTCTGATAAGGAAAGGATTATGGAGCAGGGCGTGGCCACTTGGCATTTCTAATGCAGCACAATCAGGCACAGTCTGCCAGGTTGTTTTTACACAGTTAGGTCTTGGGTCCTGAAATGAGCACAGGGTTTGTTTGTCTGACTTGAATCAGAGCTACTTGAATTAGCCCAGGGAGCCTTTTAAGATTTTCTCATCTCAGGCTGGGTCTCTGAAGAGTCTTGTTTGATCAATAATAAAAAAGCTATCCAGCCTCTCTAGATGAGCACAAAATGGTTCTCAGAAAGCTGCCAACATGGAGGACGATTCCCAAGGGCACTCTGCTCTGTGCAGTTTTAGACCTGAGCTCTGGGCCAGGGGACACCTCCACTAATTCTTTTAAAGATGTGAGAATATCTGAGACAATGGAGACACTGTGGTTGCCTGGTGATAAGCCTGCATTTCGTGGTTTCATTGCCTAGGATGCTGGTGGCATTCTGTGTCTGCCAGTGTGCAGCATGGTAGCTGGTTCTTATGTGCCAAAGACCAAGACTGCACCGAGTCCCTCTTTGCTATCTCCCTCTGGCACCAGTCACTTGCTCCCTGCCTGAAACCCAAGAAACACTTGAGCTATTCATTTCCAGTTCCAGGGCATTGCAGCTAAATGGTGAAGATGCCAGCCTACCCTTTCTCCTGAAAACAACAAAAGTAAACAACAAAAACTTCTCTGAATTTATTCCACAAACACGTGAAAACCTATGTCAGACCTGGGAGTACAACAGAGTCGGTGGTCTAACAGAGGGAGACAAACCCCAAACCAAGTCTTTGCAATAAGGTCTAGAAATAATTGTGTACAACAGAGACTATCACAAGTTCCAGCACCCAGGGCACCAGTTGCTCCTGGCTTCCTTCTTCCTCATTGGTCATCTCCTCCTTGGATTCATTGTTGGTTCTGGGTCTTTTTCCACATTCCTTTTTTTATATGCATTTTTTTTATTCAACAGAGATATTAAAGTACAAATGGATGTTGCGTGCGTTACCATCTTGCCAGCAAGAACGACGCGGCACACACAGGATCCTTCTGCAGTAAAGCTTTAATGCATCTTGAGAGGGAGAGCATAAGCTTACAACGAGTAGAGACGGAGACCCTGAGTGGCAGAAACCCAGCCCTTATATAGAAAGCTATCCTCCGCTTAGGATGTGTCAGCCTCTGATTGGCTGTAACTCATCAGGCAGGGTGACGCCACGGGAGAGGCAGAGCACAATGAGTGGAAATTTCCTTCGCACATGCGCAGCTTTCTTGTTTATCGGTTTGGGACACAGGATATCAGCGCCATCTTGTAATGGCGAATGTGAGTGCGGCCCCTCACAATGAAGAGCTCAGTTAAGAGGTTACAAAGATATAACAAACTGCCATGGAAGTGATGGTTTATAATGGGTCTAGAAATTATATATATACATATATATATATATATATATATATATACAGGTGTGTGTGTATAGATGTGTGTGTATATATTTGTATATGTATGTGTGTGTGCTCACATATGTTGTATGTACTTCCTGTGCATATGAGCAGGCCAGAGATAGACAATTCATATCTTCCCCAGTCACCCTCTAGCTTTGTTTTTGTTTGATAGTTTTTTTTAAGACAAGGTCTCTCAGGAACCTGGAGCTCACTAGTCTTTCGGCTAGACTGGCAAGCCAGTCAGCCCCAGGTATTGTCCTATCTCTGCCTGCCAGCTGTGTGGTTACCGACAAATGTCACTGTCCCCTGCTTTTGAGGTGCTTCTTGGGGAATCCAAACTCAGTCTTTCATGGTGTGTAACAAGCAAGTTATGGAGCCCTGAGCTTGTTAAAGATCGAGTAGAATGATGTAAGACTATTTTCACTTAGATGTCCTCCTGGTGTCCAGCTTACCCCTGTTATATTTCATAAGCACACACGTTCACCTTGTATGAAAAGGAAAGGGATTTGAAATTTGACACCTGACTGAACAAAAAGAATGTCAATCCTGACATTCTTGGTGGGATCTTCAGACCTTAAGGGAAGACGGAATTGTACTTTAAATTTTTTTATGTTTTTTGGACAGGTCTCCCTCTATAGGGAATCATCATCCTCAGATCTGTTTAGTGATACAAGATGAAAGATAAGTCAATGAAAGGAAATGTAAAACAAACCACCTTTCCTTTTCGAGTTTAAGGACCAAGCTGCTGCCTTCTCCTTTCCATCTGTGTTTACCCCTGGGATAGGGAGGTTGACTTGGCCTTAACCAGCTTTTCCAGACTGTGGCTCTTGAACTTTAAGAATTTCTCAAGCTCTAAACTCTGCCCCAGTTCCCAGATTCACTCACCTAGTTGCCCACTTGCTGCCTTCTTCTATGGTTCAGGTGTAGTTTGTCCCTTCAGAAACTGAGGGGGTCCTTGAAGATATTCAGAAAGAGAAGCAAACCCCACAAAGAGATAAGAATGAAAAGCTGGTAGACTGACTTTGTCAACCTGGGTCAGACTTCTGGGGGGGGGGTCTAATAATAGGCAGTTTATTCCCAATGTTTAAACCCAGTATAATCTGGAAAAAGGTTTCCTGGTGTAACACAATCCCCAGTGCACAAGGAAGCATAATTACATCGAAACTCAACTCAGGGTAGTGTCATTTCTTCCAAGAAGATGGGATCTAGAGAGAGCCTACCTGTACTAGCTTAAGGGCCTAAGAATCTGGCCTGGTCTCAGTCCCACAGATAGTGAGTGTAGAGGTCATTTGGGCTATTGGCCACCTCTGGTCCTGGTTGAGGGACTCCCCTGGCTATAATTGTCATTTAGATTACTAGCCACCTCTAGCCCTGGCTGCAAAACTTGATATGCCTGGCCCAACAGATAACCAGATCACTGGCTGCCAGTCACCTCTACCTCTCAGCTTTCTGGATGGAAGGATAGGTTTTTCACCTTTCACATTGGAAAGACAATCCTTGTGTTTAACATTCCTGGCTTCTCTGGATATCTGTGGCCTGGAGGACCTTCATGCTATGTTCCCAACAAGAAACTCATTGAAATTTGGTTTCTAATGATTTTTGGGTTTGGGGGTTATAGCAAATGCTTAGATCATTAAAGGGCATTGACATCTTCCAGGAGCGAGCTCTTGATGTAATAAGTTGTTATGTGAGCCCAAATTCTTTTGCTGTGTCCCAGGGTCATGTGTACCTGCTAGCACCTGCCCACCCACCATGAGATGGGACTCCCTGAAGCCCTTACGAGATGCTAGCACCATGTTCTTGGGCTGTCCAGCCCCCAGAATAATGAGGCAGCATCAGTTTCTGATCCTGATATGCTAGCCGGGCATTTTGTTACAGCAATGGGAAACAAACTAGCACATGTATACTCAAGATTCACATTTAATAGCTTCTAAATGGGACCCTGATTTTTCCCAACTAAGCCTGTGTTTCCCAGTCTACCCCTCTCTACTGATGACAGCCACATCCTTGGAACTGGTCAGGTCAAGGCTGTTATGGTCATCCTGGGCTCCTAACTTCTTCCCAATCCTCCGTCCCATTCACCAGCAAATCCCTTTTGCTTATTAAAAGGAAACGTTTAGACAAAATAAATTCAGAGTTGATTAAGCAAAGGACAATTTGTGGTGTGGGAGCCCCCTGCCAAATGCAAAGAGTCCTGTTCTGCAGAGCAAGCAGTGAAGCCCCACTGGCAGAAAAAGAACAGAAATGGCTTCCTTGCTTACAGCTAAGCCTTTCTCTCATTTGGAAATGGTCTGATCGATCAGCTGCTGTGATTAGCTGAGACAAGTAAGTGGTTGATTTGTTTGTTTTAAGCTTTTAAGTTGGGTTTCACTATGTTTACATACAAAGCTAGGTAGAATCGTAGGTATGGGGCAACTTCAGGCCAGGTTTAACTTAGTAAGCTCCGTCATTCTGATCTATTGTCTCCTCTCTGGATGACTGTGATAACTTTTTAAAAATGAGTCCTCTGTTTTCAGACGTGTACATTTTATTCTCCTCAACTGGCCAGACTTATCCATCTAAGACCTAGACGGAATATATAGCTCTTCATCCCAATCTTTTTGATTCTGAGCAAGCTTTCAATCTTTCATTTTGAGTGAGCTTTGAGTTCATCTTCTGTCTGCACAGCGTCCTCTTGACTCTTTTTTAGCAGCCATTGTATATTCCTAATTAGAGTCTTCACTGCACCCCTACAGACAAATTCACATCTGCCTCCCTCACTTCAAGACTCCACGCTACAGGATGCAGACTAAACACCTGCTCAGAAAGCATCATCTCCTTCCCATGGACTCACGTCAACTTTGCCTTCTCTTCACAGCATTACCCTCTCATGACATAGATGTTTGTTTGTTGCCTTTATTCCTATAAAAGTCAGGATTCTCTAATGGAACAAAGCCAAAAAAAGGAACAAAAATAACCCATAGAGTGTGTGTTTCTCATTTTAAAGGATATCAGTTTACATGAATATGGGCTGCATAGTCACACAATAGCAACTATACACTATAGCAACCTTCAGAGAACCTGGTAGTTACTCAGTCCAAAAAGTTGGAACAGTCAGCGCAAAGGGGACACATGATGCAGCCACAGCCTGAGGCAGAAAGCCCAGCATCAACCTGGAATGTTGCTGGTGGGAGTCTACGTTCAAAGTGACGAAGCTGGCATTGTCTGGTGCCCCTGGGTAATGGCAGCAGTGTTAGAGGTACTTCATGGAGAGGAGCCGAGCTTTCTTAACTGTAAGCACCGTTCGTCTGAAGAATTAAATTTCTCCAGTTTTTATCTCACCTACATTCAGAGTCTAATACACGGTGCCACACACATTCCCAGCAGTCACTTCCCCTTCTGTTGCTGTCCCACAAGCCAGTCATCTCTGGAAACATCCTCTCAGGTCTACCTGGAAGTGGGCTGTATCAATCTCCTAGGTGTCTTTCAGTCCTATCAAATCAACAATTAAAATGAGCTACCATAATTCCCAAACTCCAAAGTTCAGGTTCTTTCTGCACCTAAAGCTCCTCTCCCACAGCCTAAAAGGATGCTCAAAAAGAAACATGTTCATTAAACATGTGCTGAACAGATGAACAGGCAAAAAGTTACTTCTAATGGAGAAGAGTCTAAGATGCAGAGGGGCGTGTCCAGCTTCAGGGCCTACATCTAAGGGAAAGTGCCGTTGTAGCCCCTTATATACAGACCACTATACCCCAGGTCATGTGACCCTATGATACTGTTCATAACTGATTAAACCAGAAATTTACATCCCATCGATAGAAATCTACCAGGAGTCCCATATTTTAAATAGAAAAACAAAAAAGCGACAGCTTTGAAATGGGCTGTTTCATCAGACGGTCCGCTTTTCTCTGACCGGTCTACTCTCCTCTGCAGTTTCTTTCCCTCTTTCCTCTTGTGAAAAACTCCCGCTCTCTTGCTTAGTCACCGGGACTGAGCCTTTTCGTTCTCTCTTTTCCCTGTGCCCCTTGCTTCCTGGGGGCTTTCACTTCCACCTTCAATTTTCCCAATTGCCCCACCAATTCTGCAACCTTTTCAGAAAAGAGAGAGTAGAGCGACGCCTTTTGTTTTCCCATCTCAGGCAGTTTTGTTTCTCACGTCCCTCCATTTCCACCTGCAATTTTTCCAACTGCTCAGCAATTCTTCCAAGTTTTTTTTCCAAACAGAATATAGGAAGAAGAGAGAAAACAAAAACAAGCAAACCAAAAACAAACAAACAAAATAGAAAATCACCTCTGGGAACAAAGCGGGAGGTATACTAGCAGTAGCAGACACAAGAGAGAGATTTTTAACTTGTGCCTTGAACAAACTATCTATTCCTTCATCCCCTGCCATTTCCCCTATATCATTTGAAATCAAAATTCTCATTCTGTCCAGCTCTACATTGGGTACCAGTTGTAGTCGGTGTTTGCTACTTTGTGGGTTCTTTCTTACACCCTTCCCCACATGTTTCCTACCCTTTAACCCCCTAACATTAAATATGAGAGAATAAAGAATAGAGAGGAAAGGAAAGAGATCCCTGAATAAAAAGTCAAAGGTTGGAAAGGAGATGGCATTATTGTTAGACTACTTCCTGCTGGTTAGGGGCATTGAGATCCTTGGAGAAAGTTTGATCTTTGCTGTCAGGATATCTAATTTCTTTTTGTTGTTTCTTCCTTGTGCACAACTACTTAACAAAACACAACCAAGAGCAACCAATAACCAACCAATAACCCCCACCCACAGACCTCTCAGAGCCTTAGCATTTCTATACCCTTTTAAAAGTCTCTAGAATTCTAAGCATCACACAGTTGCAGAAACTCTCTGCAGCTGGAAAAATCATACCTCTGCTAGAGCACGAGGTAAATCACAGTCAGCTGCTGCCAAGCAGCCCCATATCCCCACACCTGGGTTTAAAACAAAAACATATTCTTAATATTTCTGTGTTTTTTTAAAAGAAACCAGAATTCCAAAAATGTCACTAAAGTGACATCAATGGAAATAACACCTTTTATTTTACCCAGTATGTCTAAAATATTATTATTTAAGCAGATAAGAAAGATACAGAACATTAATGAGGCATGTTGCATTCTTCTATTTTGCACCAAGTCCTCAACTTCTATTTATTATATACTTATGGCATATAAGTGGGATGAGCCTCAGCTTCAGGTACTCAGTGGCTTCTTGACTATCATCATATCAGCCTGTGAAGGTCTACAAGGATTATAATTACTACTGAGAACAGAACTGTTCCTTCATAACCAGGACCAGTGTCTATCCTCTTCTACTTCCTGTCTACAAACTAGCTAGTCCAATAAAAATATCATCTCTAATGATACCAGGTTTTCCCTATTTGGAAGAACCCAAAGCTGCCTTCTAACCCAGATTTCCCCACCCTGCTATTTCATATGTTTCCCCTGAGATAGAGTGGACAGATTTATGAGCAAAGAAGTTGGAAATTTCAGGCATACCTGACTTGAATTCCATTTTCCAGGGCAATATTTACTACTGTCTGGTGGACAAGATAATTGTTTTAGCCCATTTTCTGTTGCCATGATGAAGTACCTTACAGCAAGTACTATAGAGAAGAAGAAGAAGAAGAAGAAGAAGAAAAAGAAGAAGAAGAAGCAGAAGGAGTGGAGGAGGAGGAGGAATAGGAGGAAGTGAAGGAGGAGGAGGAAGTAGTAATAATAGTTTGTTTAGCACACAGTATTTCAGGCTAAAAATCCAAAGTCAAGTGGTCCCATCTATTCTTGTACTATTAAGAGTTTTTCTTCATAATAACAACATGGAGAAGAGGATGCTCACTGTATGAGAACCCTAAGGCAAAGCCCTGGTGGATGAACCACCTTCCACTAGGCCCCAGCAGTTAAAGTTCCCAACACCTCAGCATTTCCATGCTGGATATCAAGCACCCAGAACAGTCACCCTTGAGGACCAAATCACATCAAGCAGAGATGGACTTTGCTGGCTTAGTGAGTATTCTTCCCACAGCAGAGAACTGTTTAGAAACAAAGGAATGAGTGGGAGAATTCAGACACTGACGGATATTTGAGTCAGAACATGACATGACCTACCAGGAAGGTAGTGCTCAAAGAATATTCCAGATGACCATGAGAGCTCAGCTTACCTAGGAGGTATTCTAAATAGGCTACAGAAAGCTCTGTGGTGAGGATAGAGAGCAGAATCTGTGGAATCTAAAGTGATGAAAGGTCAGCAGTCACGGGGGCAGGAATAGGGGTTCCCTGGCAGTTGTTTATTCTAGACAATGATATTCCCATATTCCCAGACCAAGGTCTTTGCTCACCTCCTTCCAGGTAAATGCACAATCATCACCTGGGATTTCTGCATGTCCCTTTCTTCTTTGCTACACACTACACACACACACACACACACACACACCTCCAACTCCCCCACATGACTAATAGTCTACTGGTGACACATTTGTCATCTCTGGCCCTATATTCCTTGACCTTCTTTGGTTCCTTAGCATTCAGGAAAAGAGACTTCAGAGAACCTTGTTTGTTCTCACAGATATCTGGGCATGATTGAATAGTGGGAATGGATGTGTAATTTCAGATCGGGAACGCCCGGCAGTTGTTAGAGATGGTAGGCTGAGAACCAGCAGTGGAAAGCCCAGCCCCGATCCGCCTGGTAAGATGGCTGCACACTGCCTCCCTCCCCGTGAATCAGGCCCTTCAGACTCCACCACTGCCAAGATGAGATGTCACTGCTGATTAATTAGCAACACTGGGTGTCTCTGGGGTGCCTCTCCAACCTTCATCAAGAGACAGTTTATTGGGTTCAATACTTGAAATTATGAACTTGAATGGATGTGTTTTGCCCTCTGGGAGTTATTTTGAAATATTTCCTTCAGTAGAAAAAAAAATTTAAGGTGTTACCTTGGAAAACTGATGTAAGATCATAGCTGAGAATAGCTATAAATGCTACCCAACACAAAAGTGTAAACTTATTTTAAAGCATTGAAGTTTCTTTTCTGAATAGCAATGTCATGCTGCAATATCAAAAGGCTGGGCATGCCTGGTAGATTTTTAAAATGAGAGAACCTTTGTGGTTTATATTAATTTTCTTGTTAATTTCTGTAATTGCTGCCAATGAAGTATACCTTATTCTGCCAACATTTTCCATGTGGCTGACCTGTGCTAAGCCACTCTTTACAGTTCTCTCTGCCTTAATTGCCTCCTTGGCTTAATTAAGTCCTTTGTTTAATGTCTAGGCAATATTATCAACATAGTTAGCTTTATTCCTAAACATAGTCTGAAATCCAGTGCAGGCTAAGAAGAAAAGACAACATAATGGGTTATACAACGAACACTATGGAATCTGAATTCAGAAAATACCTAATAATCTTTAAACAGTTATTCAATAATTTCTTCAACACTGATAGCCTCTTCCACTTCCATTCTTGTCATCTGTAGCTCAGAACTCACTTATCTTGGACGAGGGTGAAGGAGCACCCAAAAAGAAAAATTTCAGCAAGCAAAACAGGCAGTTCTCTAGCCCCTATTGTGAGTCACTTTAGAGCAGTGGTTCTCAATCTCAAGACCCCTTTGGGGGTCATAAAACCCTTACATGGGGGTTGAATATCAGATATCCTGCATATCAAATACTTACATTAAGATTCATAACAGTAGCAAACCTAACAGTTATGAAGTAGGAACGAAAATAATTTTATGGTGGCGGATCACCCCAACATGAGGAACTGTACTAAAGGGTCGTCGTATTAGGGAAATTGAGAACTCCTGCCTTACATGGTTGCTGTCTTGTAATCTAAGAGACAGAGAAGCAGGAGGAACAGAGCGTGGTGGTCAAGGACACCAGAACAAGGGAAGACCGTGCCCAGTTCCTCCAAATTGAACACCCTGGATCTTCTTCTCACTCTCATTATTTTGAGCATTTTTTTCAATTATTAAGACAAAAATTTAAAAACTGAAACATCAAAAAATATGAGTATCTCTTTGGGTGTTCAATTTGTGCTCTCCCATACACACACCATATCAACATCATTAATTAGTAGATATAATAATACCAGAGAGAAAGTAACCTACTCAACAAATCTCTGAAGTTTTGCAAAGTGTGTTATGAAAATATTTTTTAAAACCTATCCCTAAATCATTAGCAGAATTTTTAAAACATCATTATTACCCATCTCTCATCTCTTTTTGGAAAATAAGGTGTAACATGAATTCCAAACCTATGAACCTCATCTATATTACTAACGACTAGATCTTCTAGCTAGCACAATAATCGTGGTAATATAAGCATGTATCTTTTGGGAAGTGTGTTTCAGATTTCTTAAGAAGGACATTTCAGGGCTGTAGAGATGGCTCAGAGGTTAAGAGCACTGGCTGCTCTTCCAGAGAACCTGAGTTCAATTCCCATCACCCACATAAGTAATAGCTCTTAATCATCTGAAACTGCAGAACCAGGGCATCTGACATTGTTTTGTTTTCTAGACTCTGAAGGTAGCAGGCAGGCACATGGTGTTTTGATCTTCATACAGGCAAAACACCAATACATACAAAAATGAGTAAATGGCAACAACACCGTATGACCAAGATACATTGCATGCATGTGTGAAATTTTTGAAGAATAAATGAAAATTATTAAAAAATAAAAAATAAAAAGAAGCATGCCAGCTGCTAAAAACAGAGAGCAGGCAACAATGGCTTGAACACATGAGTTCACCCATATAAAGGAAATGTGAAGATTAATATGGTGCCTCCCTTAACCTAAAGACCCAGAATCCTTTTCATCTCTCAGCCATCTTTGCTACATGTCTTTCGTTTTGAGTACATAGAGGAATTTACTGGCCATGATGTCCATATAAAAGACAGGAATCAGAAGAATGGGACAGGGCCCAGTGCATATGATGCTGTGCATCATACCCTAAGTAGTTAAGTTGTTTCAAGTTCATTGCTTTATTCTTCTACCACCAAAAGGTTGTGTCTTCCATCGCCCTTACTTAGGAGGTGAAATTAACAAGAAAGTTCTCTGAAAAAGCCACTGTTGTCACTGCTGTTACTGGCTGTCCAACACCCATCCCCTCTGAGGACATTTTGTGTCATCTTAACAGAAACAGGGTCCCCTTCCCCTGACAACCCAAAGAAACAAGACTCTTCCTCCCCCTGCCTTCTGGGGAAGAACAGATAAAAGCATGTGACCCAAGTGCAGCCAGTCAATTACTACAACTTAGTAGCCTCCATCTTAGACATTAGGCTTTGGTGATAGAGAACACTGTTAGATAAGTGTCTGCAGTAAGACTAGAAGTTTTCTGGCCAGATGGATCCTGCTAGAAGACTATTGTTGATCTCTCTGTTTCTTGGTGCCCTGGTTCTCTTCTACTCCTATCTTCCATGCCAGTTTCCTCCAGCTAACTGAAAGTTCTGACCTCTTGTTGCTCTTCCAACTTGTAGCCTTTTTGCTTAAGATAATAAGAATTGGACAGGTTTTAAAAATATAACGCATATTTGCCTTCAAAGTGTTTGTGATATAAAGCATGCAGAAAAAATGTTAAAGAATAAATTTAAAGACCTGGTTGGCTGTTTGGCATAAATTATTCAACCACAGAATTAATGGTAAAGAAATTCAAGAGACAGAAATATCATGTTGAGCAAGATGGTCAGGGAAAGCCTGAACAGAAAAGGAGGAATTTGATTATCTTAAAGAGAAGTAGAAGGTAGCATTCCACATGCCTGATGTGAGGGAGAATTAAAGGTGAAAGTGAGACAGGGAAAAGAGAGACTCAGAAAGTCATCATAAAGCAAATTTGTGGCTCCATCAAGTAAACAGGGAAGAAAGAAAAAGGTGAGCTTATTTGAACATGGGTAATCAAGATGGACGGATGATGGTTCCTAAAAGCTGAGTGGTACATAAGAATGTTTCCCTTTGTTTTGATATACTGTTAGCAGCAGAGAGATAATACAGTGGAATAAAATGACTGCTCCAGGACCGGTAGATGAGGGAAGCCAGGGAAGCTACTTTTCTCTTAGGGATGTTTATGTTCCGAGAATGGATGACTTTTAGGCCGACAAATATTTTTGGAAGTTTCATAGGACAATGAGAAAAGAAATAAGGGCCCGCCCAGAGACCAAAATAGGCCATGAAGACTAATACACCATCTTGGAATGTAACTTAGAAGGATACCAGTTGCCTTAAATACCATGGTTCTATTTCAAATTATTTCCATTTCTAAAACAAAATCCGGGTGTTCTTAAGTTATTTAAACCTTCCAAATAACTACGAAAAAACAAAGATAAATTCCCTCTGGAAGTCAATAATGTCTGGAACTTCAAAGTATTCCTACAAGCAATTTTCAGTGTAATATCCAGCATACAATCAAAATGACCAGACACATGAGGAATGAGACTACATGTACAGAACCTGCAAAAACACAAGACAATAAAAACAGACCCATAGGCTCTCTAGATATTAGTTTTATCATACTTGAACTCTGAAACAACTATGCTTCCTATGTTCAATAATATAGAAGATGAGATTGAAATTTTTGGCAAAGAACTGCAAACTTTAAGATACAAATTTCAAGACTAAATACTGTAATCAACCATTGAAAGTTACAATCCAACAAGCATTTTTAAGATGCATATTAATAAAGAAGGAAAAGTAGCTTGTGAAAAACTTTTCCAAAAAACAGTGGGAAGACACAGAAGAGAAACACAGGGATAGATGAGATACAGTGGGAAAGCCTAACGTACATTTAACAAAGTCACAACAGGAGAGGAGACAGAAAATTGGTAGAAGTCATAACTGACAGAAGGAAGGTGGGAAATTTCCCCCAAATGATGAAAGGCATCAAGTAACAGAACCAAGAGCCCACACTAAAGAAAAATAGAGTGTACTCATACCTTGGCATACCATTCTAACCTACTGAAACACACACCTTAAAGTCAGATAAAGAAGCTGGGATTATGTCTTGGTGTTTAAGAAAACTGCCCAGCAGACACATTGGGCAGCTCATAACCACCTGTAACTCCAGCTTCAAAGAATCCAGCAACCGCTTCTGACCTCCGCAGGAATTTGTATACACATACACAGAAACAGTATTTTTAATTTGTATCTGTTTGTATTTTTATGTGTATGGGCGTTTGGCCTACACACATATCTGTGCACCATGTGTCTGCCTGATGCCCTCAGAGGTCATAAAAGGTCAGATCCACCGAGACTGGAGTTACAGACAACTGTGAGCCACCAGGCATGTACTAGGAATCAAACCTCAGTCTACTGGAAGAGCATCCAGTGCTCTTAACCACTGTGCTACCTTTCCAGGCCCTAGATATTAATCTTAAAAAAAAAAAAGTGAAGGGAAACAAAAAACTAAGTCATCTGTAACGAGCCTCTCACCTTCAATCAAAGGCATTTCCATAAATCAATTAAAATTGAAAGGAAAAATAACTCAATAGAATAAAAGACAAAGCTGAGCAGATGCTTCACCACAAAGACTGCATAAATGACCACACACTTGGAAAAAGCTGCTCAGCTCCGTTTGTAATAACTAAAAGGTATAAATAAAAATCATCCTGCCATATCACAACCTACTCACTAAAATGACTCTTTGGTGAACGTATAAAATATGAGATGTTATGAGGCAGCAAGGCAATTCCCACACCCTTCTGACAAAGCAGCTTTTAAAATTACTGGTTAATAACCAATGAAAGTTGAACAAAATAAGTGTCAGGAACAAAGAGCATCAAAGCAGTGGTTTATACAAAAATCAACATATGGATACCTTTGGGGCCAGTTCTCTACCTGTGCGAGTCACATTCCTTTCACAGAGATCAATAGCAGATATCCTGGTATCCAATATTTACATTATGATTAACAACAGTAGCAAAATTACAGTTATGAAGTAGCAATGAAATAATTTTGTGGTTGGGTGGTCACCACGACATAAAGAACTGTATTAAAGGATCTCAGCGTTAGAAAGGTTGAGAACCTCACTCAGCCTTTGGGGATAGAGCAGAGATAAGGGAATCTTTGGACGCTCCTGGAAATATTGCTTTTTTATCTTGAGTAATGTTTTATGGATGTTTACTCTGATATATCACAAGCTATGTGGTTTTCTCTTGTGTACTTTTCCAAGCAAAAACATTTAAGCAAAAGTAAATAAATGGATAAAAGTTGTGTGGGTTGTTGAGATGATCAATGAGTTATTGCCAGAGCTGAGGATCTGAGTTCAATCCCCCAAGACCCACATGGTAGAAAAGAGAGTCAACTCCCACAGGCTGTGCTCTCTCTTCCATAAGAGAACTGTATGCACATGTCTTTACACATACACACACACACACACACACACACACCACATAAATGTTTTAAATGTTCCCTAAAAATAATAATAAAGGCTTTAACTATAAAAGTAGAACCAAGCCTTCTTACATAATTACATATTGATATTTACTGGTTAGCAGGTACTAGGCAAGTTCTTAGAATATACTATATTGCATCATATTGTGTTGTATTAATTATATTCATATCATCACAACAATCCTCAGAACAGTTTGCCTCTGCCCCTCCCTCATTCACTCTGTCTTAATTCCCTTACAGAAAAATAAGGATAATATGAAACTACCTTGAGAGGCTGTGAGCCACCCAACCTGAGTGCTGGGAACAGAACACAAATCCTCTAGAAGAGCAGCAAGCATTCTAAATTAATGAACCATCTTTTCATCCCCAAGTAATCTCATTTTAATGGCTGAGATTTTTCTTCACAAAATAACACAGCAAAAGGGATGCCTTTTTGTGTGAATGTAGCCAGAGATGGCCATCTAGTCCAGCTCCTTACTCTATGGTTGTTCCTTCCATGAATAGGGCTTGAGAGCCACACCCAGCCTGGAAGTCCCTTCATCAACCCCTACGGGAAACCTGACAAGGTACAAAATTACAAAGCCAAGAAGGAGCCTAACGATGGGGCAAAAAAAAAAAAGAAACAGGGCAGGAGAACAAGAGAAAGAACACTCCCTTCACCTCCGTTTAATTCTTTCGTGTCTGTTTTTGTCACCTCCAATTCAGAGACAACATTCTTAAAATCAAAGATGGTCAGGCACTCACTATGAAATTCCACTCCTTCTCTCTGAACCTAATTCCTATGTAATAAATCAACTATGAATGAACCCTAGAAGATTTTATAATTTACAAAAGGGTTTTATATGTGTGAGTTCTTTTAAAAGACAAAAACTTAAAAAAAAATCTCTGTTGGGGACCTCTTGGTCCATCCTTGATATGTCAAAAGCCTGCATGTCATCACCCCCACTCCTATCACAAGAAAAATCTAGGAAGAAATATGGAAAGCCAGTAACTTTGCTTGACCCCCACCACAGAACTGAGATTATGTGGGAAACTGCAACCTCAAAATGTAGCAGACATGTTAGAGTCCAGAAACATGTGCTGAGAGCAGCTTGAAGGTTGGAGACAAACCCGTTGAGGCCAGAAGATGGTAGGAAAAATTTAAATGGAAAATTTGAGCACTTGGTAGATGTTGAGCAAGAGCTAGGATAGGAATGTAAAATTCCTAGAGTCACAGTCCTAAGGAAGCCCCCACAGTTTACATCCAGGAAGCCCCTGACGATAAAGAATAAGTGAGCACTATGCAATCAAGCCAGCCCCTTTTCGAAAATGGCTACTAACCATTTTACCAAGGGAAAAGATAACTTCTGGTTCACTCCACTTGGAGACTAGAAATTCCTCCTAGTCTTCCCTGCTCCTAGGCTTCTGTCTCACCTTAGGGAAGAAGAAATACAATCAACAGGACTCAGGACATCAAGGGAACAGACATGAACATAGGAGCCAGGCTGGGGAGTGAGTATCCCAAAGGCAGAAAATATACAACTAGAGAAGCACATGAGGACACAGCCCAGAGACACAGGACTATTGGAAGAATGAAATATCTAATTAAAAGACCATAGAATCATCTCCTTTGCCCCTATCTTACCACCACACCAACAGGACTCCAGGACAATAATACTTTGTCTTAGTCACCGTTCTATTATTATGAAGAGACACCATGACCACCTCAGCAACTCTTATAAAAGAAAGCATCTAATTGGAGCTGGCATTACAGTTTCAGGTTTACTCCATTACCAGCATGATAGGAAGCATGGCAGCACACAGGCAGACATGATGCAGGGAGAGCTGAGAGGTCTACATCCAGATCCTCAGGCAACAGGAAGGAGAGTGAGCCGCTGGGCCTGGCTTGGGCTTCTGATACCTCAAAGCCCACCCCCACTGACACACTTCCTCCAACAAGGCCACACCTACCCCAACAAAGCCACACCTCTTAATCCTTTCAAATAGCACCACTCCCTGGTGACTAAGTATTCAAATACACGAGCCTTTGGGGGCCATTCTTATTCAAACCACCACTCAGCCTAAAGAAAAGCAAGACACAAACTCTCGCAGAAGGACGTCAGGAAACACTGAAGTCAACAGGACTCAAAAGCTGGAGAGATCTGAAGTTTCTTAGAATTACCGTTACAGCAAACATTCCACACAGTCCAGCTCCTAATCTAATCAGCACAGATACATCCTACAGAAGGCCCATTTTCCTCAGCCCCTAACACCCAATACAAGAAGGTCAGCTTTCAACAGCACTACTGTAAGTTATGCCAAGAGACAAGAATTAAAACTCAGTCAGGAGACTGCAGGGTTGCTCAGATATCAAGAACACTTGTTGCTCTTGCAGGCCTCTGACCTAAGAAAGATGTCCCTAGCTACACAACCTCTCTTTGTCCTCCAGGGACCCCTGGGCTTACTCTGTGGCCTTGTTGAGGTCCACACTCTAATTGCTCTGCCATCTCTGGTTCCCTAGGTAGTACACTGAAAACTCTTCTTCCCCTCTCTAACCCTCCCTTTGGGATTTTTCTGCGGTGTCTGTGAATGAAACAGTTCTCCATGAAGCCCTGGGGAGCCTTAAGCCACTGGGAAAGGAAGCCATCCTGGTACCCTGTTTACAGCACAGGCTGCTCACACACTAACACTGATCCTGACCCAGGGTGGGGACAGTGTTTCTGCTAGAGTCCAAGCAATCCTAGACTCTCTGAAAGCTTCACATTGCTGTGGGGTCTCCTCCCCCTAGCTTCCTCCTGCAACTGAGGGGATGGGTCTGTAGGCCTCTCTTCCTTCCTACCTAGGAAGCACTTTCTATTGAAAAGCAAGCTCTAACATCCATCACTCCCTTGGCAACCTTAGCACCCCATCTTTGCACTTTTGAGTCACTGGCCTTCTTCCAGAGATGTGTGTATACAGTTTAATACTGTGGTTTTATACACACGTCTCTCACAGGTGTGTATAAAACCACAAGGTGTATTTCTCTGGCTTGCTTCCAGATGAGATCAGAACCTATAATGTGTTCCCCCAGCAGCTGTGTGTTAAGGGTGAGGTGGGGAACTTCCAGAACTGACTACTGAAGTCCTCCGTTTTCCTCATGCCTGTTCCAGTTCATTATGGGAACTGCTCCTCTTGCCACTATTACTGCCTCCACTCTCTGTGTGCATGCACCAGAGCCTTCTGTCCTTCCATACGTCTTCCCTGGATCAGGAGGTTGCTTCCCCATCAGAGGCCACCAAGAGGCAGGGTAGGGAGGGCTGTGCTCCCTCCAAGCTGCTGTCATAGCAGAGGGACAGGCTGTAACTCACAGCAGCTGCAGAGAGCACAGAGCAAGGAGGCCTGAAGCAGAGGGATGGGGACAAGCATATTGGCTTAAAAACCCTGCAGCAAGTACAGCTAACTGTGCCTGGATCCTCCTCATCTCACCATCAGGGACACGGCCATTCCTGGCCTCCAGCGGCCATCCTGAGCAAGGCAATTGCAGATTCCACCCATCTGTTCTACCCACGGAGTCAGGACTGCAGCTCTCCCAGGCAGCACCATAGTAGGAACTGAAAAAAAGGTGTCCCTTCCTCTGACATATGCAGCCCTTCGCTAAGATTACTTTGGCAAGTACAACCCATGTGTCTGTTATGGTTTGAGCCTAAGAGATTCCCCATAGGCTTACTCTTGGGAGGCTGAAGAACCTTTGGAACACAATGTAGCCATAAGGATGGGATCAGAACGTTATAGGCATGCCAGGTCCCAGCTTAAGACCTCTGCTTCCTGATTCGCTGAGATGTGAGCAAGCAGCCTTATGTTCCTCCTTCCACAGACCAGATGCTTCAAATGCTAAGCCTTCTCTGCCACAGCGACTATAGTCTTTCAAACTGTGAGCCAAACTGAATTCTTCCTCTCTTAGGCGACTTCTGTCAGGTGTTCTGTCACACACAGCAGTGGGTGAGTAATCACTACAGTGTCCTTGTGCAGAGAAAAACTTTCCCTGCCCTACTAGGCAAACTGACTCAACACTGAGCTACAAAGGAAATGGGGTTAAGCATGTGTGGTGGATTGAGTAGGAATGACCGCATGAATTCATGTGTTTCAATGCTCATCCCATAGGGAATGGCACTATTAGGAAGTACGGCCTTGTTAGAAGTATGTCACTGTGGAGTCCAGTTTGGGGTGTTACATGCCCAGGCTACACCCAGGGTGGCACACAGTCTTCTGTTGCTGCCTGAGGATCAAGATGTAGATCTCAGCTCCTTCCCCAGCACCATGAGTGCCTACTTGCTGCCATGTTTCCAGCCATGATGACAGTGGATTAAACCTCTGAAACTGTAAGCCAGCCCTAATTAAACACTTCCCTTTGTAAGAGTTGACGAGGTCATAGTGTCTCTTCACAGCAATAAAACCATGACTAAGACACCATAGTGTCTCAGAAGTAAGAGCCAATGGAGCCCCTTCATCTTAAATGTCAAAAGAATCCCATGTGGCTAAGTGAGAGGACAATCAAGTCAAAATAAAATGATGCTGGTGGGTAGGCAGCCACCAGCTCATTTCTGCCACCAACTACATGGTTAGGTCTGAGCAAAGAGTTCAGATCATCAATTCTGTCATTTCTTATCTATTAACTGAAGGCCATAATGTATTGTTCTGAGAAAATTTAAGGACTTCAACCCTGACCTATATATAAATACATATGAAACTATGGCTATTCTACAGCAAGAACCAATAAGTTCTCAGTAGCTATGGTTAGTGAGAGATGGGTCAACCTCTTGCCTCCTTATGACCATATTCTCATACCTCAACTCTTGCCTTGATTTGAGCCCCCCCCGGACAATGAGATCCGGGGTCCTCAACGGCTGATAAAAGCTGCCCCCTTAAATGTCCTAGACAAATTGAAACAGCTATGAAGGAAACATTTGCTATTTACATGATCATTTCTCTCTGGTCTTGGGCTGTGTGATTGTCAGCAGAAGAGGATGTTGTGCCTTTGTTTACTGGCATCATCACATGTCCATCATTCACAATGGCTTACCTAGAGTGTCCACCACACCCTGATGACCAACCGGCTTCTCAGGAAAGATGGTCCTGCATTGCTTCCTCCTTAATCCAGGCTCTGTAACCAGTCAAAAACCAAGGCTTCATAGAAAGGAGGACACTACTTTAGGACCTGAGAATCACAGACATCTCGGTGTAAATAAATTCACCGAATAGCAGATTCTTTATAGAGGATCAGTTTTAATTAAGAAAGGATAAGGTCGAGGAATTTAAAGATTAGTTCTTAAAAGTCTAAAGATGTTGTAAATATATTTTACGTTTTTTTTTTTTTTTGGTAAAGCTCTTTCCAAAGTATCTGTCACGTTGGTTCCAAAGACCATATTAGTCAGCATTGTTAATTCTTTCGGCATTTCATATGGTACAATAGTACTTAGTACTCAGATGCCATCTAATGCTTCTAAGCCTCACAACCACCCTGTGAGGTAGATCCTGTTATTTTATAGATGAGTAAACTGATGTGCAGAAAGGGTAAGTAACTTGCCTAAGGTTGCATAGTATAAACAGTGAAGTAGAATTTGAACCCTATGATTAGGAGCCAGAAGCCCTACTTTCCTCTATTGCTTCTTACTAAGGTGGAAAGCCAAAGGAAACCTAAACAAAACTTCTCGCATCCCTTGGTATTAGCCTCTTTGCTTTAGGTGACTTATTTTTATATGTATGTATGTATGTATTTATTTATTTTTATATATACAAGTGTTTTGTTTGCGTGTATATATGTGTACTACGTACATGTAACAGCCACAGATTCCAGAAGAGAGCTTCTTGTCCTGGTATTGGAGTCACAGATGGTTGTGAGCTGCCATGTGGGTGCGAAGAGCTGAACCCAGGTCCTCTGTAAGAGCAGCCAACAGTCTTAACAGCTCCTGCTTTATTTGGCTTTAAAACTTACTAATTTCAGAAGTCATGCCCCGAATAATTACTGTTAGTCTCCTCCCAGATGTTATAGAGTCATCATTAAAATAGTGTTGCACTGTCACTAGTAAAAGCTAAATGATGAAACTGGGTAGAAAAACAGGAAGTTTACTCAATCTACACAGAAATTTCATCATACATAGGTTGCTTTTCAACACAGTGGGGGGAAAGTATATTATTCAATAAATGATTTCCAAAAACAGTCTTGTCCATTCATACACACACAATACACACACACACACACACACACACACATGCATCAAAATCAAAATCCTAAACTATTCCCCATTACTTTATACCAAAATAAATGTCAAGTAGATAAAAATATTTAGCTGTGAAAACTGAAATCATAAAAGTACCAGAAGCAAACATAATTTTTCACATACTTAACAGAAATATTTCAAGTATAAAACTAAGCCAAAACAGAAAAAAGTAGATAAATCTAACATTTTTTTGTCCTTTTGACAAAAATAACATAAGCAAAGTTAAAAGCAAGCAATACAGGAGGAAAATGCTTGTGGAACTATAACAAAGAACTAATTTCCATCATAAGTGCAAAAGTTCTAAACAAATCAAGTGAAAGGCGCTAAAATTCCCACAGGAAGAAGTGAAGAACACTATTACAGAGGGAAATGTGAAGGTTCTTGGTTTCTCTCATATTAAAAGAAATGCAAATTTAAGACACAGGGAGATCTCTCTCTTTCTCTCTCTTTTAGATTAGCATAGAGCAGGAAGTTTGACATGCCTCTGATTGAAGCAACAGGTGCTCTAAGGCACTATCCCTGGGACATCAAACAGAACAATGTCTTTAGACGGCCACTTTGCAAAAACTACCAAGTTTAAATCTCCCTTTCAAAAATACATCCAACATTATGTTTGAGCTTGAGTATAGTAACAAAGGTAAATACCTGAAGCATGTAGGCAGAAAGCTAACTATACGTACGTGAATCAAGTTAAGTAAAAGAGAGTGTAAAACCAGCTATTAAGAGGCCTGGGTAAAAGTGTTTGTTATAAAAGCAAATAGAGCTGAGTTCAGATCCTCCAGCATTCACGTAAAAGCCAGGCATTGAACTCGCATGCCTGTAAGTAACCCCAGAGTTGGCAGGTGAATGAGAAGGATGCCTGGGTTTGCTGGCCAGCCAGTCTAACCAATCAGTGAGCACCAGGTTCAATGGCAAATCCTGTCTCAAAAAAAAAGAGGAGGTAGGGTGGTAAAGACACACTTCCATGTTTACTACTACAGTACAATCTACAACATGATATACAAAAGGAAATGTGAAGGCTGGTATACACAACAGTTTGTAATTTGCATTTTAAGTTGACTATTTAGGGCTGGGGAGATAACTCAGTTGATAAAAATGGTTATCACATAAGCATAAGGCCCTGGATTTGGATCTCAGCATCCATGTAAAAATACAGGTATGTATAAGATGTCTGTAATCACAGGCCTGGAAATGTGGAAACAGGAGGACCCCTGAGAGTTAACAGTCAGACAAAGACCCTATATCCAAAAATACAGTGTAAAATGATTGAGGGAGACACCCAAATTCTGGCCACTACACACACACACACACACTTGCACATGTCTGTAGAATATACAAATATATCTTTGTATACAACTGAACGTAAAACATGACCAGTTTCAAGGTTACAGGACATCCTGTTACTAGGTGAAAATAAACTCAGTAGACTCCTGCCAACATGGTTTAATGTTCGTATCTTGGGTGCTTTTGTGTTGTATTTAAATATTAAATAATTGAATATTATCTTTTTTTATTTCTCTAACATATAAAGTATAAATATTATCTGTGCAATTTTGTTATACGCAACTGCATAGTGAGTTATGATGAGAAAGCATGTTTTTCTGCTGGATGGTAGAATTTAAAAATTTGAAAAATACAGATATTAACTTTCTTTGTAAAGACAACAGTTGGTAAATGGCTGTTATGAGGGAGGGTGACATAAACACAGAAGAAGGGGAAGGTAAATTACCAGTAATGATATCTGAAAGGGTCATAAAGAATTGTACTATTAATTAACTACCCAAAAAATACTTGTAATACATGTAAGTCTATATATGTACATATACATATATATAAAACATATACATGCACACATATATACTTCAAATAAAATTCTTCCATCTGGTCTGACAATGTTCCCTCCAAGAGCCATGGACCATTTAACACAAATCCGAAGACCAGGCATGAGAAGCCCTCTTTTGAGTCGTTGGCCAGGGTTGTCCAAGAGTCTCTCTAAAACATTACAAACTGTTGTCACCACCTTTGATTGTTTCCCACAAAGGTGGAAGGTACGTCCCTGTTGCTGAAGACACCATTCACTTCAAACACAGAGCCTAGAACTGAGCCAGAGCTGAGCTTAGCTGAAAGCCACACCCTAGAGCACTAGCTTTCATGGTACCAGAAGGCACCACGCAAGCATCCAAAAGAAGGGAGGCGCCATTGATGTCTATGCACCACAACAATGGTCAGCATGGTACAATAACACTAAGATGCAGTGGTGCCACGAATACCTTGCAGGTAACCAATAACCCTCTAATTGGATTTAAGACCCACTGGACATATATGTATGTAACAATAGTTAAAGGAAAGGCTGTAATTATGGCAACATCGTTTCAAGTCTTCAGCCTGACAACTCCACTGAGGTCAGCCATGCATGCTTCACCTCAACCCTAAATGAGGTCCAGAGTAAAACAGTGTCTTCTAGACTTGGCAGGACCACTGCACTCATGAACTTGTGACACCTGTGGCTGCCACAGAAGACCTGCACAGAATCAAGTCAGTCAGGCTCCCTGCACAGGCTTCCCCATGACTGAGGAGTTATGGACAGTCAGCTGGAAGCTTCTGGTCTTGAGAGTCAGTTTCATTTAAGGGTGTGGTCGCTTGTAAGTCAACCCCAAATCCAGTAGATGGCCTCACCACCAGCAGTTAATGGGCAGCACCCATTGGACTCAGTAGCTTATTATAAAGAAAAAGGGTTGGAGAAAATGATAATGAAGCTGGAGGAGTGAAATTATCAAAGAATATAAGTATTTTAAAAATAATCCTTTTCACATACTGCCACTGTTTTCAGTCTGTGTCTATTTCCCCTTAATGAAGTTAATCTTCATTTCAATTATGTTTCCTATAACTTTTAAAGCAAACATTTCACTGGCAAAATAAGGTTTATCCAGCTCAGTGAGGACTACGTACTGTTTCTCCCAATAGCAAATTTCCTTTGTCACCATTTTCAACAAACTTGGTTTTCTAGAATCTAATTTTGCACAACAAAACTGTAGCACACGGATCTTTTCCAACCAAATGTGTGGTTTTCATTGCTGTCAGTTTTACTTTGTGTTATTTCAGCCCCAGATATTCATTAAAATTTGGATAAAGCGTGTTGTATATAAAACATGAGAAAACTGTAAACATGTTTCCCCAAGATCCTCCAGGCACACTCTGTGATCCGGGGGAGTCGGTTAGAATTTGAAGCCAAACCGTTTGTGTCTTTCTCAACACTGAAGGTTGTAAATTACTTCCCCAAGCCACTAAAAAAAGACTAATGGCATGGCAGTGTAAACTGCTCTCAATTTGAGTGATGGTGTCAAAAGGCAACACTGGACACCTACGGAGTGCTGTTCCCAGGCAGTTGGAGCCAAACTGATAGTACGTAAACATAAGCATTAGTCCTGGAGAGAGGCTGGGGTTTTCAGTAGAAAGGCCAGCTCCTCTCCATCAGAACACTCAGTATGCCCAAAAAAAGACGCAATTGTGAGCAAGTTCTAATGAAGTTGTGTGGTGTATAGCACAAAAGAACTCCCCTTACTCCGGGCCCTAAGAATAACAGTCAACCTTTCATAATAAGCTTTTGGTGCTTGAAGCATCACCATCCATCCTGATCAGGACTCAGCTTCCACAGACGTGATCAACGCACTGGCATGGGCACAGGGGCCATGATATAAATACATTCTGGCAACTATATTGCTTATTTTTCTCTTCATTGTAACAAAATGCCTGGCTGAAGCAACATCAAAAAGGAAGGGGTCGTTTGGGTTCCTGATTTAAGAGGTCACAGTCCACTGAGGCATGGGAAACACAGCCATGAGTGATGAGGTTGGAGGTAGTTGGTGCTGATCACGATGCCGGGAGATAAACTGGGCAAGAAACAGGATGAGCTGTGAACCACAAGCCCCCACCTCCCAGGCCATGACTCACTGCTCTCAGCGAGGCTCTGTCTCCATCTCACAAGCTCCCAAAGCAGACTCATCAGCTGGGGACCAAGCCTTCAAACACAGGAGTATGCAAGGTAAAATCTCCAACTCATAATGACTAGTCATGTTTTCTTCCATTTATTTCCTTACCAGCCCATCTGTCTCTCCTCCTCTGGACTACCTGAAAGCTGAGCCCTACCGTTTCTAAACCTGATTGTCTTTATTGTTCCAATCGTGGCTTGAATCAACCTTCCTCCCTGCCTCCCTCGGGTCTGAGTACAGTATTTCAGAACCCCAAGGAACAGTGCCTCCAAGAGTTGACTCCTCAGAGGACAAAGCACCGTGAGAGGAAGCAGGCTCCAAGAAACCCTGTGTTCCCATGGTGAAAGCCTGATTGAAATTCCATGTTGTTCTCCCTTCCTCCAGGGGAGCTTTGGTTGGCTTGACTCTTAAACCATTTTTATAATAAATTTATGTCCTTGGCAAGTTCTAATGCTAATCACAGCATTAATTCCAGGGTTTATTTGAATGCATAGTGTTGGGCTTTGGTCAAAATGTGCTTTTGTCTGCAAAGTTATCTTATTAATTTTCTTCACTGGACAGAATGTTTGACAAGATGGTGATTGTTTTAGCCGAGAGTTCCCTGCCCAGAAACAGTCTCACTGAAGTGCCTATCGCTGATGCATGCATGCTCTCCAGCCCTCTGGCCTGCCTCAACAGAACTAACTTTGATGCCTCTAGCCCACAGCCTGAACAGAGAATAAAGGACAAGGAACCCAGACAAGGCAGCAAAGGCTCACAGCATGCCTCCTCATCCCCATTTTTTTATTTGGACCAAGGCTACATTCCTCTAGAGCAAGGCAGCTATAAAGCCAGAGGGAGCTACAGAGCCAGCAGAGCCTGTATCTCAGGTTCCTACTGAACAAAAGCCTAGCATACACACAGGCACACATGCACATGTGCACAGACACACATGTACAAACACACACACACACACACACTCACACACACACCACAAACCATACCTGAAGAAGAAAGCCTAAGGAAGAACACCATTCCCTGCAAGGAACTGATTATAGGCAGGAATTAATGCTTCGGAACATAGTATCACTGGATTGATTTTAAATAGGTGCTTTGCTTCTTTGTGGTAATAAACCATGGGCTTTCTAAGGGAGCAGAAGAAAGAGGAGGAATAAGAAGCAAGGATAACAACCCCAAAAAAGCCTCCTTAGGCTATTGTTCTAGAAGAATCTTTAAGTTTCTGTTTAAATTGCCAGGTGTCTAACAGCACCGTTGTGATAAACTAATGAATGTCTATTTCTCCCAAAACATAAAATATGTGGATGGTTATTTAGGAGACAAATGCATTTTGACAGATATCTAATTTCATCTTTCTGATAGGATGTGTTTTGTCAGGGTCTTCATTTCATTTGGGATGCAATCATTTTTGGTTCCCAGTGCCTTGCCATGGTAGAAATGCATTTGTCAGGCCCTCCAGATCCAAGACTGCCTAAAAATACTACTATCTATGCTCAAGACCATGCAAAATCATAAATATCTCATATTACCACTCTCACAAGAAACAGCACCAAGCAAATACTTTCATGCACACACTTGTATAACAGGGAAAAATTACTAAAAAGGGTTGTCAGCAATCACACTTGAACATTAAAGCAAAAGAGCTTCATCCCTTTAGTGCTTAGTGGGTCCCAGGATTCACAGGAACCCTTGTTCCCCCTTCATGGTCTTAATGGAAAGGCTATCATCTGCAGGAAGCAATTTTGAACTCATCCCAGCAGCCGTGAGCTTGTGTCCCTATCTCCCACTGTAGCTATCCATTCTCCCGTGGACCCTTTTGCTCCTCTGCATCTCAGTCTTTCTGACTTTCTGTTTCTTCGGTATCCGCAGTGTCTACAAGAGCACCTATGTAGTAGGTATTCAGTGAGACTCCGTTCAATGAGAAAATGAGTTGCTCCTTCCAGTGGAGCACTTATACCTGAAGTTATTAATTCATCTACCATTGTCCTCCACCAGACAAAAAGTCCCTTGAATATGAGGGCTAATAAATTCAACTTCCTCAGTATGAGCAAGGTGTCTGACTCACAGCAGATAATCAGTGCGTGTGTTGACAGCAGGGATGGATGGATGGATAGATGAATGGATGGATGGATGGATGGATGGATGCTTTCAGCTTCAGCTACTGGGTACCTCAATATTTTTCAGTTATCAAACACACACACACACATATACAGAATGTTCTCACCTTTTTAAAAGACACCTAGAGGTAACACCTTGCCTCATTGATGTTAAAATCTATTTGATATCCTCTAACATATATTCTGCTATTCTTCCATGGTAATAAAACTCCTAAATTCTAGCACAGATCAAGCAGCCTGGATGATGACACTTTCCTTTCTCCCTTGAGAACAGATGTGAGGATGTGGCTGGACACTCTGTTATATGAATCTCGTGCAACTTCTTGGAAGAGTCCTTCAAGGAAGGAGACATGGCTGCCATCCACCTTTCTTCCCCTCCTTCTGTCAAAACACAGGCAGCTGTGTTTACTCATGAACCGAAAGCTCCATGAGCTCCATGTTGAAGTTATCAGGATAGCATGATACAGTGTAGTCTACTGGCTACTCTCGGGGCTGATTATGAGTTTTGAATGTCCCACCTCTGTATTTTTTTTTAATATGAAAAATATTTTGAGTTTTCTGTAACTTGAAACCTAACCAATCACAGTAAATACAGGTGTCTTTTTGGGCCACAATGCAAGAAATAGCAAGAATCTGCTATAGTATTGAGTTGTATTGCATTGAACTAATTAGAGTTGAATTGAACCTATACTGGGAAGAATAAAGCCATGTCCTTTTAGATGACAGAATCTTCCTGAAACTCAAGGCAAGAGTGTTTGAATTCAGCATGAAGCTAAATATAGTCAGTGATGCATCTATTCACTTTAGGCAAGGTACCCACCTGATCTTTGTTGTATTCTTAACCTATGGGAAGAAAAATAACCACTACTTCTGTTATTGAAAAAAGCCTTTAACTTTCATTAGACATAGTCTCAATGAAGAAGCTTAGATCACCCAGTAACCTCCCTCAAGGAGAGTCCTCACTTAGGTGAGAGACCTTACTCCTGAGTCTCTATCTATGAAACATCTTGATGCAAATCATCTAGGACTCAATTTCCATCTCCATTTAGAACATATTGACTGTGGTCATTTTTCTGATAATGTCTGGAGATTTCATGGCTTCTTAAGCAAGACAAGGTAGAATGGTTGGATTTACTGCGGGTGAAATGCTAGCAGAAGAAACTTCAATTTAGCAACTGTTATCATGGGCGACTGATCGAGGACTCTTCGGAAGAGTGATGCCACTGAAAACAGTTATTACTCAATGTTAATAAAAAAATTATGGATCTAATAAAAGTTAATGGGGACGTACCATGTGCCATAAAAGCTGCAGTCAAAAAAGCAAAGAATGCTGGGTCTGGGGAGAAGATTCCACTATAATTCTGTATGTATTGTCTAGGAGCCAAATTGGCCATGCCAGTAATGCCCCTGCGGTTCAAATGGTTACACAAATGAAAAGAAACTGTAGAATGCTTGGGAAGGATCAGATTCTTTTGTAAAAAAAAAAAAAAAATATATATATATATATATATATATATATATATATATATATATATATATATATATATATATATATTGAGAGAGAGAGAGAGAGCCAAACAAGGTATTTCCAAGAAAATCCATTTATTTAGTAAATAGTAAGATTCTGCCCCATAGTTGGTATTGGCTACTTTTTGTAGATATGAGTAAGCTTCTTTCATAAGCAGTCCAGACATGTTTCCAGGTAGATCAAGAGCTGACAGCTGGGGCTAGAAAAACGGCTTAGCAGATGAAAGTACTTGCTCTTCTTGCAGAGTATCTGGGTTCAATTCCCGGAAGTTACAATAGGCAGCTTACAGCTGTCTGTAATTTCAATTCCAGGGGATCTGAAGCCTTCTTCTGGCCTCCAAGGACATGCCTATGCACTGGGGCACATACACACATTCAGGTACTCACACAAACACATTAATTAATTAATTAATTTTTAGAGAAAGAGAGCTGACATCTTCCAGTTGGGTACTGTCATGTGTCCACATAAGGTTTTGTGTCCTGTCTCAGGAATTCCAGCCTCATGGGCTATCCATGATGGTTGTATTAGTTACTGTCCTTGTTGATAACTTAAAAGCAACTTAAGTGTGTCATGCAGAAGAAGGCACATATCTTCACAGTGGTGAAAACATGTGTCTAAACCCCTGACATCTCTATGAATCAGGATATAGACTGAACAGAAAGTGATCACTAGTACTATAAATAACTCAGGGCTTGTCCTCTCCCCCAGTGACCCATTTCCTCCAGCTAGACCCTACCCACTTAAGATTTCCACAACCTCTCAAATCTCAGTGACACCAGCTGGTGGCCAGATGTTTAAATGCATGAGCATGTAGAGGACATTTTCACATCTAAACTATAGCAATGCCAGGTGAGAGATGCTAAGTCAGAAGGATCAAATAATTTCTCATGCCTTCCACTGCCACCCTAGTCAGGCCATAGTCACCCTCCACCAGGACTTCCCTGCAGCCTCCCAGGTGATCAGCCAACACCCCACTTTTCTTTCTATACTATCTAGATCCCTTGCCCACAGAGCATTCAGAGTGTATGCAACACTTTTCCACTTACATATGCAATTCTGCCACTCTTGTCTTTTAAAACTCCTTCAGAGGCTTCTCTTGGCCTCTTAGAATGCAAGGACTGATTTTATATATATATATATATATATATATATATATATATATATATATATATATATGGTCAAAAGTCTTTCCCAGGGCTTGGAAAGCCCCACTTCTCATGAGTGCCTCCTGCCTCATTGAGACACACAGAAATATGGATGTACCATGCTCCCAAGAGGAGGTACCTGCTTCTTCCCCAATCCCAACCTCAGCTGAGATCATCCCAACTCATCCTTAATTTCATTGTTTTTTGAAGGGCTCCCAGGGCCCCAAGATTAAGATAGCTCCTGCTGATGCATTCTCAGAAGGCAATCTCTACATGTTACCTTCACAAAATGAGGTGTTTTGCTATATGTCCAATATCTACCCTTCCCATTAAACTTCAGATTTCTCAAAGATAGATACTATATCCATCTATTTAGCCACAGTCCCAACATTTGTGACAATGTGTGGTAGGTATAAGCACTCAGATCCTTGTTAATTGTCTACACAAATAAGCAAATAAATGGACTAGTTCCTTAAACCCAGAAGCACTAATTATAAAGTTATAAGATTGTTAATAACACTGTATAAAATTGAGATTCAGAAACAGTACTTATTTGACACAAATCCCAATTCAGGAAGGTACAGCGTCTAAAGAACACTTTAGAAATCCCTGTCTAGACATGGAAAAGCAAGGTCTCTATTTACCAGCCTTGAAATACTTCCAAGGTCAAAGGTCAATATTGCCAAGAAGCTGATTTTCTAATCTATGAAAAAGCCTACAAGAAGCTAGAGTTAGGAAAGCTTCATTGTGAAATCCTTAAAATGGTTTCAGGCACCAATCACTAATAGAATTAATGTTGTCTCTATGGGGAAGTGTTAGTGCAAGCTTGCATGGACTTAAGTTGTTAATGAGAGACCCAAAATAAAATAATAACTCTACAGAGGAGACATCAAACAACACCATGCCCAGTTAATCAAAATTAAGAGGTGGTAAACTGATATTGTGTGACTCCAAGAATAATACCCAAGAGAGAACATTGTGTCATTGATATTGTCTTCCAGTCTGTAATGCAGATACCAAATGCATGATTCAGAGGCTGAAGAGAAACTCAACAGGCAAAGCTGGAGTATGGGCTAGATTAAAGGAGAGTAACAAACAAGACAACAAAATACAATATATATCCGGGAATATATTATTCTAGATTTGATCTTTCACTGGAGGGAAAAACTGTAAAAAAAAAAAGTCAAAGCATTAACTGACAAAATATGGAAACACTAAGTGAATTAAATAGTGATACCATTTGATATTAAGCTTTTAGTTGATCCATGTCCTGTGAGACTAAGAAAAATATGGAAAGGACACCTTTATTTCATAGAAATGGACACTGAAACCTTGTCAGGTTAAAGGTCATTATGTATCCAACTTATTTCATATGGTTAAGAAAAATGTTATGGAAAAAGAAAGGGCAGGAACAAAACAAAATTCATTAACTTAAAAATTTTTGAAATGCGAATATATTTTGTGTGGTTCTTGTTATAAGTTTTCTATAAATTTGAAATTACTTCCTAATTTCAAAAGCTCTCAAAGGCCCTTCAAGCTTCAAGAAGCCCTTCTTCGTCAAGATAATCACCTGCTAAGCAGCACGCTGTCTGTCTTCATATGTAGTCTTATTGGTACCCAAGCTGGGGGTTACTGCCCGTATCCCAAGCCAGGTTTTACCACCCCTTCTCAATAAGCCAATCAAGACAGCCAAATCAATAGTGAAAATCAGCAAAAGGAAATTTACTCAATATGGTCACAGTGGCAAGAGGAACACAGAAATCAGCAACTCCCCCAGTGTCTTCTTTAGGGTCTGGAGCTGAGATTAAGGTTTAAACAAACAACCAAGACTATGCACCACGCCTAAGCGGTGCTGGTCAAGGCATGGTCCTACTCACCACTGACTCATCACTGTCTGGACTTCAGTGAGCTGGTCTAACAAGTTATTAGCACTGTGTGAAATCTATTTAATGGAAACAAATTCTCTCTCTGTCTGGAGCCTTTTCCTTCTCCCAGCATGAAATTCCTGGGGGAACTCCCATTTCTTCAGGGTTCATTGTTTTAATAGCCTTATAGTCGGATTGGGAGACACATGTGTCTGTTTAGAATATTTTCATTTCTGCCAGTTACATTGTGAGGCACCAGTATCTTCCTCTAGCGTATGATAGCCGTGCAGGCATGGCAAAGATGGGGTGAACCTGAACCTAGACATACATAGCTGCTGTGTCTGCCCCTCAGAACTCTTGAGGCTCTCCAGAATCCATCCAAGGAATCTTAAAATGCAAAGCACCACCCCAGAGCAGCAAGGCTGTCTTGGACTGTCTGTTGCTTAGCAACCCAGGCTCCTACTTGCCAAGAAGAGAAGCCTACTTGAAGAGAAGCCTTCCCCTTCGGATCCTCTGCCTTATTCTCCTCTGGAGGGCAAGTCTCTATTGGTCAAGTTGCAGGTGAAGCCCTTGCCGGAGCTGAGTCAGGTCCTGAGCAACAGAAGCCGTCCATGGCTCTGGGGTAGTGAGCCAGGCACAGAGCCCAGGACCCTGGGAATTCAGCCTGGTTAAGGCTCAAGGGAACAGGCCCTTAATCAAGTCTCTCTAAACGCTATGAGCCTGTTCCTCACAGTAGATAGATGAGTGGTTCTCAAATTCGTCCAGATTTCAGAACCTTGGAACGAGCCCCGTGTCACTACCAATGAGATTAGAATCCCTGTGGAAATGCTCAAGCACCTCATTTTTGTAACATTCTTCTGATGATTCAAACATGCAGAGCTGGAAATCAAAGAGTAAAATGGTCTGTGCTCTAGTGTGAATGTGCCCCCATTAAAACGCACGTGGTGCCAACGTGGAAATATTGAACTAGGGCCATCAAGAGGCAACAAGGGCTGGGCTGGGGGTATAGCTCAGTGGGTAAAGTGCTTGTTACCTAAGCATAAGTACTGGAGTTCACACACACACACACAAAGGTCTTCCTGTAACTTTAGTGAACAGGAGATAGAGACAAGGAATTCCTGAAGCTGGTAGCTAGAATAGTTGACTCAGCAATGTCTGAGTTCAAGTGTAAGACACTGCCTTGACTTATAAGGTAGAGAGCAACTGAGGAAGACACCTAAAATCAATCTCTGGCTTGCACACACACACATCATTAAAACACCTGTGTGTGTGTGTGTGTGTGTGTGTGTGTGTGTGTATACACTAGCCTGCCAAAACAAAATTTAAGAAAGAGGTGACTTGGCCTAAGGGCTTCTTCCTCACAAACGGGACCAGGTGGGCTCTTAAAAGGGACTTGATCTAAGGAATGTTCTAGTCTGCTTTCTATTGTGATAAAACACCAAGACTAAAATCGACTTGGAGAGGAAAGAGTTCACTTGGCTTACACTTCCACATCACAGTTCACTATCTAAGGAAGTGGGGGCAGGAGCTCAAGGCACGAACCTGGAGGTTGGAACTAAAACAGAAGCCATGCAGGGACAGTGCCTACTGGCTTGCCGCTTACGCTTACTCAGCCTCCTTCTTTATACAATCCAGGCCCATTGCCTAAGAGTGGCACTACCCACGGTGAGCTAGGCCCTTCCATATCAACCTTCAATCAAGAAAATGTCCCCACAGACTTGCCTACAGAGCAGGTGGATTGAGGCATTTCCTCAATTTAGTTTCCCTCTTTCCAAATGTCTCTAGCAGTGTCGTTTACAAAAAATGAAGCTGTCCTAGTGATTCCACTTGCCTTGTCTTTCTGCCTTCTGCCATGACACAGCACCTTGCACTATGTTTAGGCACAGAATCCCCCACAGCTGAACCTTATTGTACCTTGATCTAGGAATTTCTAGCCTCCAGGATTATAAGAAAATACATGTCCACGTTCTCCAACTAATCAAATCTTTGATGTTCTGTTATAGCATTGCAAGTGAACTAAGACAGCCTAAGAGGTCCTGTGTGCCTCTTTTGGGAGTTAATCATTTAATGGACTTGGATGCCTCAAAAGGCAACTTGGATCCTAGCTCTTTCTCCCCATTTTTGACTCCATATGGAGTCTTGACCCTACTACACTTTCGAGTCAGCTCTGCCCACTCATTGGAGAAGTCCAACAGAGTCCAGGCTCCTTGCTTCAGGCTCGGTCATCTTTCCTGTTAGTACAGACTAATATTTCTTAAGGCCGAGGCTTCCCATGAGCTGTCAAGAACTGTGGAGGTAGCAAGTCAACCTGCCACACTCTTTCAGAGACTGATGGAAGGCACGAGATTCCTGTATCAAAGACTAGACATGGTTTATTATTACTTCAAACAACTACAGCAGCCAAGTTTCCTTATTTTTATATCGTTCTCTCAAATCCCAGAATCTACTGAGCAAGGTGAAAAAAAGCAAGAAGTCATAAAAATACAGGGTGGGTTACGTTCTAGGACAGGCGCCCAGATCCTAGGAAACCCAAATATTTCACAAGGTTTACTGACTGCCATTTGCTGCAGAAAAAGAGACAGTCCATATCTTCAAGGATGTTCACAGTCAAGAATGCAGAGAAGTCAGTCTTGCCTGCAAGATGTGCATAAATACGAGAGCTCCGTGGAGAAAGTATCTCCCATTAGCATCCACCCCTAACGTTCTTTGCTGGAGCCCATGACTTGTTCATAGTATCAGAGTCTCTTGGGTCTTTCTAATTCCCTAATTCCCTCAGAAATAATGTTCTATCTGTGGGCCCGGGTTGTATAAAGAACTAACATTCTATCTATGATTCCCCAACTCTGCATGTCGCATCTACTTATTTAATGGATAACCACTTGTAAACACTCCCGGAATCCCAACAGTTGCTGTTGTTGCCCAGATTATCTAAAAATTGTGACCCATGGTCATGCTTCTCTGCTCTAGAACATGAAAATGGGGCAAAGCTGACCTCAGGCTACAAGCGAAGAGTTGGAGAAAGCAGGAATAGCAACACCCATGAGAAAGGGGTGGCCTCATCCCCAAGCAAGTGGACCTGGGCTATAAAAGAAAGCTAGCTGAGCGTGAGGCTGAGAGCAAGCCAGCAAGTGGCATCCTCCATGGGTTCCGCTTCAGTTCCTGCTCTGACTTCCCTCAGTAAAAGGCTGTGACCTGCAAGTGCTGAAATAAACTCTTTCCTCCCCTAGTTTACCTGTGGTTAGAGTATTTTGTTACAGAGACGCAATGAAACCGGAACAGCAGGCTAACATTTAGGAAGTGCTGGTTTGTACCCTGTGATCAACTTGCACCCTCCCTTTCCAGCTATGGCTAGTTAAAACATATTGGTGACATGCCTAGAATGACCATTAGGAAGGACACAGGGATGGGGGTGGGGCGGTCCATGAATATGCTTTTCCAACATGTTCCTAACAGTTGATGCTGCTGTGGTCTAAGCTTCGTCAGTCTTAGGCTGAGCCATACCAAAAGGAAGATAGTTTGGAAGGAAAGTTTTGAAGAAGGTGAAGTATTCTTAGGCCTTTCAATCCAGGAACAGGAAACTTTCCACAAATCTACGCAAGCTTTGCCTGTGGTATGTGAGGGTCATTTGAGACAACACATTGGAGTTGCTAACATCACTGCAGATGTCATGCCTCCTGGTTAAACATGCCTGCAGCTGGCTCTACTCCCAGACTTTAGCCTGTTCTACAGGTAGATCTAGATGGAGATTTTGGTCTCCCTGGCCTGCTTGGTTCAGCAACTCAGCCATGCTAGCTTCTGCCTACCCCACTGTCTCAATTGGGGTTTCTATTGCTGAAATGAAAACACCATGATGAAAAAGCAAGTTGGGGAGGAAAGGGTTTATTCAGCTTACACTTCCAAATCATAGTCCATCACTGGAGGAAGTCAGGACAGGAACTCAAACAGTGCAAGGAACCTGGAGGCAGGAGCTGATACAGAGGCCATGGAGGGGTGCTGCTAACTGACTTGCTCCCTGTGGCTTGCTCAGCTTGCTTTTTTTTTAGGACCTGGAACCACTAGCCCAGGGGTGGTAACATCCATTATGAACTGAGCCCTCCTCCACTGATCACTAATTGAAAATATTCCCTATAGAGGCATTTCCTCAGCTGAGGCTCCTTCCTCTATGTTGATGCTAGCTTGTGTCAAGTAAACACAAAACCAGACAGTATACTCACCGAATTCATACATAACTTCTAAGTTAGTTCTCCTTCCTTTGCCTCTTTTACCGAAGAGACCAAAGCCATCGTCTGAGCTGCATTAGAGATGGCTCAACTTCCATTTGGCCAGTGGGAAACACTAGGATGAGATCCCAGTATTTCTTTAATTCTGTGCTAGTTTCTGTTCTTGTTGTTGTCACTAAACAGCTGACAAGAAGTCACTTTAAGAGAAAGGGGGTTCGTGCTGCCTCCTATTTGGGGTGATAAGTACATCATAGTGAAAAGCTTGGCCGCAGAAAGAGAGGCAACTGGGCAATGTCAGCAGTCGGGAAGCTGAGAGATATGGATACTGACGTTCTTCTTGCTTTCTCCTCTTCGGTCTGGATCCCAGGCCACATAATGGTGTGACCTGCATTTAGGCTATATCTGACCTCCTCAATTAATTCAATCTAGAAACTCTCACAGGCATACCGAGAAGTTTGTCTTTTAGATGATGCTAGATGATGTCATTGTGGTGACAATTAATGCTGACCACCACATACACCTATCTCCCCAGAGCTGTATCTCTTACAGTACAACCAGCCATGTGTCATCTAAAGACAAGAGATATATCATTTTGCTGAGCAAACGTCACAGAATGTACTCATGCAAATGCGAATAGCATAACTCATGACACACCTAGACTAAATGGGATATGTGTAGCCAGTTGTTGTCTAAACCAATGTTGCACAGTTTGTTGCCCTGTTAAGGGAGCCCTTCTCTGTGATGCCAGGTTTATAACTGGAAACATCATTTCAGTAAAACTCTCCCTCAGGGTGGTAGTAGCTTTCTGATGCTGTTACTTCCAGAGGCATTGCTGTCGTTAATTCATTCCATTGGTCCAGTTGAAAAAAACCAAAAAAACCACTGCACCTTCTGGTACATTCACCCTGAGCTCCACCCACACCACAGAGTGAAGTGGGCAGAGCAGTAAAGGAGAAGCCACCACAGCCCTCATCCTCCAACCACTGAATGGCTGTTTTCCCAAGAAAGCTTCCCTCAAGAGAACATAGGCTTTCCTGATAGAGCCAAACAACAAGACAGAATGGCTGTCCCTGATGGCACATGTGCTCCTGGGCCCAAGTCTAGTCAGGAGGTTGGGACCAGCAGCCCTCCAGAGTCTGGTGATGTTGCCATGGTAGCAGAAGGGTCACTGCCTAGCAACAGGCCAGAGCTGCGGGAAGTTGCTAAGGTATTTTCACTTGTGTTAAAGCAAATGGATGTTTATCGCAGTCTCGAGTATAAATACACTGTGGGGGTAGAACAGAAAGCATATACACACAGGCCACCCAGGGATGTGCAGTGTTGCATCCTCCTGACCCTCGAGGCCCAGAGGAGATGCCTTTTCTCTGAAGGAGGCTGCAGAAGACCTGGCCAAGGATATCCTTTCATCCTCCCTAAAACAGTTGACCTCCCATTGACCCTGTCATAAAAGCTGCACCATCATTTAATTATCAATATGGTCCCCTAAATGGTTTTTGAGCAGCTCAGTGACATAATAATCAAATGCATGGACTTTCAAGCTAGTGCTGGTGGGGCCCAACACACAGCTCCTGTTTTTTGGTTTGTTTGTTTGTTTGTTTGTTTGTTTTTTTGCTGCTGTTTCTTTGTACACATTACTTCACTTCTCTATACCTCAATTTCCTATCAACAGCTTTCAAAATTTGTGTGAGAAAGAAGTTAGTTATTCCATGGCAATCACACAGGTGACCTACATATATGAATGATCTATTCATGATAACATTCCTAGTAATCAACAAAATTATGAAAATTTCCCCATGTGCCTGGCCCTATAGAAGTAATGAAGGACATAAAAGTTACCAAGAACTAGAGCTATTTCTTTTTTTTTCCTTTCCTTTTCTAAATTTTTTTCATTAATTTATTTGTTCATTTTATATCCCAATCGCAACCCTACTCCCTCCTTTTCCTCCCAGTCCCACCTTCCCACCCCTTTACCTATACTCCACCCCAGAAAATACCAACCCACCCTGGCACACCAAGATAAATCAGGATTAAGTGTGTACTCTTTCACTGAGGGGCAAGACAAGCCAGCCTTGCTAGGGAAACAGGATCCAGTTCTTGTAGGCTGTACCCATCTGCTACCCATTTACAATGCTGGTTCCAAAACCCCTCTTACCTCAAAGAAGAAAAGAAAAAAAAAGAAAGAAGAGAGAAAGGAATAAAGAAATAGAGAAAGGAAGGAAGACCCCATGGGTGACAGACCATTGGACTCACTAGCCTTGTCATGATCCCCATAAGCTAGAACCAGAAATAAGAAAGAATGACAAGACCAACAAACCCACCAGTTTAGTGAGTACCCAAAAAGGCTGTCTTCTGAGCCAGCATTGCGTATGGTGGTGGTGGAATGTAGAGCTATCGCCATGTTGGCAGACAGTGAGAAGAAAAACTTTCTTCTAGAACTCAGGAGGATGCATCTAAGGGCTTGAACCCAGAAAAAAAAATTATGAAGGACAATTGCAGAAACCACAAGCATGTAGCAACTGAGGATGAATTAATTTCCTGGCTACAAGTGATGCTTAGCGCTAATTGTCAAAATTGTAGCCTCAAGTCACCAGGAAACAAGTCTGCAGGCACACCTGTGAGGGATTACTTAGCCTCCAGGCATGTTTATGAGGGACTATCTTGAAGGGGTTAATTGAGATGGGAAGACTCATCCTAAACGTGGGTAGCACCATTCACTAGGCTGGGATGCTGAACTGTATAAAAAGGAAAAAGTGAGCTGAGCACCAGTGCACATTGCTTTGCCTCCTGACTATGGACTCAATGTGACCAACTGCTTCAAGCTTTGACTTTTCTACTATAATGGACAATAGCCTTGAACTGTGAACTGAAATAAGCCCTTGAGGTACTGTTACCAGTGTATTTTATCATAGCAACAGGGAAAGGAACAAAATACTCTCCAGTATCCCTCAGGACATCCCTGGAAAGCTTGTTAGAGATGTAGTATCTCAGGCCTGTCTGCAGATCACTGAATCCCACTGGGCATTTTAAGTGATCTGAGTGATTAAGATGGCACTGAAGTCATGGCATACCCACTGAGTCAGCCACCTGTTTGGCTGGAAGTGAGAGAAATCCATGATGAGTAATAGGGTGGAGGAAAGAAGAGACTGTTAGTTATTGCCATGGTCCAGTGCAGGGTGGGAAATGTAGCTTCCTTCATTTGCCCTGCTTCTAGTGGGAGAGAGAGAGCAGCAGCAGCTTATGGCCTTAGAGGAGACTTGTTGACTGACTGCTGGTGGAAATTGGAAATGGCACAGATGCTCTGTAAAACAGACGAACAGTTTCACCAAATGGCAAACATGGAATCACCACTTCTAGATATCTACGCAGGAGAAATGAAAACAAACTTCCACATGACTGTTCATAGCAGCTTTTCCCATAACAACTCAAAGATAGAAAGAACCCAAATATCCATAAAGTGATGGGTAAAAACTGCCTGTCACATGGCATCTTCTTCAGAGTAAATGGAAATCACACAGGATCCTTGATTTCTCTTTCAAGGGAAAGATGGTAACAGAGAAATGAACAGAGGCTGTAGGTGAGAAAAGAAGCTGTGAAACTGAGGCATGGGTGAGGAATTTCTGCTGGAACGTAAGAACTGTCTGTGTCTATTTCCACACAATCCGCGTGGGAAGTCATCAAAGACCTAAGATGAGTTTCGTGGTGGAACTGTAGACCAGAAGACTCCTTCAGTGCACGAGAAAGGAGCAGGCTCTGTAAGAAAAGAAGAAACATTAAAAGCCAAAAGTGTGCATCTTTACTGTTCCTGGGGAGGATATAAACAGCTAGGGTGTGCTCTTCTGTAGCTGAAGACACAGCCTAGCTGAGGACATGGCCCGCTCAGACACTCAACAGCATTTGGTGAATCTCATTATAGTGTTAAATGATGGAACCTCATAATATTAGAGAGCTCAGCACAGTCCAACACCCAACACAGTACTTCTCACATAATGAATGCTCAATGTTTGGCAAAGGATAGATGATTGACTGAATAAGCATTTTTTAGGCTGGAGACAGGCCACTGCATAGAGGTGAGACATATCAGAGTGCGGCAAATGAATTACTAAGTACAATAACCAAGGGGGTTGGAATAAGCCAACCGATCATGCTTGGTTCCCAAAGCATTGTCCTCCTCAGCCGCTGTCACAGCCTCCAATGAAGTCAGACATCCTAAACTTGATACTGGGCTTGAGACAGCAAACTGTCCTCCAATTGTTGATTGGTAGCTTGGTAAAAGGCAATGTAGAATTTTTCCAGCTAAAGGAATTCTCAAAGATGCCTGAACTATTGAAAAAAAAAAGAAGCCCTGAAGGAGGAGAACTGTCATCTTGTGGGAGTGTGACAAGTGGCCTGGTAATTTCCCGCAGATGAGCTGAGCCGGGCGGGGAGTTTCCGCATCGGCAGCCGTACCTCTAATATCAAAAGTTTAGCAAATTGACACCACGTCTGTCACACATTATTTGAACTGATTGCTGGTTCTGGATAATGTACTCAGAAAGAGAGAGACTATGGACGTATGGCCATGGCTGTGCCCAAATATAAAGAGAAAAGGAATCTTTCCCAAATGCCCTGAGCAAGAATGTGCAAATTACACTGGTGACCCGTGATGAAGGGCCAAGACCACCCCAGGAGAAACATTCCCAGGTCTGAACTTCAGAAAGCCATTCACCTACAGCAAGCACCAAGATGATAAGGGCATAACTGTCCCCCAAGGAAAGCTGTGCCCTTGGGCACAAGCAATGGAGCGAACTAATTTCTAATAATGAGGCTGTGAGCTACAGGGTTTGTCTACAAAACAGGCTTATTCATGAAGAGTAAATATGTCAGCTAACTCAAGAGGCACGCTAAATCTCCATTGTTTTCTGAAGTTCAGGTTTCCTGCCTCCATAAAATGTGATGCGTGCTTTCAATGTGTGTCGCAGAGTCTGGGAGATTGCAGAATGCCACATTAAACTCCGAGCTCCTGGGCTAATGAGGGTAAGTCCATTTTGCAGTAATGAATTGTTGGTAATAGCCCATCATGGAACAGATGTCTCATCCATCATTGCTCTGGGAGTCCAACACTCCGGAGTGCTCCCACAGCCCAGGGAAGCCTCGCAGCCCAAGGAGGCATCCTCATCTCTGGGCTCCTGAAGGGAGGGAAGCCAACCTCATGGGATAGTATGAGTGGGTGTGATTTGAGGCTCCCAAATCCACCATAACTCAAAACATGTCCCCACCCATCTGCCACCGCAGTTTTGATACCCTCCTTTGAATTGTCTCCTATTAAAATGTAAATATGTCACCTGGAAGGAGTAACACAGCACATTAGCATTGATTATCAGCCATTTTCACTTTATAAGGAGCTGGGCCCCGGGGGGATGGGGAAATAGCAAGTAGTCATTGCTCAAGCGTGGCTTTCAGAAGGATTGAGCTAGTAAAAGTTTGAGGTAAGACCAAGGCAGGGCACATAGTATGTCTGGACATAAACCAAGGCTCTCCTATCCTACTAATAATAATATTGTTGCTATTACCACAATCCATTACTGAGGTGGTGCTGTACTGGTGCTGGTGGTGACTGGTGTGTATGTGTGTGTGAGAGATGCCATGTGCATATAGATAAGTGCACGAATGTGTGCATGCATGCAGAGTACAGAGATTGATGTTTGGTGACTTCTTTGATCATCTCTACCTCACTTTTGAGACAGGATCTCTCACTGAACATAGAGCTCATCCATTTGGCCATGCTGAATATCCAAAAATATCCAGATATCTACCTGTCTCCCTCCTCCCACCCTAGGTCTGGGGTTACAGATGTGCTGCCATGTCCAGCTTTTAACCCTGAGTGCTGGAAACCCAAACTCAGGTCTATGCTTGTGTAGCAAACATTGTATTGACTAAGCCGTCTCCATAGATCCAGATGCTGAGATTTTTATGTACAAATATTGCAACTACTTGAGCAACTCTAGGGAGAACCTTACTTATCTCTGCAAGTTCCCAGAACCTGCCACATAGTACTGAGAAAGCCCTAGAACCATCTTAATAAATGTTGAATAAGTGAGTTTTAACCTCACTTTAAACTCCTAAAGAAATCACATTCCCTTTTCAGATGTAGAAACAGATTCCTGGAAAAGCCACTCACTTGCTAAGCGTATAGGACCCAGAGGTGCAAGCTATGGATAAACTCTCTGTAAGATTAGGGCACACCAGAAAACTAATGGGAGCTAAGTGTATACTAGACTAGGGTCATGTTTTGGATGTGCCTTTGAGTGTCAACCTGAGAGGGTTGAGTGTTATTCTGTATCATCTGAACAGTGACCGGGAGGGCAGGAAGCAGAAGAACACAGAGATAATGAGCAACATAGCAACATAAACATTGGTTTAGAAAGATAGTCATCATCAGGGAAAATATGACAGAGAATCAGGTCGTTAGAAAAGGTGACAGTTTCCTTGTGTGAGGCAGAGCCAGAGTAATCACGATGAAAACAGAGGTGAGGGCGCACATCTAAGAGAATTTCTTAATGGATAACCAATAAATCTGTTTTAGTAGCTGATTCAACAAAGAGAAGCTAGGAAAGCAGAAGGAGTGAGGGCCACTGGTTACATTTCAAATCCATTTGACTGGAGAACAGAAAATGGGCTGCAGTGGGACAGATGGATGAAAGGCAGTCTGTTAAGTGACTGTTCCTAGGGAAAAGTAAACAAATGTCAGTTCACCCCCAATGGGGCAACAACAACAGACCAAAGACATGATTCCACCCAAGTCTACCTTGATGAATCGATGAGTTTATTGCAGTCATCAAGAGGAAAATTGGTTCGACATTGCTTTCAAGTACATGGCTGACTCAAAGACAGTGCATCTCCAAACCCCATATGAGTGGTGACTATTGAGATCCATAAGCAGGCATCTCTATGGCCAACCCTAAGGGACCTGACAAACCAGATATCAGGCATCTGTGAAGCCACCTACGGACCACCTGAAACTACCTGTGCATATTCTGGGTCACCTTATAAGAAAACTCACACACACTCTCTTTCTCCTGCCCTGCCCAGAGAATGTCTCTGTGACCCCTTCCCCCTTCCCTTAATAAACCTCCCATGTGGAACCAGTCTTGTGGCCTGATTTGTGAACCTGCCACGCAACTTTGCTGCACAATCCTAACATTGGTGCGCTTGGCCAGGAATAGGCGTTTTCAGTGGCGTGGTGGGTGCTTTCAGGGCCAGCAGCCCACCAGAGCTGCTGGAAGCCTATTTCATTTCAAATCTGTCCACAACCTACTTTCCAACAACCAGATTGCTCTCTCTTGCATGCAACACTGACTGGATTGGTGAGTTCCCCTTATTAATCAGCATAAATGCCTCCAAAGCAAAAGCACTCATCTTCTTGTACAATTTCAAGCAACAGAGCTAGTGGGAAAGTCTCTTCTGGATAACATTTGTTACTGCTTAACCTTAGTGAGGAGCCTTGGAAATCTTGTAATTTTCTGAGCCTTCTGAATTGCATGAGTTTTCTCTCTTCCCAGGAAGGAATGCTCAAGGGCGGAGGGAACGGCTGTACAGTACAGAGTTTGACTAAGGATGGTAAGGTCCATCATGAACACGTTGCATAAGTTGCCAATCAAGGGAAGACATCCATAGGACAGCAAGAAATGTGACATCAAACCTAGAAGAGATTTAATGAAAAGCTGTGGGAACAGGTGAGCTTTCTGAGAAAGTGTACCAACAACTCCAAATCAGAATCATCAAACCTAACTGCACTCAAAGCATGAGTCCAGAACAATGGGGACACTGCCAGGTCCTGCAGAAAAGTCTAGGAAAATGAGGAGAAGAGGGTAGTAAATTTCAAGAATAGGTCATCTCTGGCTCTCTTCTAGAGCACAGTCTCAGAAAGGTGGCAAGGAGAGTAAGGTAGGGGACAGTGATAAAAGAAAGGAAGAAAGAAGAAAACAGGCGACAGTCAGAGACAATGGAGCCAAGTCTTGGCTAAGCTTTTCCATTTGTCCTTCCCAGTATTGGGAGGCCTGAGTCTATATTTTATATTCAGAGAGACTATATTCAGATTGGCCCCATTGGCTCAAATGTTTGAATGCTTGACTTCCAGTTGGTGAACTGTTTGGAAAGGATTAGGAAGGATGGCCTTGTTAGAGGAATTGTGTCATTGGGAGTGGGCTTTGGAACTTCAATACCCATGCTAGGTCTCTCTCTCTCTCTCTCTCTCTCTGGATCAAGATATAGCTCTCTACACTTCTCTAGCACCATGCCTGCCTGCCTTACTCCCCACCACGAGGAAGGGAACTAACCCCCTGAAGCTGTAAGCAATCTCCCAGTTAAACGCTTCCTTTCGTAGGAGTTGCCTTGGTCATGATGTCTCTTCACAGCAACAGAACAGTAAAGCAGACACTGAAATATAAAGAGAGGAATCAGTACTGGTGATGGTCCCACAAAAGCAACTGGAAGCAAGCCAGGGGCTAGAAGTACAGGGGAAGGCTGAGAAGAGAGTGAGAAGTCTAGCTTAAAGAAAGACAAGCAGAAATCTACATGAGCCTCCCAATGGACAGGAGAGGCTTCCGGGAGGCAAAGGACCAGATTCTGTAGCTGTTAAGTTTCAACCAAAACAGGAGAGGAGCGAAAGTCATTCCCAACATTGCAATCTCAGCTTTCTGTGCAGCAAGGGAAATCTGAACCTAGAGTCACCAACCCCCAAACATGAGCACCACAGGAGGCCTGAAACATCCAATTCAACACTTACATTTTGTCAGGAATATAGGGCCCAGATAGGTAAAAATAATGTAGCTAAAAATCACAGGCCCTTAGAACCTTGCCAGCTTCCACTGAATAGCAGCAATTCTAAACATCAATAATTTCTTCTTTCTGGTAGTGATGATTATATTCAGATGCATAACAAAAACATAATTTCATGTTGGTATCTTTGTATAGATTTTCATGTTTTAAAAATTGAGAAAGAATGAATCAGAAGAAAAGAAAATCATGTATCAAAACATGCTCCCCACCCCCGCACAGATGGGGCCCATGATAACTTGGTGTAGGGCTGAAGACCCTATTCAGGGAAACAGGGACTGTTTCAGTCATGATCTTGATGGCTGACTCTTTGACCCTCCCCCATATAAGCCGGGGAGTGACAGACTGGCTAGATCCCAGGGGAGGACTTTGCAGCCAGCCCTGAGGAGACATGATAAGTTGGGGTTGG
>CM053747.1:40296528-40385126 GCA_028658305.1 Pachyuromys duprasi
GAGGTGTTTGGCCTCTGCTGGGGGAGGGGTGCTGACCCTCAGAAGACAACAGGGGAGGGTGTGAGGCAGCAGCAATCTACAGTACCAACATCACTGCCTTCTTATGGGAAGGACTGGCAGGTGAGACCCAAGACAGGGAAGCAGCCAAAGCTGCCATTACTACCATTTTCCCTGGGGAATAATCCTAGTGTTTCAGCCACGGATGATCTGAAGGCTTTTTGAGAGGCAGACCTGAAGAGAAAATGTAATTACTTTTTCCTGCACTTGAATATCAAGGCGGTGTCCTTTCGAAACAAAGAAGGCACTTGAGATGTGGGAGGGAGACAGCTAGAAAAGAAATGAAGGATGGAGAAGGGCCATTCACACTGAAGCCTGTGACATTTCACCAGAGTGACTCCCTTAGGGAGCAGCTGGCACAAATGGCACTCAGCTGAGACGGTGGGAAGCAAGGGGAGATAGCATGATCCTCTCCTGCGCTATTTATCTTAAACCCTGACCCTTGGGGGAAGAAGCAAAGTCCAGGCACTTAGCTGAGGTCACAGGCCTCAGACATGGCTGTAGCCATCTCGAAATGCACGGTAGTCGGGAGGAAGAGCCTTTTAGTTTCAGCACATGGCGGGGGTTGTCTGCTTGAGACGGCAGAGCCCTGGACCACCCCAGTCTCCTATGCAGACTACTTAACCAAGAGGAATAGTACCGTGAAGCTACTTCCTCCAGAGGGAAGTGCAACCATTAATCATGGAAGAGTAGACTTCTGGAACAGGGAACCTGAAGCTCCTCAAGAAGACCACAAACTGGGGTAAACAACTGATTGAAATCTGAGTTCTTTGTTTTTCCGAATCAGCAAGGTTATGAGGAAAACGGTGGTGATGATCATAGACCCAAAGTTAAGTCTGCAAGGACAGGCAGAATGCTGTCGCTTTCCCCACTGTCACGAGTGGCAGGGCTTAAGAAATCTGCTGAACAGGCCAGTGGAAAACCGTTATTATGACAGTGACCCCGTGTGAAAGGGATGTACAGAGAAGGCAAGCTATTCTTCTTTATTTTCTTTGCAGACAAAAGGGACCCCGAGTCAAACACCTGCCTGCCTCTGGGGTCTCCAGAGCAGATGGGGGTGGGGAGAGGGCAGGGGCCACAGGTGCCGTTGTTTCCTGTTGTCGGCCAGTCTGCTGCGGAAGCAGGATGTCCGTGCAGATGCTTATAGCAAGGATTCTTGAACTCTCACAACAGAACTCTGTGGAACTTTAACGGCCCAGGGCTATGGAGGAAGGGTCGAGGGAGCGTCAACCCCGATACCTCAAACATGAGGACGGCAGGAGTTGGCTTGCTTCTGACTCCCAATCTGGTGCCATAAAACTGGTTCCCTAACCATCAACCCTTGTAAGAATGTATTACCCTGACAGTCATCAGGCGTCACTCCTTGTTTGACCTTATAAGTTCAGACACACACACACACACTCACACAAACACACACTACGGCCCCTGAGGATGCAGATGAAGCATCTTCCAACACCCCTTCCCTGGCCCGTAGTACATAGCCACAGAAACATTGCTCCAGAAACCCTGGCCACCTCCCCAGGGGCATAAATGTAGGATTTGGAGTAGAGGAATGTCTACTCTGACCCTGTTGCAAGAGGCGGGGGTGGGGGTGGGGGAATGAGGGAGGTGATTGCTGACATGTTAATTGCTCCTTTTTTTTCTCCTCTTCCCCATTCTTTACAGTAGTTCCTCCATCTGCATGCTGGATTTGACTTGACTAGAGAAAAGCTGCATGGTGAAACATCGGATTTGCTACATCATCCCTGTCCTAAACGTGCTGGGTGTCTAAAGGGTACCCTTTCCACCTCCAGATGTTCTCAGACACCGGGGGCCAACTAGTCCAGAGAGCTTGGGAGCTCAGCCTTTCACACTTGCTTCTTCCCCGTAGTAACCAATTGATGCTCTTTGTTTTCAGGTTCAGCAGTACCTGATAAGCACTTCAGGTCCCATGTTTGCTTGATATCTCATGTTTAAACCAACCCCAAGGTCAAGGTGAAGTCTCCTCCAAGCTCAAGTATTAAGTCAAGAATAGCTTCCAAGAAAGAGCTTGAGTTTGGTGAGGAGGATGGCTTCAACACTCTGGAGTTCTGCGCTATGGTCCTGTAGCATACAAGGGCTCCGGAAAACCTACTGACTGACCACAAAAGAACAAGGCTGGGTTAGCCTGGTCCGTAGTCCTAACACTGGCTGTGGCCCCGCCACAATCTGTAGCCTTTCAATTCTTTAGCCCACAGGTCAGGGCAGTTCATATACATGCTGCTTCCCAAACAGCCAAGGAGGTCAATACTGTACTGATAAGGAGAGTAACCACAGAATGGGTCTACAGCTGCTTCCTTCCTGGTGGGCTGAGGATATGCACCCACTTGGAGTTGGGACTGTTTCTGCCGAGGTCTGGGGAGCTGTAGCAAGCAGCTGCCTGAAAAGAAAAGCGAGCAGGCACTGAGTGTTTTGCCAATGTCTCCTTCTTAGGCATCAATCAATTACGAGCACTTGCTTGCCCCAGCTTGTTAATTAAAGACAGATACTGTGCCTGTCGGAGGAATCCCATCGCCCAATTTGTAAGAAAACAGAGAGACAGGCTGCACTATTTGGCTTTTCACTTTTATGTCTCTCCTAGTGTTGAGAGTAAAGGAGGGGCTAAGGATCCTAAGGGACCTTTAATGCCCTTTTACAGTAAGTAGCACAGTGTGCCCATAGCATCCGGGGGAGGCTCAGGGAATCCATTCTGCAGAGAAAGAACACACTCTGTTGTTAGGGAATCTCACCTGCCTGCAAGCCCCTTCCCAGGGCTTCCTGTAGCTAAGCTTGTCACTCAATATTCAAGTGCCGCCTTACTCTCTGAGGTATTTTAGCTTCAATTAGGACTCTGTGTTTATTGTTTTATAACCCCAGGGGGGTAGCTTCCTGCAGACACGTTTAGCTGAAGCACAGGATATTTTTTTTTAATCAAGTTCATTTTTAAAAGCAAGTGAAAACACTCAGACAAAGCTGGGCATGGTGGCTCACACCTGTATCTGAGGACTCAGGAGGCTGAAGAGGGAGGATTGCTTCAAGTTTGAGCCTAGCCTGGATTTTATGGAGAATTCTATGTCAGCATTGTCTATGGAGTGCTGTCCTGCCCCTAACCAACCAGACAGACATACCGACAGACAGGTGTTAGGCCCAATTGGAGGGACCCTAACTTCCTTAGGGGAGGAAGAGAACTCAGGAGACCAAGCTTCAATGAAATAAGCAAGAGGACATTTTATTTGATCCATCGTGATGGGACTGTCCCCCATAAAAGCGGCGAGGGACAGCAAAGAGAGACAGAAGGCTGAAGTTTTTAAAGGGAGAAGGGCGGGAATCTCAGGGGTTGCAGGCTTGGCAACACTGGATTGGGTAGTTGACTTTTAAAATGATTGGTTCATGTTAGACGCCAAGTCCATCTGATCCTGCCCCAATGTGGGTGGGGGAGCTGTGACCTCTGGACTGGTTGCTAGGCAACGTTTTCTCTACTGTGGATCTGGACACTCCTCCAATGTGGGGAGGAGACCTTTCATATTCCTTTGCAAGGGGGTGGGGTCTTGTTTTCTCTTCTTTCTGCTTTCTGCAAAAGTGCTAGGAGAATTTACTTTAACATGGAGTACAGAATTTATAAAGCAACCTGTAAAGCTAGCCTGATCCTTTCACAGGCACACACACGCATACTTCAAAAGCCCCTAGCGAAGCCTAACCCAAAGAAAAATCGTGAAACAAACCCAACCCTTGCACTTTGAATAAAATGCCTCTGTTGATTTGCCTTCACCTTTTAATTCTGTATTTGAATTCTTTTTGTACTGTCGATTTCTGATCATGTATTATTTCATCTGAAGATGAGCAGCTTCTGGGTCAAGAAGCCTAAGTATTTCAGTCAAGTGTATGTACTAAGTGTTAAGGCTGGGATTTGAACCCTGCTCCTTGGGAAACAGAACCTCTAGTTTTCTTCCACCGGAAGCATGAAGGTGCTCATAAGTAGAAACTCAATATGTGATAAACTTTCTGAAAGCTGGAGACCACACCTCCATCGGTTGAATTATTTTAATTCACAGTAGAACAAAATAAATCAACCACCTTTACCAGAAATTGTATCTCAAAGTGGTGTGATGTAAGTGCTCTTTCTGCTTGACTTCCTTCCTCTTGCCTCTTTTTGTTGAGTTCTTGATCTTTTCTAAGGTTACATCGTTGGATTTGTCTTCCAGAATACCCATAAGAAATGGCCATAAAGCTTACTTACAAAGCCCCAGATTGTAATGACCAACACCGCTGACTTACAGGGTCAGGACTAAGGAGGCCTCAAGGGCCCACCCCATCATGAGCAATTACTCGTGAGCCAAGCACGGTGCCACCAGGTTGAACTCATACCCACATAGAGTTGCGGTGGGATGTTTTAGAAGGCGTGTTCAGGCATTTGTTAAATACTGTGAGTAAATAAAACAGAAAGTCTCCAGAGTGGCTTTACTCATGGGTCAGGTATCTCGGGCTGTAGAAGGGTCCATTAGTCCTGAAGGCCTCATCAATCTGTGGAGATAATGGAGTGATCACCTGGGAACCTCGACTTCAGAGTCCAGCCGTGTCTTGCCTTGTTGAGTTTTAGGGATGTCTGTTATCCTCGGTGATGATTTGGAGATCAGAGGCAGGGACCCGTGCATGATGTAGCCTCTTCCTTGAAAATCCAAACGTATTAACCGCTCATTGAGTACTTCCTTTCTGCTCATCTTCTCACACCCTTGTGAGTTATATTATCCTTCTTCAGGTGAGGAATCTGAGACACAGGGATGTGGGCACACACCCAAGTCTCTTAGGAAGTGGCAGTCCCAGGCTCCATTTTCCTGGCTCTGGATCAAAGTCAGGTCCCCATTATCATACAGCAAGCACTGACTGGCTGGGCTATCTCCCGAGCCCCCCCAAGTTGTTTTTGTCAGGTATGTTCTGTCAGCATCCATAAGAGTAATGAATACACTCAGCTTCGGCAGAGAAAACAAAATGAGTGTGGTGATTAGGAGTCAGCGACTGAGTAAACCGTCAGCAGTGTGGACGATAGATAGGATCCCGCTAATGCATCCATTGCTCACAAGTTCTGGTGTCCTAGCTCATGGATCTGCATCCAACTCACCCCCAGACAAGCAGACGGCGCCCGGGGCTGTCCTCCATGGTGAAGGTCCTACCTGCCCTGCCTTCCCAGCTGGCCCCTCTTGGCTCCCTGCCCCATCCCCAATCAAAACCAATTTCCACATCTTCCAAGCACTCATAAGGGAGTAGTGCTAACCTGATAAATTAATTCAGGCTAATGCAAATTATATCTTAATATGTTATCCTTACAGGCAACATTTACATTTTTAAAAGTAGCTTCAGTTCCTTAAATCTAAATGAGTGAGTATTGTGGGAATGTCAAGCCTCGTGGCAGACAGCTAGGGAAGACGTCGAGAAACAGCAGCACCTGTCTGGGGCCCTCAGAGGTCAATCATGGAAGGTCCCATCTGCTCCTCCTACTCTTCAAATATCTCTCCAGCCCAGAGGTACCAATGTCAAAGCTTTGTCTAAAACCAAGAAATTTCTATCTTGAGAAAGCATGCTTGTAATACATTTGACTATTGCCTCTATTCTAATATATGCAGATGAGATTCCTCTGTACAAGCAAAATAAATCCATGATATTGCTTTGCTTAATTTCCTCTCCTATGCTGGAGAATGTGAGTTCCCTGAGGATGGCAGAAGAGAGAGGAGGACGCACCTGGCCATCACGAGCCCAGGAGAACTCTACGTGGCACTAGTGGACCTGGTCTTCTTGTGCAGATCTGGTCACCAGGCAAGAAGGTGCCAGTGGGCTTCTGTTGCCCCTGTGCCCCTGCAGAAGTGGAAAGAGAGACCAAAGTTACAGGGACCGCAGATGGTTCAGTGGGTAAGGGCACTTGCTGCCAAGCCTAACGACTGAGTTACAACTCCAGGCTCCACAAGGTGAAAGGAGACAACTAGCCTACAAGCTGTACGCTGACTGCCACATGGCCACTATGACATGGGTGCCCACAGACACATGAATGAATGAATGAATCAATGAATGAATGAATGAATGAATGAATGAATGAATGAATGAATGAAAAAATAGAGGACCCAGCTACAGAAATCAAACCTACCATGTCACTAAAGGCTCTGGAGGAGGGAAATACATGAGCTCGTGCATTCAGGAACCAATCCTGCCTACAGATGTCTGTCACAAGGAGCCTGAATGCAAAGATATTAGACACACACACTCACCCTCCACACACACTAACTTCCCTAATTTCTTTAATCTTTTCTTGGAATTCCTATTCCAGGACACAACTGATGACTTCCAAAAAGGACGGGATTCATCCATCCTGCAAACTGCTTCATTCCCTACTCACGGGACCCAGGATATATGCTCTGGCTAAACATGAAACCAACAGCCATAAGAAAGTGTCTGTCTTCGGGGATTGTCCCAGAGCCCAGGCTTTCCCTAGGAGAACAAGGCAAAGCTGCCTCAGCTCTCCTCTCAATGTCTATTTCCTGATTCCCATCCAGGGCCAGTCATGTGGTCCTTCCACAAACACAGAGTTTCTCAGAGTTGATCTTCCACTAAATGTCTTCATGCTTCTGAGGCTTCATTATAGCACCTTCACCTTCCAGTGGATGCTAACATTGTGCTAATGCAGCTTAAGTCACACACACACACAAACATATACATACACACACATACACACACAAACATCACCCATGCATACTGTGCTAGTATGTTCCTACCCCTGCATTTGTCCAGGGACCCTCTCTGCATGCCTTGTCTTCCTTCTATTCCAAACTAGTTCCAGCGCTTGGGTCCTATGGAGGCTGCTCCCCCTGAGACCTCCTCAGGCATTTTCTGATTTCTAGGTTCCACTTTGCAGGGCTCAGACGCTGACCCTTTCTTAGATTCCTTTCCTGCTTTCAGAAACTCCCCAGGATGCAATGCATCACACTGCTCCCCTGAATACACATTCTTTCCCCACCTTGTACAAAACCCAAACATTAGCATCTCTCTGTCTGGATTACTAGGGTCACAGATGAGACAAGCTCTCGGGGAGGAGGTCACACACACCTTGTAATCCTTCCTTTTCCTGGAAATAGAAATTAAAGCACGAACATTTGTTTTCAAGCAAATCAGTCTCCTAACTGTGGATCACAGAATGTTCTAAGCTGCTGAATGTTCAAGGACGCCTCAAATGGGTGCTCAGAAACAGCTCTTGATTTTCACAGCCCTCACGTAGGAGTAAAAAAGAAGAGTCAGACAATGCACTTTAGAAAGTCCTGCTCGTGGAGCTGGGCAAGAGCAGAGGAAAACAATGTCACACTGGCCAGAGAGGCAAGTTGCCAGAGAGGATGATGACCCAGAGAAGGCTGGTGGTAATGGTGGTGATACACCAGACAGAGCCTATGGGCAGCCCAAGGGTAGGCCATTAGAGAGTGCCTGCAGCATGAGAAGGCACAGCCATAGTTCACAGAACTAAGCAATGTCCTAGAACCAGGGTGACTGGCTCAGATCAGACGTGAAACAAAAACTGGGGAGTCCTGGAATATCTAACTTTGTACCCAAAACCTGGTGGGGCTTGAATGGTATGGAGTCTGAATGCTGTCACATGAGGGCTCTAGTGACAGTCTGAGACTCCTACCAGGAAGTATGGGATATGGCCGGTGTAAATGTGGTATGACCACACTCACCACTGAGTGAAGCATATTGAATACCCGAGCATGGATTATTTAAGGACAGTAACTTTCTAGTTAATACAGAAGCTACCAATAAAGCTAGAGACATACTCTAACATCACACTTCATTCCATCTGTAACTTAGAGAAGAAGAGAATCTTTAAAAAAAATCTACATAACTCTATGCTCAGTCTAATTCTCTTTAACATGCAAAGGAAAAATTTTAAAATATGGTATGGATATACAGGGAGTTCAGAAAATATACTTTGTCATGTCCCATTCCTTTAAAAAATTGATTATATAAAGATTTATAAAGGAACTAGAAGTTATTGAAGGCTGTGTATTGACTACTGAGTTCTGCTAAATATAGATCTAAGCAACTGTTGTAAATACCATTGCTAACAAATGCAAATGCCAGGAGAAAGTGTTGAAAGAGAATCTATATGATGTAAGTATAATGTTTTAAAATCAACATCCTAGTTTATATTAAATAAAGTGGGAATTTGGGGCAGTAAGAAGAAAATAAAATGTTGGTCATAGAAGAAAGTAGACAGTATGTCAGGTTTATTCTCTAATATAGCATACAGCCTGGTTAGCCTTCATCGTCAGCTTGACACAGCTTCAAGTCATCCATGAGAGAAGCCTCAACTGAGGATTTGCTTAGATAAAGTTGGCATGTAGCAATATCTAAAGGGGATTGTCTCAATTATTTATTGGTGTAGGAAGGACTGGCCCACTGTGGGCAGAGCCATTCCTCAGGCAGGTGGTCCTGGGATATAACTAGCTAAGCATGATCCATTGAGCAAGCAGTGTTCCTCCACTGTTTCTGCTTCAGATTCTGCCTCAACTTCCTGCCCTGACTTCCCTCAGTGAGCATTGTGATCTGGGAGTGTAAGTGAAAACTAAACCCTTTCCTCCCTGGGTTGTTTTTGGTCGGGTGTCTTATTACCACAACAGAATGAAAGTAAGACACCACAGTCAAAAGTATGATTTCATTCTCTCTTTTATCGTAGATATAGACATTTCCACTTGAGGGGTAATGGTAGCTAGTGATTTAATTCAATGCTCCTGCTAAAAACCACCAAAATTTCCAGAAAGATGGCTATTGAATCTTTCTTTAAATCCAAGAAGACCAGACAACATACTAGGAAGCTGCCACACTAAAGTATGGCAATGAAAACCCAGCCAGGGAAACTGAATAAAAAGCCGTATTTGTCCTGAGGGTATGTCTCTACTAACCAGAACTCCAGTTTAAGTACTGGTTCAGTGACTGAACTGGGCAGAACGGGTGGGAAGTATTTCTTTTTTTTTAATATAATTTATTTATTTGTATATTAATCACAGGTTAGGTACTTTGTATCCCAGGCATAGCTCCCTCCCTCATTCCCTCCCACTCTCCCCATCAATTCACCCATAGGAGCTTCCTGTGTGAAAGAGTGAGCTTGTGCAAACCTTCCTCTCCACAAGCACCCCGAGACGCCAATGGGAGAACTGTTAATCAGAACCATGGGGAGAAGATGAAACCAAAACTCTGTCTGAGATATTACAAACACACACAGCCCTCAAGAAGATTTGTAGCTGAAGTTCATATCACTTTGTTGGGGGTAAAAGAATAAAAAAAAAATTAAAAAGTCCTCAGGACATGGATTTAACTTACTGTGTTTCTAGACCAGTAGTTCCCCAAGGCATACAGTAGAACTAAACATGGGCCCTCTATGAAGAGCACACCTGTACAAGGCCTCAGAGAATCCTTAGACATAATTTGTGAGGGCAATGTCATTTGTACAGTCAACAATGATAAAGTAAAGAGAATGAGAACAGGCAGAAACTGATCCACAGAATTCCGATACACTCAGCTGTAAGACTACATTTAAAAAAAAAAATCAGTGACATGGGGCTAGAGAGATGCCTCTGTGGCTAAAAGCACTTACTGCTCTTCCAGAGGACCCCCAAATTCAATCCACAGCACTGGCAAGGTGATTCACAACCACCTGTAATTCAAATTCCAGGAGAACAGACTCTGCATCTGTTCCCATCAGTTACTACATGGTTCTCTCTTCTGGCCCCCAAGGGCACCAGTCACATATGTCTACATGCTGACAAATACTCATACACATAAAATAAATACTTTCTTTAAAAAAACATCAATGATGTAGCTCAGTGGGGAGCTCCTACCTAGCATGTCCAAGGCTCTGGTTTTCATCAGCACCACCCCCGGCACATACATTAAAAAAAAATCCAACTGTCTTTATTGTGTTTTGTAAAAATGACGATTTTTAAAAAATATCTGCAGCAAATCTCTACAACAAAGTCATAAACTATTCCAGCACCCTTTTTGGGGAACAGAATGCCTAGGAACACCTTGGAAGAAACAACAATGGACGGTTCTAACCACTGACAAGCACAGCTAAGGAGACAAGTAAGAGATGAGATGGACCAGAATGTAGTTCAGAGCTCCACATAAAGAAGGGAGAGAGAATCAGGGAGAGGCGATATTTCAAAGGATAATGTTGGAATACTGGTGAACGTCACCAGTGTACACATTTAATAGGCCAAACCTCCCCAGAAATTAAAAAGAAGCGTGCACACCCAGCCCTCTATACATAAACTGAAGAACAGGGGAAGAAGCTGCATAGACTACCAACTTCTTAGCTATAATGATGGTACCCAGGCCAAAAGAGCATCTTCAGTGTACTGAAAACAAACCAATCAAGAACTCCACTTCAGGCAAAAACGAAAGAGCAAAAGAAAAAGCACAAACCACTTTCTTAAAAAAAAATAATAATAAATAAATAAATAAATAAATAAATAAATAAATAAATAAATAAAAAGGAGGCTGAAATGACAACGTTTTTAGACCAAGGGCATCTGGGAAACCACTCTTAGCTCACCCAATCCACAGCAACCCTGAGGAGTCCCTTCACAAAAGGAAACTAAGAACTTGTTAAGGATTAGGGGAGCTCTAGACGCTGCTGTGTAAAACAGCTTTATAGAAATGCCTGGAGGAATGAAAATAAGCAAGGAAGTGAAACATGCAGCAACAAGAGGCTGGGTGGTGCTCCCTCGGTAGAGTGCTTGCCCAGCGTGAACAAAGCCTTGGGCTTGATCCCAGTACCACACAGACTAGGCACAGTGGCTGGCATGTGCCTGTGATCCCAGGACTCAAAAAGAGGAAGAAGAAGATAAAGAGGTTACGATCACCCTCAGCTATGTAAGTGAGTATCCGGTCAGCCTGGAGTACATGAGACACTCTCTAAAACTAAAAAGAAAACAGTAATAGTAATAATATACAATAACAGCCATGTGTCCACTTATATCAGCAGTCCCATAAAACTCAGTCCTCACCTAGCAACCTGGTTACCATCTTGGTTTTCATTAGTATACTTTTTGATGTTCCCACCACAGAATCACCGAACCACTTAACCATACAAAGGACACAACTCACCAGCAAGGAGGGAAGAAAAATGAAACCACCCTGGCTTCTTGAATTACTGAAAGACTAAAGATATTTAACCAACTTCAGACCTTGGTGAGATAACTTGACCATACAAAAATTTCAGATAACCACCAGATAGACAGAGAAAGCATCTCCCAACAAGCAGAGAGACCAAAGAAGTGATTATTTTAAGTGCCCCATACCTCCAATCAAATGCAAGTAGGCACCATAAATGATGCTTAAAACTGAAAGAACAAAAGGAGATCACAAAGTAAGGAGGCAGAGTTAATACAAACATACTGGTAATTACATTAAATCTAAATGTACTGAATGCTCAAGCAGGAAAATAGATGAAGATAGTCATGCTTGATAAAAAATTTAAACCCTGCTAGATCATTCTGACAAGAAGCATATCAAAGCCCTAAGGCCATAAAAAGGCTAAAAAAGTACCATTTACACTGATAGTTACTTAATAATTGTTGAGGAAGCTGGGCATATGCTTTTATATATGCACTTTTAAATTGACTATTTTTTTATTTTAAAAACTTTGGTTTATATATGGCAATACAGTTTATATATTAAATAATACTATAATAGAATAATTTGTTATAGTTTCTGTATTTTCTTTCATTAACTTATTTATTCAATCACTTATAGCCTGATCTCAACCCTCTCCCTCCCTCTTCACCCAATCCCATCTTCACACCCCTTCCTCCATTTTTCCATACTCTTCTCTGAGAAAGAAAGCACCCCCCCCCCCGTGGGTACCAACCCACCCTGGCACATCAAGTCTCAGCAGGACTAAGTGCATCCTCTCCTAATGAAGCCAGACAAGGCAGCCCAGATAGGGGGAAGGGATCCAAAGGCAGGCAACAGAGTCAGGGACAGCCACTACTACAATTGTTGGGGGACCCACCTGATGACCAAGCTGCATATCTTCTACATATGTGTAGGGGGCCTAAGCCCAGCCCATGCATGCTCTTTGTTGGTGGTTCAGTCTCTGTGCGCCCCCATGGGCCCAGGTTAGTTGACTTTGTAGGTCTTCTTGTGGTGCCTTTGACCCCTTTGGCTCCCTCAATCCTTCTTCTTCACTCTTCCGCAAGACTCCTGAGCTCTGCCTATTGTGTGGCCCTGGGTCTCAGCACCTGTTTCCGTTAGCTACTGAATGACGCCTCTCATAAGACAGTTACGCTAGGTTCAATGGGGAGCCTTTCTTTCTCAGAGAGAAAAAACAAAACTAGCTTTCTATCTTCTTATGTGTTGTGTGTGGGGTTTTTTTGCCTCATAGATTCCTCTTTCTTCATCCCCAAACACCACCCTTTCTTAGTCTCCTTTTAAAATTAAAATAAAGTGATAACATCTTATATATACATTTGGAAACTGTTAATAAACTAATTAATGGATGTGTGACCTTATATACTTAACTTCCAGGGTAAGAACATTTACAATCTCTCATCAATTTTCAGGCGCAAAATATATTTTACTGTATATTCTTTATCATAATGAAAACTTTGAAAAGTACATTATTTAAATATTCGTAATATTCAATGGAAGCCAGTAACATCATTTAAAGTAGACATGGCTACTAAGTCACTGGAAACTGCAAACAGATATATTCTGCACAGCCTAAGAGAGAAAACAAAATTGCAGGGAAGGATGAAATAGAAAGTGTAAAACAGTGGCAAACAAAAAAAACATATAAATCAATCATGAAATGAATGTGAGGATTTTAACTGCGCCATTAAAATAAAAATATCCTCCAATTCTGCTATAAATTCAAATTCTCTGATATGCCCACAATGAATAGGCATAAAACAAAATGGTAGGAAAATGGCCTGAATGAATGAACACAGTGTTTTTTTTTTTCAGCCAAGTACCAAACAACTCTACAGAACTGGCTGTGCTGCAGTCTGCGAAGTATTTATTCCAAGCATGAAACACTCAATAAAATACAAAATGTCACTTTCTATTTATAAAAGTTACAATCCACAATGAAAATATAATACTCATACATTTTTATGTCTCAAATAATTCAGCAAATGAAGAGGAAAAAATATTGGTTGCAACCAAACAGGAAGAATTGGTAGATAGGATCATCGCAGAATACTACAACACCCACTCCTACTAGATCAAGAAAAGAGCAGCAAACACATAGACGCAGGCGATTTGAGTAATGAAGTGCCTAGGACTGAACTGATGCAAATGCATCAGACTACCTACCTTATGGTCTCTAAATGCGCCTTTCCATACATCCATGAAACCGTCACAGAGGCTGAGTCTAAGCTACAAAGGGGACTTTAGTAAGGTCTTAAATATGTGCCCTGTGTAAGCAACACACAGTAAGACTAGCAACTCACAACAAATACACATATGTTCAAAAAAATTGAAAACACTATCATAATTTAAACAACCCAAGGACAAAAAAATGTTCAGTTATCATATAGAGATATATACATTTATTCATTGAGCATATTTACATTAATGGAAAATCTGAACTAACTTAAAACTCAAGAGCAGAGTATGATAAAAATATAGTGCTTTCACCCGGCGGTTGATAGAAAGTGGGGGTCAGGGGTTAAGGTTTATTTTATTTGAGGTTATGTCTCTGTGTGTACCACGTGCACAGGTACCTGCAAAGGCTGCAAGCAGGCATAAGATCCTCCTCAGCTGGAGTGACAGGTGAGCCCAGGCAGCTCACTATAAGTGATGGGAAACAAACAGTTGAGTTTCAGCTTATGTGTGTTCATATTGTTCATATTGTTATAGCTTCTTTTATCTTTCTTATTTTATTCCTTTGTGCTTTTTAATAGTTACTATATGTCTTTATTTCTTTAAATGGACTTGTCTTAATACTGTCTTCAAGGGCAGACGTGGTGCTCCAGCGTAGCCTGTAATCCCAGCCTGTGGATAAAGCCAGGTGAGGGGACCCTGATTTCCAGCCTGAGAAACGCAGTGAGGCTGTCTCAAAAAACAAATAAGCCAAACAAACAACAAGAACAAAACATTTTCACATAGCTTTACTCTTCTCATTTAATTAGAAATGAACTTATGGAGCATGTGTTATTGTTGTTGGCTCTTTCGCTATGTTGGTCTTATTGTGTTTCAGGCTTTTATTTGCAGGCTCATTTCCAGAGAAAGTTTCTCTTTCTTTCTCCTGCTCACTTAATTGCTCACCTCACTCTTGCTTTCTCAGCCTCTCTCTTCCACTCTCAAAGTAATTTGTTTGCTCACCAGCCAGCATCCAAGGTCCCTAGAGCAGAATCTATCATCCAGCAATGATTCCTGACACAAGGAAATATAAAGGGCCTTCCTTACCTAAACTCCAAGATAGAAATAAAAACTGAGTTTACCTCATAGGGATATAAGAATCAAATACATTAATTAAATGCAAGCAAGAAACATAAAATAGTGTCTGACCCATAGCAAGTGCCCAGTTTGTGTTGCTCTAATTCCAAGGAGCCAGCTCCTTTCCCAGACAGGAAACCCTACCCCAGTCCTCATTTCAAACAGCGAACAAAACACTAGTCCCCTCTTTTGTCCCTTAAACCCCACAAGAGCTAAACTCCGGGCTCCCTGGACCTGCACTAGTCCTGTATCCCGTTGGGCCCCCACCAGTCACTCTGTGACCATTTTGTGTGTGCTCTGGTACTATTTCTAGCTACAGAGTTGGCATCTTACATTTGATCTTGGTCATATCATTCCTGTCTTCTTTTTTCTATTAATATCTATTGCTGGGGAAGATAGTTAACCATGTGGCTATAGCTCCCCTTGAGTCACTGATTAGAAATGCGCGCTTGACCATGTCACTGCTCTGATTTTGGTTCCCCTGAGCCATGCTAACACCCCATCCACAGCCCCACATCAGCTCAATCCCTCCAACAACAGAGTGAATCACCCACAAGACGTAAATCAAGGTCTTCTCTTTAAATTAGGGGGCTTTTTAAGCTGGCAGGTTTTGCTCTGGTAGATGGTACTAATCCAACACAAGCCCAGCTGATTAGACACGCTTTATCCTGCTTCTGGCTGTAATCCTGCCTCCTCTGCCTGCCTGCCCAACTCCTGTTAGGGTTCCATCCAAGTTCCTCCGAAGAAACTATCCTCGTTATCCCTCACTCAACATGGCTGCCTCTGTTAACAGAAGCACAACACCCAAGCCCCCTCAAAAAAATAGCTACAATTTACTAGGACTCAATGAATACAATGGTGGTTTTTTTTTTCTTAATGCTCCAAGTCTAAGTGGTCCGCATCACCTTTTAGAACAACTGAAATACAGGCGACCTCATCAAGTGGTTGTGAAACACGCAGCTTCCTCGGGCTTCTGTCAGAAGTGGGAGTGTTAAACACACAGCCACAATATGGCCCGTCCATCCCACCCCTAGACACTTCAAGGAAGACATGAAAACAAAGCAGGAAAGACTTGTGTGAGTTAGTGTCTCTAAAACCCCAGTGATGTTATGAAAACATGTTTCCGTTTTAATCACAGGTGTGAGATGCGGGGCTGCTTCAGACTGTCCACAGCAGTGGACTATTTGCCCTGTGAGTGCTCTGGCAGAGGCCTGAGTCTGCCAGCTGAAGATAATTTAATTCTGGGAACTCTAGAGTGAGTGTAAAAAGACCAGAGCCCCAACCAAGAGAGGAGGCGAAGCTGTTTCTCCTGCTGCTGCCACTGGTGGTGGTTTGTCTATTGGTCAACAGAAAAAGGAAACAAGAAGTTGGAGATACCCTAACGAGATGAAGATTGGACTAGTCCCAAAGATCTCAATGCCCTTAATCAGCAGGAAGTGGTCTAAAAAGATCTCAACACTCTCCCCACTAACCTGTCTCTCCTACCTGGTGTTGGGGTGATGAAAGAAATTGGGGTGGAGAAAGGTGCTAGAGATATAAGAACCCAAATAAAGTACCTATTTTTAAAAAGTGCTTACAGTTCTTAGTAGCTGCACTCAAATGCTTCAGACTGCAAACAAACTCAATGTCTTTCAACAGCTGAATGGCAAAACCAACTCAATGGCAAAATATACAATGAACTACTACTCTGTGATGAAAGAAAGATAAGAATTATTAATACATGTATTAATACATGGGCAATAACACATGGGAAATTTTAACATAACCATACTGAGTGCAAGAAACTAGACAACATGCTAGTATATCCAACTCGTATGAAATTTGAGACAGTGACAAATATTTATTACTGGAAAAAAGAAGAGCATTCCCTGACTGGAAGCAAAATAGACGATTAACAGACGGGAAGGGATTACAAAGAAAACACCACGAAACTGGGAGTGAGGGGGATGGCGGAATGGTTATTGATGTTTACGATCTTGAATGTCCTGATGGTTTTATGGGTGCATACTGTATCAAAACTTAGCAAATTCTACACTATAAATATATGTGGCTCCTATACCTTGATTTAAAAAACAAAACAAAAACCCAAAACCTAAATGGCCTTCATGAGAGAGCTTGGCCCTATCTAAGGAGAAAACAATCAAGCTAAAAGCTATCATCCCATCTCGTTGTACCCCCACTAGCCAGCAGGTGGCTCCAGTCCTGACTGTGTGATTCAAACTCCACTTTAACTGTCCTCAGCTCTAAATGGGACATCTATACCACGCCCCTTCCCGTAGGGGATCAGAAATCTGTAAAAAACTGCCTGGAAAGATTGTAAGAGCCAGAGGAAGTAGATGTCTACTAGGAAGCATTTTTTTTCCAGACATGATAGTACATGATAGTACAGTTGCAAGCATGAACTCACACACAGCAGCCGGGACCGCATGCACAGGACAGCCCACAATCAAGCTAGCAAAAATCCCAGCACACATGTGGGGAGGGGGTTACCTCATAAAATCCCATCCCATCTGAGGGGCTGTTTGGCAATTGATGGCTTCTGGGGGAGGGACAGTCAGTTTTCTTCAGGAACACAGACCCTGAGAGGCTGTGCACTCTCCAGCAGGGTGGCCACACCCATGTACACAGAACCGGTAGCAAATAGACTCCATGGGCATTTGAAAAGAAAAAGAGAGAGCACGAGAAGCTGGAAAGAAAATTCAGTAAGGGAGGTACGGATGGAATTGCAGGGGAGGGTATGGGAAGTAAACCTGACCAAAACACACTACACAGGTGTGAAATTCTCAAGCGATCAATTGCCAGGGTTTAAGCAAAGACCCAAAATAAACACAGACTCTTGAAAATAGATTTACGCTAATTATTTAGGTTTCTGGTTTCTCAGAAGATTCTGGTAACAAAAACCATGGAGAAAATAGTCTATTGCTATTCTGCCCATGGGTATTGAGCACCTACAGGAAAGGCACAGGGTGATTCTCTGGGAGTAGAGGGACACAGAGAAAAGAGATGAAGAAAATGAGTACACACAACCCGTGTGCCCTCATGGCTGGCAGTCTGGGTTCGGCATTCTGACAGCTAAATCGATATTGTGGTGGGGGTGAGAAAGCCAGTGTGTGTTAGCTGAATTTTTTACATTTCAGATAATTAGATGGCATCCAACGGACAAGCAGAGTTTGGCACAGGAACTTAAATTGACGTGGTGTCCTCTGCAGGAATAAGCTGAGCAGAAATAAAAGCTTGTGGAATGGAGGCCGTCGCTGGAGAGCCGGCTGTGGGTGGGGAACTCCCACCGGAGACCACAGAAGGATGTTCTTAGGCAGGGTCTGATGATAGAGGGACAAAACAATAGAAAATAAGCCCTCAGAGGGAACGTGGAGCTTTAAAGGAGAAGGGTGTGATCACAAACAATATAGAAAATCAACACACTGTGGGTTAGATCTGCATGAGACTGAGCTCAAGCAAAGGATTAGGCGGGTTCACAGTCACTTGGGACATGGCCTGTGAAGCGCAGACCTCAGAGACAAAAAACTAACCGTGTGGAAATAACAAGCAACAGAATGTGGCTAGCACTTCCAGGTCCCCTCGGGGGACAAATTAAAGCTGCATTCACCAGATATTTCGGGCATTTGCGTCAAGAATAAGGAACCAATTTTATCCAATTAACAGGGAATTCATATCTACTTGAAATGTCATCAGTGAAGGTTTGGCATTGGGGGGGCGCAGGCCTGCAATCCCAGAATTTGAAAGCTAGACGTATGATTCAAGGTCAGCCCAGGCCATATAGAATCACACACTCATACACACTACCACCACCACCACCACCACCACCACTAACACCATCATCATCACCACCACACCATCACTACCACCAACACAACTTCACTGCCATCACCACCAACACCGTTGCTACCATGGCAACCACCAGCAGCAGCAGCAGCAACAGCTTTAGAAGGAAGAAGAGGGAGTGCCATTAGATTATATGGTGAAAACCAGAGAAACTAATAATTATTTTTAAGAAAGTACAAGAAAGAAAAGGATTGAAGGGACCCTACAGACTCTAACCTTTGGAGAAGGTAATGGTGCCTCTGTATGGGTGTGTGTATGTGTGTGTGTGTGCGCGGGGGTGTGTGTGTGGTTTCTAAAACAAAATTAAATGTGAAAATGGACTAAAAACTAGAGTTGACTCTAGACACAGGTCCATATTCAATGGGACCAGAAATGGGAAGTGGATGCTAAGATTTCAATCCTGTAGGATAGGAACAAAAATAAATAAATAAATAAAAATGACCAGAGTTCATCTTTTACTGAAAGCTGAGACCAAAAGGCAAGGGCTGAGTCCACACCGAAGTCTAGAAGCTTGGATACGGTTTCTTTTTCCATGTAGAAAAAGAAAGAAAAGTTTGGAAACTCAAATTCAGAAACAGATACGTCAATGATCAGTTGAACGTGGCTGCTTAAATCTGTAAATTTATCTCTCTGCATTCTCAGTACTCCTACTAAAATGAGAATCGAGGATTAAAATATTGCAAGCCTACAGGGACAAAGAAGGTAGGCAATGAGAAATGGCACCAGATGATGAATGATGGGAAGAGAAGGCATTAGCAGACCAAAGGGAGATGAATATCAAGTACACAAAGGAGGGTGCCAATGTCGTCTCAGAACACTGGGAAGAGCAGGATGTGGCTATAGAGTGAAAAATAACAAAGGGAGAAAAGCAGGCATCTTGGGACTCCCCTACTGCTTACGCAGCCAGTTTTGTATGTGCTGGTGGGTCATCTCCATCTTCTGGGTGACCAGGCCAGCCATAGACTGAAGAACAGATATTTAATTAAATCAGGATCTTGTGAAGATTGTGGTTCTGGCCTCCTTTTATTGTTCACTCTAAGTTGTAATGTGAGGTGGGCAGGTCTCAGACAGAAATGAGCAAAGGGCTCTATGTAATTTATAAAGTTTGTAAATTAGAAAATAAAGAAGCACAAATACATGCGCGCACACACATACATGTACACACAAACACAACACAAGCCCTCTTGTCATCTGCTGAAGCACAAGGAGTAAGCACAGCTCATAAGACAGTAAGTAAGTACAGCTTATAGGAAGGGTCAACCAAGGATGCCAAGATGTTGGAAGAAATCTTCCAGAATGAAAAAGGAGACGTGTTGAATCAGGGTGGGGGAAACAATGAAGAAAGTAAAAGCCAACTCTAACATTTTTAGAGGAATAAGAGCAGATTATATGCATGACACAGAGCAGACAAAAATAGGTTGCTATAAAAAGGAACACTCGGGGAATAATAAAAAAAGGTCATAAAATTTAAAAATATACATACAGAATAACTGAAATAAAAGAAAATCAATAGACCACTTGAGAGATAACGTTGAAGAAATGTCACAGAAAGCAGAACCAAAGTGCAAAGAAATGAAAACAAGGAAGAAGAGCTGGGATCCGAAGGTTCAATAATGAAATATCCAAGGGGAGAAAAGTAGAGAGAAAGTGATTATTTAAATAGTACTTAAATTCTTCAAGATGGGGAGTTGGAGTTTCAAGAATAAGGCACCTGCATCTAGTGAAGGCTCTTTTAACACTGTTCCAACTGAACCCTGTGCTAAGGGGAAACTTTCTTATGGTCACAAAGAGAGGGTGTGCAAATAGGCCAGGTGTCCCCTCATGGAATTAGCACCAGTGACCACTAGAATGCAACAGAAAAAAAAATGCCTTCACAGATGCAAGGGGTAATTATTTCAGCCTAGAATTTAGGCAGATCATCAGTCATACATGAAATAATAATAAATAGGATCATCAAGTACATTCCAGGAAGCACATGTAAATGATCCGCTTTCCACAAAACACTCCCTAAGAGGTAACTTGAGAATGAACCCAAGGTGGAAACTCTGAGATAAAAAAAAAAACCCAAAAAAACCCGGAGGCTTTGTACTGAAAGAGAGGCAGCCAAGGGAAGGACTCGCTATGGAGGACACTAAAGAGAGAGCAAAGAGAACTGCACTTGGCAAGAGTCCACCAACTGTGTGATTTACAAGTGTGGAGTATCTGGACAGAAGCAGTGACGACAACCGAAAAAACAAAATTACAGTCGGAGGCCCGCCAGATGGATCAGCTGATCGAGGCATATGCCCGCATGGAAACATGAAAGAGGAGAACTCGTTCCTTAAAGTTGTCCTCTGACCTCCGCAGGGGTACTAGGACACCTGTGCACACGCACATAAAGGCAGCGATAAGAAATTATAAAAACACAATCATCGTATCTTGACCTGAGACGTGCTTAAAAATACAATCCAGCTTTGATGCCAGATCTGATGATTTGTAGGCAGATGTAGTAACTTCCTTGCCATTTTAAACACAAAGTTACTATCTGATGTTTATCAATATGTGTAAGTGAATAAAGGGATTAAGAACAGACCAAACAATATGAACTCCCAGTCATCATTTTATCTGCCTATAAGTAAAAAGTAGGAATATGAACTGAAGTCTGGTGGGTTTTTGTTTGTTTGTTTAGATAGTGTCAATGTGCTATGTGGTCAGGCTGAACTTGAATTTTGATCCTCCTGACTCGGCTTCCCAAGCACTTGGATTATAAGGATGGAAGACAGCCTGGTATTTCCTTACATAGCTGAATCTACTCTTACTTATAAGTAACTGCAATCCTTGTTTTCTGGACCACAGTTCCGTCTACTGGTCACTGTGCAGTCACTGCTGTCCTGCTCGTCCAACACAGTGACCTCTCGGCACCGCCATCTTGGATCCTCTCTCACTGCAGTCCTTGTTTACCTGTCCCTCTAGGTGTCCATTTCTTGCTTGCTTTTTTGTTTATAAAAGTATACACTTACCAGAAATTTAATCAGAAATATGTTTATAGGCTTGTCAGAAATAGTAATTGGAGAGAAGTTTTTAGAAAGGAGAGGTTGAAAAGAAAGAACACAGACTCAGGTTCCGGGTGTTCCACTGGAAAAGAACATTTGCAAGATAAATGTTTCAGATGCACTGTCAGTGAGTGCACACAGTTCTGTGCTGGGGGGGACAAAGCTGAGGCGGTGCACAGAAACCCATGTACAATACCACTCCCTGCATCTTCCTAGCATCCTAAAGGCCATTTCCCTCAGAGAAGTCTCAGCTCTGGTTCAATACCCCTCTATCAATGTAATTCCTGTGGTATGAGCTGGGAGCCATCATGCCCAACCCAGGACACCACAGTTCGCCCTCTGGCCACTACAGACTGGGCGCTTATTTCTGTAACATGACACCAATCGATTGGTAGGTAAAATCACAGTCCATGCTATTTATCTCATTTGGGCATCGCCATGGAGTTTGCATCTTTCTTAAAAAGTTGTACAATTTGCCATTAAAATCCTGAACTAGTATAGCTTAGCTTGTCCCAACTTTTCGTATCCAAATAGAGAATTGGCCATGCCCCAAGGAATATTTTGTGGGAAACAGTTGAAGAAAGCCTAAATATGCTAACTAGATAAGTATATTTTATTGTTGCATATAATTACCTGAGGTAGTTTTGTGACAGTATAAATTATCATCTAAAAAAAGAAAGAAAGAAAGAAAGAAGGAAAGAAAGAAAGAAAGAAAGAAAGAAAGAAAGAAAGAAAGAAAGAAAGAAAGAAAGAAGGAAAGAAAGAAAGAAAGAAACTGAGGGCTGGTGACATGGCTGGGCCAGCTAAGGCACATTCTAGCACGTGGAAACCCACTTTCATCAATGGGACCTGCATGGTAAAAGAGAGAACTGACTCCCGTAAGTTTCCCTATGACCTTGTACATTGTAGCATGTGTGTGCACACATATACACAAAATAAATAAATAAAAGTAACTAAATGTAATTTAAAAAGACAGAGAATGAGAAGGCTGGAGAGATGGCTCAGCAGTCTTGAGCACTTACTGATCTTGTAGAGCATCAGGGCTGATTTCAGCACCTTATCTAGCAGCTCACAACTGCTTATAATTCCAGATCCAGGGGATCTGACGCCCTCTTCTGGACTCCATAGCCATCTACATGCATGTGCACATACACATACTCAGAAACACACACACACATATAAATAAAAATCTCTTTTTAAAAATGAAACAGGGTCTTTGTCAATATTTTCAGTTTCTCCTTATCTCTACTAATTTTCTTCTGTTTTTTCTATTGGAGCTACCAATTTACATAATCTCATGCCAAACCATTGGTGCAAATTGTACTCTTGCCATCAAATTTAAATTTTCCATTTTCTTACCCTTTTTTAATAAAGGTATATGACTGTTTTGCCTACATCAATCTGTGTACCACATGTGTGCCTGGAGCTTATAGAAATCAGAATAGCACATCGTAGTTTCTGGAACTGGAGCTTGAGGTGGTTGTGAGTCGCCATATGGGTGCTAGGATCTGAACCTGGGTCCTCTGCAAGAGCAACCAGTGCTTTTAATTGCTGATCCATCTTTCTAACCCTATTCTTATTCTCTTCTAGCCCTGACCCCAATCTTGTAATTGGCTGCAAAGTGTACACACTTATTTACTGCCCTCTGTCAATGCTACTTAAGCACTATCAAAAAAGGGAAAGGTATTCCCATTCTCCCTGCAGAGACCTCCGGAAAAATAATGTAGGCATCACATACCATGATTTCTCCTAAACAAACAAACAAAACAACAAATTAAATAATCTCAAGCAACAAATTAAAATGACCATAAAAGGTGGGACACAGATAAATGCTAACTTCACTTCACATGTATTATACCAAACTCAGTGCCAGGAACAGATCCCAGAGTCTCCCTTCCAAGGTTTAGGAATTAACAAAGAAGGGGTGTGAAGAACGGAAGACCCAGAGGATGGGTAGGCATGTTACAAAGAGACAACTTCTGTATATAAGGTAACCATTGCAGTGTGGTACCCTATAAGCTCTTCACAAGACTGGACCCTCAGCATTTCATCTTGGAAGAAGGGAGGGCTCATGAGAGCCCATCCCTCCCTGAGGGACCACTGACAGTTTATGACTGGTAAGTTACCCATACTTCAGTTTTGTTTGTTTGGGGTGTTTTTTGTTTGTTTGTTTGTTTGTTTTACTCTGTGCCAGTCCAACAATTCAAGAATGACAGAAAAAAAAACTTGAAGATAATATCATAAAATGAAACTACAAAATAACCAAGACTCACAACTAGCCTTTCAACTTTTCCCAACGGTTTGAGTAAAGCAACGTGCCCAGCATTCACAGGTGTGCCATGTCCAATGAATTCCTCAAGGACAGACCCAACAATGTATTTGAGGTGGAGTTCATCTCCATTCCTGTGTTATAATCACATTGCATTCTCATAACATCTGTCAATTCCGGTAACAATCAAAATATGTTTGGTCCATTTTGAATTTACAGCCAGCAAGCCAATTACTTACAGGCAGTTTGAGGCTCATCAGAACCACACACCCACCAAAGAGAAGGAATTTGAACATTTTCATTGATTTCACTCATGGCTAGGATTGAATAGATACACAAAATATGAGGTATTGTTTTGCCAAATCCAAACAGCTCTATCAAGTATTCCATTGTCTGCTTGGACCTGGGTGAGATTCGATCCACTCCATTGTTTTTAGGAGAATATCTATTCATATGATGCCTGAATACTTTATTATTTCAGATAAACTGTCTCCTAGGAGGATAATAACGAGAACATAGAATGTTTTGTAATCAAGAAGCTGTAAGTAGAGATAGCATCTACTTATCATGTGTCACTTGCTCAAACAGCCACCAATGCTTCAGAGTAGGAGACCCACTGATCTGAACTGACTTCAGGCTCCTTTGGGGTACACCTCGCCTCCCCTTGTTGGACCTCAACTTTCCGGGCAGCTGCTCATCTAAACCATCACTGTGTCCCATCACTTTGCCTCTTTCAGCTCCGACAAGACTAGGCTCTGGAGGGGCAGCTATCTGCTACTAGCCTGCCAGAAGCTGCCTGGGAGAGTTGCCATCATCAGTGTATAGAATTACAGGTGGGATGGCCCAGAGCCAGAGATGTTAAGTGGCCCACATGAAGAGGGGCATATAGCACCCTCCCCAGACCACACAGCCAAGCAGTGAACTTGTCCAGACTGTAGTCGCCTCCAACTGCTCTTCTTTAGTAGAATGTTCATCTTGTCCTAGCCAAGTTACGGCCAAAGGAAATTACTCAAGACTTGTCTTGAATGATTGTGAGACTGCTTTGATTTGAAATTGTTAATATTTCACTTAAAAGTCACCTTTTTGAAATATAAAATTATCCCTGGAATTTTTTTTCTCTGAAAGCAATTTAAAAAAAAACCCTCATTTGGCTTGTGTGAACAGTAAAAAGCCAAGGTCACAGCTCTCAAAAGGGGTTTCTACAAAAACAAAGGTTAACACAGGCATGTTAAAGCAGTAACACAGCATTGCACATTCACGTTTCCCTTTAAAGTCAACCCCACTTTCCCAAGCTGCTCTACAGCTCAGTGCAATGACTTTGATTAAATATCCTCATTGCTGAGCTTTTGGCTTCCAAAACCTAAACCTTGTAGTGGTTATTTGGTTTTATTTTTGGCACTTTCCAAACCTTTTGTATATCTGTGTATGTATGTATGCAGTGGGTGTACATATGTATGTTTACATGTGTGTGGAGACATACATGTATATGTAGGTTACATGTGCACATACATACATGTGCATGCATGTGGAGGCTTAAGGTTGACACAGGGCATCTGCCTTCATCACTCTTTCACTGAACCTGAAGCTCCCCTAGTGGGTAGGCTAGTCCAGCCAGCCAGCTGTCTCAGGGGGATGCCACGTCTCTTTCCAAACACTATAATTATAGACAGGCTGTCGTGCCCACTATGATAATTTAAATGGCTCCATATACTCATATATTTGAACCCACTATCTCCACTTAATGGAACTGTTTGGGCAGGATGAAGGGGTGTGGCCTTGTTGGAGAAGGTACGGCTTTATTGGAAGAGGTGTGTTATTGGATGATGGGCTTTGAGGTTTCAATATCCAACCTGTAGATCAGGGCATAAGCTCTTACTTGAGTTAGTGCTCCAGCATCACGCCTGTCTGCCTGCTGCTATGCTCCCAGCCATAATTCCCACGGACTAGGCCTCTGAAACTGTGAGCAGGCCCTCAATTAAATGCTTTCTTTTATAAGTTGCCTTCACAGCAATAGAAAAGTAACTAAGACGCCCACCCAGAATTTATATGAAATCTGAGCATCCTGACTCCAGGCTTCACTGAATCATCTCCCCAATCCTGTACTGTTTGTTTGGTTTAGGGACTAGAAATGGGCTCAAAACTAGAAATCACACCATAAGGTTAGATTAAAGTATTTAAATATATCTAACCAAGGGTATAGAATCATATCAGAAGTGGCCACACAGAACTAAAACAAGTGAAGCAAATGTCAGCCTGGTTTTCTTTGCCCTCATATGTCTTTAATGAGCAATGACATGAAAACACTTGAACTAAGGCCTCGTTAGATGTGATTTTCTCTTGCTTTCTTTTAGCTACTATGGTGTATTTTTCTGACAGTCTGTGCCTATTAGCAAGTCACCATCTCTCAGCTGCACATCTGCCCTTCTAAATTCTGCTTGGTAATGGGACTGAGGCCCTGCAAAGCACATCTCTGCTCTGCCAGATGTGGAACACTGTCCTCCGGGAGTGACATGTCTGCTGCCATCTTGAAATCAGAACAGCTGTGCCTATTCCCATGAGACTCTCACACAATCAGACCTGTTAGTACTCCCTCATAGAAGGGACCCTCATTAGACCTTCCTGTGGGATTCCAGCCACTCTGTGTGTCCCAGCTGCACATAATCCTGCCCCAGATATATGAAATGTCCAGAGGTGACAGACTTCACAGGCATCAGGGGTTTAAACAAAGGGCAGCTTCAGCATGAAGTGTCCAGTAGGTCATCATCAACACTGAGATGAGCTTTTTTGGTGATGCAGCTATTTGGGAACACATCAGTAAACCAGCCAAACTCTAGGTTATCTCTTTGGCCTGTCACTAGTGCTTTGTCTGGGGTGAACAGATGTTTGCCCTCATCTCCTCAGGGAAAAGTGAGTGATATCATCTGGCTACTTGTTAGCTTCTACCAACAGGAAGAGCTAGAGCGACTCTGGAAGATAGGAGGAAGAAGGCAAGATCCCCCCTGATACTTGCCAATTCTTTCCAGGAGCAAACCTCCCCATGGGGGACCAGTATCTGGTTACAATAGAAACTAGTTCCACTTTTCAGCTTCTTCCATGTTCCGTCAGCCAGCCTCACCATACACTCGCCACTGCTGGGGACAGCTGCTGCCTCAGATCTCAAGATCTTCAAGGTGGAAGCTCTTCTTATGAGCTCTTAAAGTAGTGCTTTTCAATCTGTGGGTCTCAACCCCTTGGGGGGGGGGTCTCAAATGACCCTTTCACAAGGGTCATATATCAGATACCCTGCATTTCAGATATTCACATTAAGATTCATAACAGTAGTAAAATTACAGTTATGACGTAGCAATGATCTTATGGTGGGCTTGGGGCCACCACAACATGAAGAACTGTATTAATGGGTCACAGCATTAGAAAGGTTGAGAACCACTGTCCTAAGCTATGAGCATCAAGCAGCCAGAGTCCCCGCCTCAAAGTGTGTCTCAAAGGGTGGCACATTCCCAAAACTTCTGGGTTCAGAAGCCCCCCCTCCCAGTCCTAGGACGCTATGAACATCACATAATCTGTGTCCCTGTGTTGCTCCAGCATTTCCTGATGTTTTTTTTTTTTTCAGTCCTCCACATCCACCTCTTCCCATGGAAATAACTAGTACAGTTTTTGCTTTCCAAGCTCAACACTGCTGGAAAAGCAGTTTCGAGACTCACCCTTACCAAGCGTCATGCCACTCACCATTTCAGAGAGTTGAGCTGAGAGTCAATGAAGGAGAAAAAGAAAAATTGTTTCAGTCATCCCAACCCAGAGATACTAGATACTGCTCAGCTGGCAGGGAAGTAACTGCCCACACATCTAAGGCAATGCCTAGACTGAAGCAGAGGCCCTGGAGGAGTGCTGCTTCGGGCCTTGCTCAGTCTGCTTCCTCGCACAGCCCAGGACCAGCTGCCTAGGGTTGGCACTTCCCACAGCGGGCTGGGCCCTCCCACATTAATAAATGTCCCCACAGACCTGTCTATTGGCTCATTAGGTTGGAGGCATTTCTCAGTCAAGGTTCCTCTTCCCGGGTGGCTTGTGTCAAGTTGACGACAAACCACCTAGGACACCCTGTAAAAAGCACTTGGGCGGGGGCGGGGGGGGGTGTTGGAAATAGGCAGGTATTTGGAGCTTGCTGGTCATCAAACCCAGCCTACTTGGTGAGTTCCAGGCCAGTGAGACACTCTTTCTCAATACACACACACACACACACAAGCACGTGTGTACGCACACATATACATGTACATATGTACATGCAAACACACAGTGAAGGGGTAGTCAGCTAACGAAGAACTCCTGAATTATTAGGAATTATCCATAAGCATAAAAATGACCAACTTTCTACCTTCCTTCCAGGGACACCTTTGCCACCTTGTGCTCACATATGCAGCTTTCTTCCCCAGCAGCCCCAATGTGTTGACCTCAGAATGAGGTAAAGTTTGTGAAGACCGCAGTTATAACCGCCCAGCAGGCGTGCCTTCTGACTAAAATGAAATGAAATGCAACGTTTCTGGAAAACCCAATTATTTCCAACCTGTTCCATTAGAGCCAAACATGCTAAATGAGCATGTAACATATTGACTTCTGTGCCCCGTGGCATCCGGGGGCCGTAAAATGCCCTGCTTATCATAATACTCATCTCCATAGCTCTTGCCAATCAAGGCCCTTCCTGAGAAGAGCATCCATGGCCCATTCATAAGTCAAGATGGGAAGGAGACAGGCTGCCTAATGTGGGTGGAGGGGCTGATCCCTCACGCCCTCAACACTGCTGCACACACGGTTGGAGCTGCTGCTTCGACCCACGTGACCCAGAGCCGGGGCGCTCTCCCACCTGCCTCTACACAGATGGCAACTGTCCCATGTGTCAAGTCATCCTCTGTGAGGAGGAAATCAGGCTGTCGCCAGGATTGCTTCAGGCTGGAAGACAGCCAGAGGAGTCCCAGCGAAGCAGTGGAAAGACTAGTTAGTATATCTGAGTCAGACTGACCTGAGTTTGAAGCTGCAACGTGTCTTGATAGGATGCTAGACGAACTCTTTAACTTTCCCGAGCCTCATTTTCCTTCTCTTAAAAATAAAATAAAATAAAACGAACAGTGCAGCTTCAAAGGCTTGTTGCAATAGCTAAATAATGCGAGAGGCATGTGGAGCTGTTTATGTAGTGGCCTATAGGTCATAAGGACCTGGGAAGGGGACATTATTATTATTATGGTTTTCATTTTATAAAGTTGGTCATATGACCAACTTTTCGGTTTTCCTGTTTGGGGGGATTGGCCTATCAATGTGTCATTTCCCCACCTCTGCTCTGAATATAAGGAAAAAGGCAGATAGATAAATTTTATAAATGCGAGCTTCTTATGGGACCCTCGAACAGATGCAGACCCTGATACCCTCCACCCCCTGCCCCAAGCTCCACACCATTCTTTTCCTCCCCTTCCTTTCCTCTGAGCATAAATCCAAAGAGCAGGCTGATGTAAGGATGTGAACATCCTGAATTCCTGCTATCATGGTACTCTCTGTTCCTGCCAAGTTTTCTTTCACTTCCCATTGCTGGCTGACTGAATCCTAATGGACTTGCTTCTAATGAGCACCTAAGGGCAGAGGCACAGCTTTGTGTAGATCAGCAGGGAAAGCCCTGGGCATCCTGCAGAGGTGTATGCTCAACCCTGCTCTCCCACCCTGAACTTTCACACAGGTGTGGCACTTGGGATTCGCCAGGAAAGCTGCGCAATTACTTAGAAAGAGTCCCATCTGACTGTCCCTTTCTCTGCAAGTGCAGTCTCTCCTAATAGCATCATCCAACTGAATGCCTCCTAATTCTGTCGGAATGCATTTTAATTATCGCCACTTCTTATGTTGGTGAGCTGTTGCTGGAGTTTTTTTTGATTTGTGATGGAAAATAGGGAAGCCATAAAGTATTTTGGTGACAGCTCCCTGATTAGGCAGCATAGCAGCAAAACAAGTTGTCACAATAAAACTGATTAATCAAGTTGTCAGAGTAAAACAAATTAATGCCACAAAAACCTTTGCTAGAAATTACCTCCGTATCTGGGAGTCTTTGACGGATGAATTCCTTCTATTGGCAGAGACTTTCATCTCATGAGCTACTCTTGCAAGTCAGCGCTTGAGAGTTGAGGTGGTCCAGACACCCTGTGGCGAGGGCGCAACAGAGAACCCGGAGGCCTAGTTACAGCGCAGCTACTGACTTGATGTCTAGAGATGCTTTGTTTCTGCCTCACTGCTTTGGAGGCCATTAGTACCTGCAACATAATCCAATGGCCATTAAATTTTAATGCAAAATAAATACAAATGCTATCTACCTGCATTCTTACCAAGGAGTCTGTACTTCGTTGTCAGCATATTAAGATGTTTAATTCTAATATTCTGGTTGGGAGGACACTCTGCAATTCTTCTTATGTATTTTTTCTGTCTCAAGGAAAGATTTTTACTCATGCTAGTAATGACAACGATAGTCCTGTCTCCTACTATAGTTTATCACAATATAGATGATGATGTTTGGCTGTGTAGAATTCCATCCCAATGGTGTCAGCCGGTGCCAGTGTGACTTTCTCAAGAAACCCACATCTTTTTTTTTCTTCTGAAACACCATGTTTTGTAGCTCAGACTAGCTTAAATTTACAACATAGCCAATCTTGAATGTGTGCCTGTCTCTACTTCCTGAGTGTTTCAATTACAGGGGTGTGTCACCAGAGGGGTTTATGTGGTACTGGCAATCAAACCCATGGTTTCATAGATGCTAAGCTACCAAATGAACTATATCTCAAGCCCTTGGTGCAAGTCCAGGGGAGACCCATCACAATGTCAGCTTTCTCAAATTACCTCCACTATAGAAGAAAGGGGGTTAAAACACAAAACCAAGGAACTATCACCACAATGGAGCACAAAGATATTTGTTGCAGAAAAAGACAGAATCCAATAGTGGGGTTCAGGTTTTAAAAGCACTGAGCAAATTTACCTCCTCTTCTGACACCACTCTTAGAGTGGGCTATGACCACACTGCTCTTGAGGGCAGAAACCTACATATTAGGGGAAAGTAGTACAGAGTGGGTAGAGCTGATGCCATTATGATTAAATCTATCCCCAAATAAAATCCTAGAATCCTACTTTGTTCTTTCAATTTTCTAAAGAACAAACAGCTGATGGCTATACAAATGTGTAGTGAAACTCAATAGGTGAATGGGAGACTTCAAAAAGGATGATTATCTAATCTCAAATGTTCATGTCATTCTAAGCAATGTCCTTTTCAGGGGGAAAAAAATGAAGGCATAAGTTTTAAAGTCCTCAGGAAAATGAATGCTTCAATCTGCCTCTACACTGACATGCAATGTAACACAGAGCCCTGAAAGTCTGTTTGGAAACCGGAAGGTGCAAGGTTAAACCAACCCTAATTTCAGTATTAAATCAAGCTTACCACCTCCTTCAGAGAGGTGACGGGAACATGGATTGAGAAGGTCCAAAGTACAGGGAAACTGAAAATAACTCTGGCCTGCACAGTTCATTCTACTATCTCCCCGACACCACTTCATTTTTGGTCCTCCTCAGCATAACCTCAAGAACCAGACACCATATTGTCATCATTTCCACTTTACAGCCAGGAAACAGGTTCTGAGTGATCAACAACTTTTCAGCAGGGAAAGACATCTTCTGTGGCACCCAGAGCCTCCCCGAGCCACCTGAACAGGAACGCTCTCAAAGTCTCGTCCTTCCAAGGTCCTGAAGCCTGTCTCACACATGCCATCTTGGACCCTAAGCAAAAGCCAGCAGCAGCCAGAAGACCACAGACTGGCAGCTCCGGCGTCCACCATGGGCACTGCCCTCAGCCAGCCTGGAAAGCTGACATGACTGGATCCTGCTTGCCTGATTCTGCCACTCCGTGTTCAGCTCTTGCCAAAACGTGGCTCTCAGTCCCCATCCTCACTCCCTGTGCTCCTCCAGCCCCTTCCCTTCCTTCTCCAGCTGGCCTCCAACAAGTCTTGTCCTCTGAGCCTTTGTTCCATGGCGAAAGCCCAACCCCTTTGATGACTCCTCGTCTTCACAGAGCTAAATGTGTCCCTCCTTGGAAGATGACTCTCCATCATGCAGAGGCACAGGCCCATTCTCTTGCTTTCCAAACATGGCCTGCTCTTTCAGCCCGCCTACCTCAGTCTACAGTGATCATCCTGACTCTAATTCTATCTGTAAGCACTAATTCCTTTGTCAACATGGATACCTTCTCTGGGCACCCCCTTTTGTCATGACTGTGCTCTACACAGATTTCTCTTTTTTTATCTTTTTAAACATTTGTACTGTTACATGATAATTATGAGAAATATAGGGTCTCATTGTAACTCTTTAATGCAGGTTTATAATGTACTTGGATCATATGCACCCTTCATTACTCTCTTGTTTCCTCTCTCTCTCCTCATGATCTCTTTTCTCTTCCCCAATAACCTCTTTTTGTTTTCATGTCTTTTATGTTCTCTACATTCCACAGATAAGAGAAAAATGTGATATCTATCTTTCTGAGTCTGGTTTATTTTGTTTAACATGATGCTTTCTGGTTCATCCATTTTTCTGCAAATGTCATGACCTATGTAGATGTATTTGATAGACAAACTATTCCATCAAAGTCATTTGCTAATGAGCCTCTTCTCCCCTACTCCCAGGCTTTGCATTAGACACTTCCAGGATGCAAAGACTATCCCATCCATCACTGTGTCCCCTAGCAGTGCCCAACACATAATAAATTTATGATCAATACTCAGTGAATAAATAAAAGCAGAGATGAATGAATGGATGTAATAATGCAGGAGTCTCATGGAAATCTTTTCATGAGGATTCAGTGGTCTTTCCATCACTGCTCTTGAGCTGAGATGTCAGAGACTGGGGAGAATAACAAGCAAGAAGACACCATGGCTGTTCTTCCCCAAATGCTCACCAGCCTTTGCTGGGCAGTGTCAAAGGCCTAAAAACTGTAGTGCCAAGACTGTAGTGTCACTGCCCCTGACTTCTTATGTTACTACCACATTTCCTGTACATTGGCATTTATTACAGAGACATTAGATGTTCAGAAAGAAAAGAAATGATGAGACATTTGGTGCCACCTTCTTGTTTTGAAAATGATTCAGATAAATGAAGGAACCTATACCAGAACCACAAGCACCTCTGAAACCTAGTCACTAGCCAATTGGGCCATTACTCCATCTTCTGTATGAATGGTCTTTCATGATGTTAGATGTGGGAGGCCATTATCCTAGACTTCATTCAACTGCATACTTGTACCATGGACAATTGTCACAGAATGAAACAGAGCTGGGAATTAGCCTCAGGGTCCCAGTCAATACCATCTATTTGTCTAGTGACATGGTACTAACAAGTTAAGCTTTTTTAGCCTCAGACTCCTCACCTACATCTACCAGGAGTTTGCTCTTGGTTAACTAATTCGTTGCTTCTTGCTGTGATAAAAAATACCCTGACAAAAGCAACTTCAGGTAGGGTCTTGGCTCACAGTTCAAAAGAATACAGTGACAGGAAAGGCATAGTGGCAGAAACTTGAGGGGGCTAGTCACAATATGACCACAGTCAGGGAGCAGAAAACAATGGACACTCACGATTAGCTAGCTTTCTCCTTTTGACACAATTCAGGACCAATTCTCAGCCAGCTCTAAGTGTGCCTCTTCACCTTCCCCTCTGTTAACCTAATCCCTCACAAGGGTGTATAGAAGCTTGTCTCTTCAGAGATTCTAGATTCTGCCAAGTTGGTAATCAATATTAGCCATCAATAGTTAATGCCAAAGCTTTTGGTAACACTTGGCATACATTAGATGCTGAATAAATAAGCATCTTAAATTGATTTTGAGATATGAGAGTAATCACTTTGAAGCATTCCTTCAAAGGAAGTTTAAAGTCTCCCTTGATGATATTCTGCCAAGAGACAGATACTTCAGAACTTTCTAGACTAGAAAGATCTCCCATTTTTCCCCCAAGTCAAAGAGCTTCTTCTACTCCAGTGGTGGCACACACCTTTAATCCCAGCACTCGGGAGGCATAAATAGGAAGATCTCTCAGTTTGAGACCAGACTGGTTCACAGGGAGAGTTCCAGGACAGCCAGGGCTACACAGAAAAACCCTCTCTCTGAGGAGAGAGAGAGAGAGAAAAAAAAGGAGCTTCTTCTTTAACATACTGAACTTTAATAAGGTCCTGCATAAGATCTACATTATCCCAAATAAGCAGGAAAAATCGGTTTCTTGTAGAATAAGAGAAAGGTTTCATACTTTTAAAATATTTTTCATGCTAAATCAATGTTTACAAAACACTATTTATAAACTAGCCTCTCTCTCTCTTGGCTTCTGCCTGTTTTATTTTCCTTTTTGTAATTTAGTTAATTATTTTATCAAATAAGCACATGTGCATTGTTTAAGGAGGAAATCATTCTACAAAGCTGAAAGTTAAAATCAGCATGGACCCAGTGACCACCACAATCTCCACTGAATCTCCCTTCCCTGGAGGTAAATGTTTTTCCATTCTCTAACCTGGTTTTCTCTTTCTATGCCAGTAAGTAACACACTGTGTTTCTACTTTTTTAAAATGTATTTTATTGGCATGCCTGGAAGGTGAAGGTGTAACCCTTCCCCTTCCTCCCCTACCAATGCATAGCACTCTTCCATCTCCCTGTCCCATAATGCCAGGAAGTAAACTTGGTTAGGTCAACATACACTTTCCACGAGACTTTTATTATGTAAATGCTCTTCGCAATAAACCGCTGCGTTGTTTTTACTGTGTTTCTATTCTTGCACAGTTGTTTTCCCCTGTGTTTAATAACGGTCTTCTTGGTTTCTATATACTATCATCAATTCAGCTCAAACACACCCCAGTTGTGTAAATCTCTTCTCCAAACAGCCAAACACACTAGGTGTTCCATCAGTGTTGATTTGAGAGAATCTCTCAGGGATCTCGTCCTAGACCAGGTATTCTCAAGGCCAGTTACACAATGATCATTTGAGGAACTTCTTTTCCTCAAAGTACTGTGTATTTCCTCCACCTCGGGCTTCTGTTCAAGCTGATTCCTCAGATATTTTCTTTTCCTTGGCTTATGTCGCTCCATCTTGGTATAGCACATCCACAAGGTTATTTATACCTAGCAGACAAATTGCTTGAGATCTCAAAGTCTTAAAATCCTTCTCCTCTACCCTCCTGATCAGTTGTTTGGAGATAGAAGTCTTGGTTGGGAATTGCTTTCCCCTTGGATTTTGAAAGCACTGGTCCATTACCATGTAGCTTCCAGCCTAGCTGCCTTTAACGTTCTGAAATCTTATCATGATGAGCCTTGAGGTGATCTTATTGTGATGCATCTTTCCCCCAGTTTGCTGATCTTAGAAACTCAAATCATTCATCTTGGGGAGGTTTTACAAGATGTTCTTCCTCATTATTTTCCCTCCTAATGTCTCTATCCCTCTCTTCTGGAGTTCCCACATTTTCAATGGTGGATTTCCTGGAGGCCTTTTGCTTAGCTCTGCATTTTCTTTTTTCCTTCTTTTCTATTTTTTCTTCTCTATCTTTTTGTTCTATTCCAGGAACATGGACTAGAGAAACTCATTATAATACACTCATTCATTTATTAAACACATTTTTTGAGTACTAGTTGTATTGTAGATAATGTGTAAGGTCCTAAAAGATGTCACTTCAAGAGAAAAAAGATAACATCACTGATCTTTCAGGTTTTGAATTCAACTATTGAGAAATTAATTTCTACTACCAAATTCTGAATTTCCAGGAGTTGTTTAGGGGCTCTAAGTACTCTTTCTTCATACATCCTATTCTAGGTTTCCTTATCTTCTCAGAGCTCTCTTCTCTGGATATTTTGGTGGATTTCTTTGGAACTTTCTTCTTTCTATGCAAGTTCCAATTCCTGTAAGTTAGCTTCGTCTATTTTGGTTCACATATTTTATTTTCCTTCCTCAAATATACGAGTATCTGTTTGGACTTGACTCGAATTTATCACCCCAAAAAATCATGTGCTAGACAGAAGCTTTGTCTCGAGTGTGGTGACATGATCATGTATGGAACCTTTAAAGTATGGGGCCTCATCCTAAGTACCTATGTCATCAGCAGTCTCAGAAGGGATTAATGGTGATCATGCAGGGTTAAGTTAGTTCATGCAAGCATGAGTTGTTAAGAAGAAGATGATGAAGAAGAAGAAGAAAAAAAGGAGGAGAAGGAGAAAGCTAATCTGGCCCCTGGATCTCCTTGCCATGATTTTTTCCCACATATTCTCCCTTCCATTGTGATGTCATCTGCCATAATACCCTTGTCAGAAGCCAAACAGATTGAACACCTGATCTTGGACTTTATTTAGCTCAATACTAGGGCTAACTAGCATCAGAAAATGGACTAATATACTGCTCATATTTAGAAATGGGGTGCTAAATCATTGAGTATTTGAGCTTATGGCTGGGACCAAATGACCTTGGTTTGTGCAATAAGTATATAATCAATACTGTCAGTGTTATTCTTGCAGAGCTGCTTGATGACAGTCTTGTTAGGTCTTTCTTGGACTGGTCGGGTTTCTCAGGGCTACAGCGTTCAGCTTAGTAACTTTTACTTGATCCTTGGTTTCAATTCCACGGTGCCACCATCAGCTCCTCGGGTCACTGACACAGCAATTGTGTCATATTACCATGGTGCTACCAATGCCCCGGATTTGATTTTGTTTGGAAGTTATTTCTGAAACTATAGCATTGCTTGCCCTATCCAGAGACTGGACCAGTCTTCAGGTTCGATAAACCCTGATTCCTCTCTATCCAGCAATCCTTCTATTTATCTCTCTCTTCTTAATTTTACCATAAGCAAGATGAACCCAGGAGGCACCTTCAGTGGCCTGGGAATCCCCTTAGCCAGATTACCCAGTTCACTAGGCACATCTCCTACTTTTCATATGACCTTGGGCAAAATGTTAAGCTTCTGCCACGACCTAACAAAGACCACCCTTCATCCAGGTTCCATAAGGTATCTCTAACTCCCTGTGAGGCCCTGAGTATCAGAGGCTTACATCTCTAGCAGCCATCTGTTCAACTTAAGTTTTCTCTAACTCTTCTCTGCCTTCATCTCCTGACCAGATAAAGTATTCCACCTTTAAATATTTTTACAGTGTCACCCACTGATGGAAACAGAACTTAGTTCAGCATTTATTGCTATGTAAAACACTACCCTAAGTTTAACTACTTAAGATATCAAACACTTACTACATTTATATTAAATCATGCTTTTGGGTCCAGAATCTAGATTTGAATTTTCTGGATGTGTCTGCCTCAGGTCTCTCACAAGGCTGAAATAATTTGATGCTATGGTCCCACTGTAAAGCTAAATTAGGAGAGATTTCATTCACGATTTCTCACATGGTTGTTGGTAGGATCCACATTTCATGACCTATTGAAGCAAGAAAATCCTGTTATTTACCTGCTGCTGGTTGGGTGGGTCCTTTGGCTCTCTGCAAACTGAATTTCTCCAGCGGGAAGCTCAGAGATTGACAGTGAATTAGAGAATAAAATAGGGTAGCTTCAGACACAACCACCGTCTTCTTTATGTCACTTAAGCTAGTGTTATCGCGTTTGCCATAACCTATCAGTTAACAGCAAGACAAAGTCCAGTCCTTTCTCGAGATAGATGATTATTAGAAAGTAGCATGATATCAAGAGGCAGTGATCACTGGAGATTTGCCTGGAGGCTGTCTCCAAATACATAATGTAATTGCTGTAATAGAAGAGTGAGACAGCATGACCCAAAATATTGGCAAGTCAAAATAACAAGAACACAGAACAAAAGTTTTCCTTGGGACAATATTCCCAGTCTTTTATTCCTCTGTTGAGGTATTTATCACACTGAACTGCTTTGAAGAAGGTTGATGCAAACTTTCCTGGAACGTGAAAGATCTAATTATAACACTTGTGCAACAATTTTCTGATATTAAATTTGTGTAAGTCAAGTATTATGCAACCAGGAGAATTACTATACTTTGGAGGAGAGAGACGTATACTGGAAAATGTGACCACAGCATCCATGAAATAGGCAGCATTAGAAGAACCTCAGTTTCCTATAGCAACCATGACAGGTCCTGCTGTGGCTCCTCTGGCTTCCCTGCTTGTCTCTCTTCTTCACAGCGATGTTGGATTCATCACTGGTTAGCGTATAAGCCATTCATCCATTCACTCCTCAGCCACAAAGTACCAAGTGAGCACCTGCTGTGTGCCAGGCTCTGCCCAGACCTCAAAGGGAGTCAATTATGGTCCCTTATCCTCCTGGAGCACACAGTTTGTTAGGCGGAGGTAGTCAAGGAAAATCCTACTTACAAAAACAGAAACTGAGCTATGTCTCTAAATGTAATTACTGAGTCAACAGGGCTAAGAACGAAGGGTGTGTGTGTGTGTGTGTGTGTGTGTGTGTGTGTGTGTGTGACATATGTTGTGGAAAATTGGTCATTACTACCTACTAATAAACCATATAATTATTACACTGGTTAATATTTATCCCATTATCAATCAATAAAAGACGTAGACACCTGTGATATTTTAACAGGCCTTATTTCACCTGGGGCTTGGCAGATATTGCCCCCTAAGCTACCTTGTTGCTTCTCGCCCCCCCCCCCCATCCCACGTCATTTGCTTTAGTCATTTCTACCTGGGATGCTTCCCATCCACAATTCCATAAGTACTTGTTTATGGTTTTCATCTGGGCTGTGTCTCTCCAGCCATGCTGATCCTCAGGGTAAATTCCTCCCTGCTGTGGGGTTCTTCTCCACTAACCCATCCTGGTCTCTGCTTCCTTCTTCTCTATGCATATAGCAAACATACTAGCAGACAACAAACAAGATGTCACTCAAATCTAATTTGTTTTTTTTTTTGTCTTCTTGAGAAATGGAAATGAAAACACTGTGTGTTTTGTGTGTGTTAATCGATCTCATAAGGCTTTTGATTATATGAGAATAGATGTCATAGTCAGATAGGTCAAAGGGCTTAGATAAAACGTTAGAAGAAGAGTTGTCAGAAACAAATTTCTGACTCAAGCTCCCAAAAAATCAAAGCTGGCCACCATAGACACCACCTTTCCTTACCCTGTGTCATTATTTGTTTGAATCACATTAGTCTACTCTCATTCCTTCCATTAAGCTCTTGTCCTTTTCTTCCATGCTTAGATCCTTGAAAACACTATGTCTTCTGCGTGCCCAACCCTCTCCATCCATTCTTCCTTCATCTCACTGGTTCACACAAAACCTTCCAGCTCAGCTTGGATGTCCTTGCTTCTGCAACTCTTCCCATGAACACTGACACCCATAAAGCAGAGTACCAAGTAGCCCCAGAGATCTTCTTGATATAACACATTTGACATTTGCCCTTCTGGGTTTCTCACTTATGGGCTACCTAAAGACAAACACATTGTTTATCTGCTCATTACCAGAGCTCCAGAACAGGGTTTCTAGTGTAGGCATGTGTGAGGGGTGTAGGTTAATGGCTGTATGAATAAACAGTGTAGCTAATACCCAAGGAACAGGCTACAAGGTCTCATAACAGGACTGTTATTCAAAAGATTCTGGATAAGGCAAGAAAGGTCACAGCTATAAATGGAACCCAACTATTAATAACTGCATTCCAACTTGGCAATGTTAGGAAACAGCAAGGCGTAGTAAATCAATAACAACAGCATCCATCCGGTAAAAGCCAAACATTTCTGCATTTAACATATTCTAACAATTTAACATATTCTGTACAAACCAACCCCCAAATACCACTAGGTATCTCTGAGAGTATGGACCATAAAAAGCATTGTGTCCCTTTTTCTCAAACCTTTGGGGTGGTGTGACAAAAACAGACCTGGTAGTCACCAGCCATGAGCATAAATTGAACAATATGGAAAGAGCCAAGTGTAATCTCCCAATTGTAAACTTGTGGAGCTTGGGGTGTGTGCTGACTCTATTCGTTGCAGGAACCCAAATAAAAATCAGAATGAGAGACCAATACCTGAGAAAAATTTTATTTTAAAAGGAGGAAAGATAAATGAAGAAAAAGATGGAGGCTTACAAAAAAAGAAAGAGAGAGAGACTATCCATCCACCACGGGGAGCTGGGACCAAGACAAGCTTACTTCACCTCAGGCATGGTCTCCCTGTGATTAGCTGCATGGCAGCCATGAGAAACTCAGCTGGCTTACTGGAAAGCTGTTTAACTTGTTAGGATTTTAATCAATAAGAACCAGAGTAACATTTGTGCTTCGTGTTCCTCTTATTTACACAGAAGACAAACTGAAGAGAAGATCTATTTTTTTCCAGCCAAAAAAACACATCCTCCAGGGAGCCTTCCTTCTTCAAAGTCAACAGCAAAATGGTAGGGGGTGGGAGTTAAGCGCTTGAGCAAGGCTTGTACTTTGCTCCAGCCCAAAGATGGTTTCTTAACTTGCCCCTTTCCAGCTGGTTCCAATCTCAGCATACTCAATTAAATTTCTACCAATTTGTAGTCTCCTGCTGAGGTGTCTGGCTGTTGAGAGAAGGGCAGTAGCCGGGGGAGCCAAGGTCACATCCAATTCCAGATACCCCTCAGGTAATACCGCTTTCCAACACTATCCTTCAGGGCCCAGGAGCGTTCTCTAGGCCCTTGCTGGCCAGGTAAAAGAAAAGGGCCACACTCCCGAAGACCTGACTTTGGATCCTAGGTCTGCTTCTTACTTCCTTTGTTAGTCACTTTCCTCATTATTGTGACAACTATACCCTGACAACAAGCAACGTAAGACAGGAAAGGTTTGTTTCTGCCCATCATCTAAGGAGGTTTACTCCATCGTGGAACATCAAGGCTGCCAGAACATGAAGGGGCTGTACCTTGCGTTCACAATCAGGAGGCAGAGAGCAATTATTGTTAGTCCTCTGCTCACTTTCTCCTTTTCATTCAGTCCAGGGAACAGGGCTGCCCTTAGTTATTATGGATCTTCTCACCTTATCTAGCTAATCGCTCACAGGTGTGTTTGGACAAAGATGGTACCGTTGCATGGATGATCACACTTGACATGTACACAGCCATGTTAGGGACACCAGTGCCTCAGACTCGTGGGAAGGCAAGTCTGGTCCCCTGGACCTAGTTCAGGAGTTGATAGTGTGTGCAGAAAATACAGCTACCTCTGCCCAGATGGCTGCAGGCTCAGACTGCTCCCCTGCAGAGATCCCTACTGAGATTAGCTAACTTGCCTCCTCTATCAGTTGTGTAAATGAAGTGCTGAGTCTCCCAGCTGCTGGCGTCCCACTTCCATGAGCACATGGCCCACCCAACACAATTTTCCTGTAGTTTGTCAGTTCTTTCTTCATTCCCAGTCACCCCAGCCAGGTCAATCCTAAAGGCGAGCAGGATGCAGCAGGCATGCCGAGGGCCTTGTGTCATAAGTGATTCTAGATCACACCAAACTGACAAGCAATACTAACGACCATACTGCCTATGCCTCCCACCCATTAATCAGCCTCTCTGAGCTCCAGCTCTGTCATCTATAAATGGGAGTGTCCAATGTGACAGGTAAGAAGTCTGTAAGTACCAGCAAGTACATTTAAACTGCCCCTTCCCACCCCAACGTCCACAAAAGACTGAGCTATACATGTGGCTCAAGCACTTACCACACTTTAGATAATCTGACAAATGTCTATTTTGTCTCTGCACAGCAAAGCCTGGTCTCCAACTCTGCACATTCTGGGTGACAATAAGAGTTTGGCAAATAATCCCAGCTGGGAGCACGCTGCAGGGTCAGCTCATGCTATCAGTATGGGTCCGTAAGAGATCCATGGAACTTATCCAGACTTTGGGAAATATCTCTGTGCATGATGTTCTTAGTGCTCTGTTCTCTCCTTGATTTGTTTCTTAACCCCCTTGGCTCTTTAAAATCAAATCAATCACTTAGTAGGAGGAGCCCCTACCCCACCTTAGGAGTCATAGACTATGCAAAAGCTGCAGCAGTCTAGTGGATGAGAAATTAGCATTCACAAGGATAATGACTCTCAAGCCAGTGCTCCTGGTGATGTCCTCATCTGCATGGGCAATAGCACACCTCATGTTGTCTTCCAGGAAGCCCAAAGAACCACCCAACCGGCCCTAGAAAATAGCTAAATGGCAGGTCAAATTACCCATAACTTTGACAAGAAGGATGGCTGGATGATTCCAGCTCCTCTTTAGGGAGGAATGAAATTCAGAATTCGAGCATCAAGAGAAGGAATCATAAAAAAAAATAATAACAACAACCCACCCCCATGTGGGATTTATATCCTGCTATAAAATGGGAAGGACTTGTGCTTCAAAGGCATTTTGTATTAGCAGGGAACAAACCTCCCCCCAGCTGGACCAAGCTGTTTTCCTTCAGACCCAACAACACAGATTTCTGCAGTTATAGCATACCGGCTTGTTTTTTAAATTATAAGTCTATCAGGAAGCATTGTCTTCTTGCTGGAACTATGCTGCGCGGTACTCTGTGGCAGTCACGATGAGCTGTGGTAAGATCACCATCCTGCCTGGGCTCAGTATACAGCACAGTCAAAGGCAGTATGGGATATGCCTGGAGGACACAGCACAATCCAAGGTATATGCCTGGATGCACAGTTAAAGCTAGGCAGAATTGGAGACTGCCTTCCCCCGGCCCCAAAAAGACACTGACTCTCCCAGTGCCTTTCACAGCCTCTTCTGGGCATGCGTACGAGTTGCTACTGTTTCCTCAAGGGATCCTCACTCTTAGCTAAGTGTTTGTGCCAGGCAGTGGGGGAAGGAAGCTTCATGTTTGCTCGAGCCACAGGGCAAGGTTTGTGTTTGGATGTGAACACATTGTGTTAGGTACTTGTCTGTTACTGTGACAAAATACTACAACCAAAGTAACTCAGAAATCAAAAGGCTTTATTTTGGCTTATGGTTACCAAAGGATAAAGTCCTTCCTGTCAGGGACGTGCAGCAACAGGGGTGTCGGGCCAGCCTGGCAGTCAGGAAGCAGAAGAATACCATTTCATTCACACACAGGAAGCAGAAAGAGAAATCAGAAAATACAGCTAATGTATAAAACCTCAAAGCTCACCCTAATAAACACAGTTCCTCCAGCAAGGATCTAACTCTAAAAGGCTCCATAGCTGCCCCCAAACAGTGCCATCAACTGGGAACCAAGTATCAAATCCCTTAGCCTATAGGGGACATAACTCATCCAAACCACCACACCATGAAGAGGGCTGGATGAGGAGATGGGCTCCAAGAAGCTGGTGTCCCAGTCTCTCCGGTTAGGAAACACTTTGTCTCACTGGGGACTCTATCTTATCTTCTGCCCTGCCTTCTCATTCGTGCTTCAAGGGCATTGTTCTGTCAGATGGAAGAAGCAGGCATTGCTCCATCACCTGGAGAGGCAATGGTTCTCTCACTGAAGTGTCCATAGACTGACCAGCATTTTGATTACAATCTCATAAGACTGCCGAACCTGAAGCATTCCTTAATTTGTATTCCTAGGCACTGTGAAGTACAAGTATTTATTGTTGTTTTAAGTCATCACACTTTAAGAGTAATGCGCTATAACTAATACACAACAAAATCAATACCCATTTTTCATAGGCTTTCTATCCAGTTATCTATCTGAAAGTTTCATTTCTGTAGCTGAATATCTCAGAGACAGATCAAAATCAGCACTTCTGAACTAAATGCCCTTTTCACCTCCATGGGTCTCTTCCCAAACATGTCCTTCCATTTGCTCCCTGTCTCACTGGATAGCAACAACAGCTCCCCGTTCATGGAAACCAGAACCTCCACCACCACCTTGGCCTCCTTCCCTTCCCTCCAAATCCTGTCCATTAATTTACCCTTTCCATCAGGCCATTGTTATCTCCCTCTTATCTTACCACAGAGTCTCTGTTCCTACCTCCCACTTACCAGGATTATTTGAATAAGAGAATAAATCAAACATGTCACCTCCTTCTCTGTGTGAAGCCCTTCAATGACATCCCAGGGTCTTTAAAGGAAAGCCCAGGCTAGCCTCCAACTCACTGAAACAGTGAGGCCCAGGTTCAGTGAAAGACCTCATCTCGAAAACTATGGTGGAAGAGTGATAAGAGATTGATAAGGATGATAAGAACCCCTAGCCCTGTGCTTTTTTTTTTTTTTTTTTTTTTGTCACACCTTATCTGGGCATGCTTGCTCACTTCTTTACGTGTTGAACTATATGGATTGTCTTTCTCTGCCTTGGCATAAACTCACGGCTATCACCAGACTGACTGTGGTCCCTTTGGATTTCAGCCTGAAGAGCACTGCCTCACGTGAGTCTTCCCTAAACAACATCAACCTCTGAGGTCCTGCTACAAGCTGAGTTCCCCAAGATGCAGAGCCTGATACCAAGGTGTACACATTTCTAAACAAGCAAAGTGTGAGCAGTTAAATTTAACATGCATAGAGAGCCAGAGAGGTGTTGCAGTGGTTAAGAGTGAGTAGTGTTCTTGCAAAGGGTCTACGCTCAGTTCGCAGCATCCATTTTAGGCAGCTCATAACCACCTGTAACTTTAGTTTCAGGGGATTGGATGCCCTCTTCTGGACCTCTCAGATACTCACACTTAAGTGTGTGAACATGCACACACACACACACAATTTCAAAAATATTAAATTAATCTTTAAAACAGTAATTGATGCCACTTCTGGAAACTTCTCAAAAATGTCAAGAGGGAGACATATTACTTCAACCTATGAGACCAATGCTACCTTCATATAAAGCCAATTACTCTGCAAGAAAAGCAAATTTCAATATTTATTATGATGAAAGACATAAAAACTCTGCAAAATAATAGCAAACTACATCCACCAGAAAAAAATTACAACTTGATGAAAGGAGAGACATTAAAGAAATGTAAGGTTGGTTCAACATCTAAACATCAACCAATATTATATATAATACTAACAATATTAAGAGACATACAGTCATCTCAACAAAGATAGGAAAGTCAATCAACAAAATCAAAGAGTCCATCACGAAAGAAAAATTTTTTAATTAAAAAAATATATAGAGTCAGCAGGGAGTGCCTTTGTAATCAACACCCCTGAAAGGGAGGAAGCAAGATTAGCAGCAAAAGGAGGTAAGCTATGAGGTAACCTGCCCCTTCATAAGGGTTCTGAGTGTTCAGTTAACTCAGACCCCAAATTGGAAGAAAGCAGATGGCCCTTTTGTTCCGAGTCACAGAAAGAAGGTATGGTAGTCTGAGGAGGAAGTCTTCGTGGGGTGCTGTGGGCTGAAGACACTCCATCCATCTCTCACAGCAGTTCTGCACTAAGGTCTTCCTTTCTGTAGAGGGCTCTGCGGACCTCCAGACACTGATACCTGGTTCTCAAACCTAATCGCAAAGGCAGAAGTCCAGTCTGTGAGTTCTGGAGTTCAATTTGCATTTCTCTCTCTCTCTAGCATTTAACACTGCCTGATATACAGTAAGAGCTCAATAAGTCTGCTGCATAAATCTGATAGCCCACGAGTGAGCATCGGAGGTCTTCGCTCCCACCCGAACCGCGATGTGTGGTCCTCCAAAGGAGGGGGTGTTAGAAGAGTGAAGAAACAGGGGATCGCGCAGGCCACACCCACTGGGTACGCTCTCTGCTGCTGGAAATTCAAAGCTGGAATTACCGGTCTAGAGCAACCGGAGGCCCCAAAGGAATATTTTTTTTCTTATTTTATTCACACTTATTAAATTTTAAACAGGCCTCAAAGATTCCAGCCTAACGTGGAAATCAAACACAACAAAACAAAGGGCTTGTTTCCAATTAATACGATAGAGCAGACGGTCCTGCGGCTGCAGAGCTGTGAAATTATGGCGGAAATTAACTGTCTGGCTGCTCTGTGTAGATCCTGAACTCTACCAGCAGTGGTCCCAGCTGGGCCGGGCACTCCTGTCAGAGGTCAAGAATCCAAATCCCAGGAGCCTGAGATGCCTGCAAATGTACTCCCATACAGGCAGTCCTCAGATAGATGTTGGCTGCCCAGGAAAGCCAACTGGGTCAAGAGACTGTGCCCAGAATAGCCGATTGCCAGTATAAGTTTCCTGATGCCAGCTACATGCCCCGGAGACTCAAGAGCCAGAGAGGGTTCTTTAAGGTTTTCCTATGGGGGGAAAGTAAAGTAAAGTGCTTTGTTATACAACAGTAGGACCTGAGTTCAGATCCCTAGCTGGGTGTGGCAGTATATTCTTACAACCAGAGCACTGGGTGGGTGGAGGGAGTCTCTGCCCAGCCAGTCTAGCTGAAACAGTGAGGCCCAGGTTCACTGAAAGACCTCATCTCGAAACTATGGTAGAAGAGTGATAAGAGAAGATGTGCAGTATATGCCTCTGGCCTCCGTATGTTCACACATAGACACACACTCTCATACATACATGTGCACTGTGCACACACCACACACACAGACCCCACCAGTGACAACAAATGCCAATAAACATGTAAATAATCCAAGGACAGAGAGTCCCTAAAAGAGGGCCAGAGAGGGTCTACCAGGATGTCCTAGGTTCGTGAGTACCTACTCTTTACTTCCCCACCTCAGCTACACCCTATCCCTGGATAGGAGGATTTTCAAAGCACGTTTTAGACAGACTTTCTTGAGGAAATATGACAGCAAGTTGGATGAAAAGGACTGTGCTTTTTGTGGTTTTGTATTTGGTACTTTTAGGGCTTCAGAGAGCCCAGGCAAGCCTCCAACTCACTATGCAGCCGTAGCTAGCCTTGTTCTGTTACAGCTGTGATAGTGGGCATGCCTGCCCATTTGTGTGTGTGCTCTTGTGTGTTCGATTGTGTATATAATAGTATGCTAGCGTGTTTGCATATGTACTGATGCACATGCTTATTTGCTGTTGTAAGTGTGCTTGTGTTTACGTGCTTACATGTAGGCTCCTGTGTGTCTAATCTATATGTGTTAGTGTTGTATTATGCTTGTGATTGAGCGTCGGTTTGAGGTGAGTCTTGATTCTTGCTACAAACACCCAAGGGAAATAGCTTTAAAGGGTGAAGAGGAGGCTTTAGCTCACTGTCTCAAGAGATTTGGGTCCAGGGTTAGCTGGTCCCTTTGCTAAGGTGAATCTGAACATCAAGGCTGGGTGGACAAGTGGAGAGATTGTAGTGAGAATTTTGGTTTCTTAAAAAACCCGGTTATGTTAGGTAAACGTGTTTTTGTTTCCACCCCAGGTGTGGGATGTGGGGCTGTTTCAGATTGTCCACAGCAGGTCGCTATGATTTGCCTCATGCTCTCCTGCAAAGTCATGGCTTCGCCAACTGCTGATAGTTTCTGCGAGCATGTGACTTTCAGAATTCTGGGAACTTTTCAGAAGGAATACCTGCCAGAGCGCTGAGCAGGGGCAGGGGTGCTGGGAAGAGAGACTGTTGCTGCAGCTTTTGTTGGTGTTGGCTGGTTGCAGTTTGTTGCCATTGGCTTCAGTTGTCACATAGTCTCCTGCAAAGCAGAAAAACTTGAATATCTTGACTTCCAAGGTCAAACTTGCCCCAAGGAACTTGACCCCTGATCAGTAGCAGGTAATCTAAAGAGGTCTATATTCCCTTCTCCTCTAACCTTCTTTCTCTCCTACCTAGTGTTGGGGGGATTGGAAGAGATTGGGATGGGGAAAGGGTGGTAAGTATGGAAACCCAAATAAAGTAGCCAAAGGCCCAGCTACAGAGACAAAGACAGGCGGTGACCTGAGGCAAAATAATATTTCCAGGCTTACCCCAGGGACCTACTTTCTCCCAGTGGTTCCACTTCTGGTTTTTCCATCAGTTTTGCAAGTAGTTTTGACAGTTGGGGTGAAAACTATCAACATGGGACTTGCTCAAGAGGGTGGGGACATATGAGGTCAGCCCGACGAGCAGAACACAGACGGGCTCCTATTAGTGGAAGGAGAGACTTACCTGAAATAGAGTTGAAAGAACTTATGTCTTTCAATTCTTTTTTATTGTTTAGGCTGGCATAGATAGTAATGGACTTCATGATGGCATTTTCATACCTATGGGTCCTTTGTTCTCCCAGAACCTGCTCTTTCTCATCAGAAACACCTGAAGTCAAAGCATGACCACAGCATTCACCAGCTGAGCAATTTTAGTGGAGTCCTTTAACCTGTGTCCCTTTAACTCATCTCTGAACTAATCATCATGGCCCCAGGGTCACCAGATGGCCACAAGGACCAAATCAGCTAACACCAGTGAAGAGCCACGTCCAGCACACACAACAGCAGCACTGAATATTAATTCATTAATTCCAGACATTTCACTAAATTGTCTTGGTGTTAACTCCACGTCTCCCTTCTGATTCCCAGCCAGTCAGTGAAAGACAGACATTACGGCAGAGCCAAACAATGATTGACTTCCTCTTCCTATGCTCACCATCCTTTTCCCTGGGGTTGATGATATGGAATTTAAACAAAAAATGCAGTTAACTTCCAGATCAGAAAAAGGCATACATGTGCACATGCACACATATAAGTTCAGCACACAGACACACACACACACACACACACACACACACACATTCCACCTTGTAAAGAAGGTTGCCATGGAGATGAAACAGAGAAACAGCAAAGACAGAGCCACCGAAATGGCTATAATTAATTTAAAACAACTAAAATTGTATTAAGGAAAGTTCATTTGAACAAGCATAAATTGGGTGAGAGAATCACATAAGGCATGAACAGAACAAAAGCATTGCTTTGGGGTGCTGGGACAGACACCCTGGCTGTCTTCAAAGAAGAGAGATAAAGTATTGCACAACATTCAGGCACAATAAAATATGTAACCTAATTTACCTAATGTTTCTAAAAAGCAAGGCAGTTGTCCAACAATTCTCTCTCCTCTATCGTCTTATGGCAGGTTGAGAAACATATCTCTTAACACATATGGGCTACCTTATCAGTCACTGTGGCCACAAATTACTCAGCCATAAGATGCGGAAAGAGAAGGGGTGAGTATCATGGACTACACACTGTAGATCATCCACAGTCCTAAGTGCTTGCGACCTTCCACATCATTTAACACTATCAACAAACTCCATAAGAGAAGCCTGGGGGCGGCGGGAGCTCTGTGTGCCCAACACTGAACTCAGAAACATTTGTAACTCAAGAAAATTCCCTCAGCTATTTGGTGGTGGAAAAGCACATCAGCTCAGACCTGGTCCTGAGTTGGTTCCAAATCCATGCCCTTGCCTTCATCCTACCCTAATGCTTATGCAAGGGACCAAAACAGTGCAACCAGACATGTTTGACCACCCACAACACAGCAGGCACTTGGCTACACACTGTGGGATTGGCATTTGGATTGATCCTCACCACTAACATCAGTTTCATACAAAAGGAAACGTAAGCTCTTGCAAGGCACAGCTTGCCAAATGGTGCAACCAGCTCCAAAATCTACCTAACTCACTTTTCTTTGTGTGTGTGTATGTATGTGTTTGTGATATGTACATGTGTGTTTACAGTTGTACATGTACATATGTATATGGATGTGGAAGACAGAAGCTGATAACAGGTGCCTTGGATTGCTCTTCGTCGTGTGTTTGTGTGTGTGTGTGTGTGTGTGTATGTGTGTACATGCACATATATACAAGTATGGGTACACAAGTGAGACAACCTTAGACATTGGTCCTCTCTTTCTTCCTTGTTTGAGACATGGTCTCTTGTTATTCCAAACTGCAAATGCCAGGCTAGCTGGCCTTCAAACTTTGGAGTGCTCTCCCATCTCTGCCTTCCATCTCTCCTGTTTCATAAGTACTGGAATACATGCGCACTGTGGCCTTACACAGTCCTGGGGATCCAAGATCAGGTTCTCACGTTTATGTAGAAAACTCTGTGTGCATCGAAATATCTCCCCAGTCCTCCCTATTATTTAGACACACTATCTCTTGCTGAGCCTGAAGCTTGTAGATCCAGCTAGAGGAGCCCCGGGGTAGCCCCAGTCTCCAATTTCCCATTTCTGAGTTTACAGGAAGTACATCCAGTTTTTGTTGTTGTTGTTGTTGTTGTTTTGGTTTGTTGTGTTGTGTTGGGTTTTTTTGAAATAGGGTTTTTCTGTGTAACCTTGGCTCTCCTCGACTGGCTTTGTAGACCAGGCTGGCCTCAAACTCACTGTCTCTGCCTCCCAGAGTGCTGAGATTACAGGTGTGAGCCAGTTTTTTGTTGTTTGTTTGTTTAATGCAGGTTCAAGGAAATCACACTCAGTTTCTCATGTTTACATAGTAAGCACTTTACTCACTGAGCCATCATCACAGTCCCATGTAACTCTTTATCACGTGACCCTACACAGGTTGCCTTCCCCTGAACACCCAGGACACTGAGGGCTGCTGCTACCACATCCTGCCCTAAGTTAAGCAGCATTTTTGCAAGATGGAGAAGGTGGAGGGAGGCTGGATAGTTTACAAAAATTGAGGATAAAGCTTTCCAAAGGGGACCTGAACAGGGAAAGCCCATTCTCTTTCAAGAGGCCACATGAATGTGGACATTCATGGCCCAGGTTAACGGCCCTTAGTACCAGGATAAGGACTTTCTTCGTGGAGAGCTCAAAGCCACAGAGTCTGGACTGAGTAACACACCAACTTGTCCAAGCAATGTCAGGGAGAGGATTCAGTGGGGAGAGTAGGTCAGACAGTCCACAGCAGGTTGGTCAGGTAAATGACAGAACAAGAAGCCAGGAAAGGATGTCATGAGAGACGAAGAAGGAGAAGGAGAAGGAGAAGGAGGAGAAGAAGAAGAAGGAAAGAGAGAGAGAGAGGAAGCCTTTATTATTTGGTGTCTTCTAGCTCATCCAGGGAGGTAGGCAGGAGAGGCATATTCCAGCAACTTCTTCAGCACCCACCAGCATTGTCACCAGCTTGGACACATAAGCAGATAGGCAGGTATCTGTGGCTCTCACCTTGTGACGTGAACATGATAAGGACTTTGCAAAATCCTTAACACTTTGAATCTTGATCATAACCATGAGGTGGACCTATGGGATGATCTATATTTTTAACAGCATATGTTTTAGGGACTTAAACAACAGCCTGAAGGAAGTAATCACGGGAAGGAATTTGGCGAAAGTACAGGAATGAACCAGGAAATGAATGGTGGCATCTGCCCTCTTGGTGCTCAAGGAACTGAGCTTGGATTTATTTCCTATGGGTAGAGTTTCTTTGGGTCACAGGGGGAAATGCCAGACCATAAGCTGCCAAGGAAGAGGCCACCTAACTCAAGATTTAATTAGCCCACTACCTGGGCACATTCAATACAGATGGCCAGGTTCCAAAGATGAATTTATTGATCATGTGAAAACTCAGGGTTTGAAGGAGGGCTCAGTGGCCCACACAGCAGACCCCTGCCTGCAGCGTCGTAAGCAAAGGAGGGAATAATGAGCCCCCCTCCCGCTCCTGACAAGAAAGATAAAAGATCTGGCTGAGCAACTTGCATCTCCAGAAATATTTACTCCTCCATGTAATTCATTAGTGCTTACAAATATAGTGTGCTAGCTATATGTACTCTGAGTTATAATTTTCAGAAGGGTAATTTGGTAGATCTTGAGAGAAAGCAGACCACTCACCATAGAGGAGCCTGAGCTAGAAGACACTCAGGCACAGAAAAAAGAACAGGCTAGATCCCAAGAGGTAGAAGGTAGGCTGTCTTGAGTAGTAGGGTGTCTCTCATACATTCAGCAAATAGTTTATAGTCATGTCAGCATGCCAGGCTCTATTCCAGGTACCACGGAGGATACAGTTCTGCCTCCCATGTTGACAAACTATGTTATTTATCTCCATGCTCCTCACTCAAGAATGAACAATTTTGAGTGACTTCTAAGGCTGTGGGGGAAGCAACATACTTGGTGCCAGCAGATGGGCCCAGGCCTGGACTCTGCCACCCACTAACTCAATGGCACCGAGGAAATCACTGCCTCCAGCTTCAGTTTCCCCCATCAATAAAACAGAAACGTTGGGTCCTTGAGTTAGCTATTCTCTTCATCACTGTGACAAGAATATCCGACAAAAGAGACTTAAGGAAGGCTTTGGTTTTCTTGTTTTGTTTTGTTTTGATTTTGTTGGCTTCTCAGTTTAGGGGTACAGTCTACCATGATGGGGGGGTGTGGCAACAAGAGGAGGAGGTCAAATTGCACCTGTAGTGAGGAAGCTTTCTTCTTTCCTCAACCCTTGAAATAGTTCAGCCCACCCTCAGGGTGGGTGCTTCTACCTCATCACACCTCTCCAGAAATTCCATCACAGACACACCCAGAGGTCTCCTAGGTGTTTTCAAATCCCATCGGGTTGACAATCACAGTCTTCACGCTATTACCATTCGAATAACTGAATTAATACATTACGACGTATGTATTAATGCTCATTCCTGTGGAGTTAATAGTATTTCCTGGCTCCAGCAGTCCACTTATGAGGGTTTTGTTCTCTCCTCTCAAGAGGGGAGATTCTTAATGTCACAGCCCATATCTTTCAGACGTGGTAAGACAAAGGACGCTGGGGTGAGAAGTTAGGGTCTGGAGTGGGGAACGGTATGAATCCTTCCCAGGTCTATAAAGCGAAGATGCTTCCTCTGTCCTTGGGAGCAGCTGAACCACAATAACTGGTAATGTTCACAACACGATTTACTCCTCCCAAAGTCCTTTCAACAGATCGCTTCACTTGGGCCCTGAAACAACCCCGCAGCTAGCTGTTACTACTGCCTCCATCTTAGGAAATCTGAAGCTTAGTTAAACCGCTTGCACAGATGTTACACTAATAAGCAACAGATCTGAGTTTAGGCTCAGTCTAACTCTCAACCATCACTACCCAATAGAAATTCGATATGAGCCACAAATGTGCCTCCCAATTGTCTGACAGCCACATCATTAAAAAGAAACAAGTAGAATTGATTTAGCCTCCCTGGTAAACTTTTCATTGATTTATTTTGTATGTGAGTGTGGGTGTACTTGTGCCATGGTGCATATGTGGAGGTCAAAGGACAATTATTCAAGTGTCGCTTCTTCCCTTCTCCTGGCTTAGCAGGGTCTCTCTTGATGTTTCCGCTACTGTGCAGCACAGTATCCCGGTCTAGCTGGCCCGCCAGCTTCTGGCTGGTTCTCCAGTCTCTTCAAAGGATTGCAGAGGCAGCCACTGTCTCTGGCATTTTACATGAGCTCTAAAGATCAAACTCAGGTCTTCGGGCTCGTGCAGCAAGCATTTTCATCCACCAAGCAATCTTCCTCTGTCCTTCTAATTCCCTTTAATCTAACCCCATATATAAAAAGCATTGTCATTTTAACATATCATTAAAGAAGGATATTTTTATTGTCTTTGCATATAGTATTTGAAACCCAACTCGTAATTTATTTTTATCTGTCTGTTGTGAATTTTAAATCAAACAAATCTCAATCATAGCCACATTTCAAGCCCTCAGTAGCCATTTAGGCCACCATATTGGACACATCTAGACCAGGGGTCAGTGAATCATTTTGCAAAACCTCAGGTTTTGCAGGCCACATACACCCTTTATTGCATTTTTTTCTTTTTTCTCTTTTTTATTCAAAGCCATTATAAATGTAAAACTCTTTCCATAAAATTCTTTTCTGTGCATACAAGTTGTGCATAAATGGGCCAGGAACTAGCTTTGTCCCATCTGCTAATTTCTGCTGTAGACTCTAAGCACACGTTGGGCAGGGTACAGATCTGATTTACAGACCACCACAGCACCCCCCAGTACCTAAAGCACAGCAGGTGCTGACTAAATATTTGTGGGATTTCGTTTAACTGAAGGAGGTCAATTGGAATTTATTATTTCCACTTGAGAAGTGACAGAAACAAAATCAGAGAATTGAAGTGATTTATACAAAGCACACAGCTAAATGCAAGCCCCAAGCTGGGTTACTACCCGCCTCTGCTCTGCCCTGTGTCGCCTGCTGCTTTTAATACCTGCCAACACCCTGCTTCATAGATGCATTGGCCATCACAAAGACACCCCACCGCCAGTGTCTGTGTCCCTTTGCCTCTGGGTTTGGTCTCAGTCCCCCCCTCTCCCTCCAGCAGCATGCATGAGAATAGGAGTCAGTGATCCTACATGTTTTTGGAGCTCCAGGTGCATTCCCAGCAGGCAATGGCTGTGCATGATGGAGAGCCATGTCATGCCCTCTCTCCAGGCCAGAGTCTCTCCAGCAATGAGTGTTCTTGAAAGTTCAGAGAAAAATGCATTTCCATTCTCCTTTTCAAGCGAAAAGCATCGTCCTTCTTTCACAGGGAAGCTAGCGAACCAGTTATAATTACACCCCATACACTGGGGAGCGTGAAAGTGACATTTAGCAACACTTAAGCCTGGGCTGTGTGGTGACTGCAGTCAACATTATATAATTGCTGCGGCATCGATCCCAACAATTAGCACGGGGAAGTAGAGATAGAGTGGAAGGTCTCCAAGAAAATGCCACAAACTCAGAGTGAAACAGAGCCTAAAATCTCTCTTGGAGACAACTTCGCCTACTCCGACTGTTAAGGCTTTTTCCTTGTTACTGGCTTCAAAGTTGTTACTACAATTACCCTGGGGTACAAAGGGCCTAGAAGCAGAGCCACAGGTGGAGAGAGAAATTCTGGAAGTTCTCTGATGGGCTGTCTGCTCTCCAAGTTCTCACCCAGGAGTAAATGTAGGCTATGGCAGGCAAGGTTACTGCAGCTGGCTCCTGGGAGGCAAGACAGAGAGGGAAAGGCTGGGAGGGTTAGGACCAGTCTTGCTGCAGGCAGTGCCATCATTGGAAACAGGTGTGATGACAGAGAACAGGGCCACTTTCTGCTTTGAAAAGAATTAGGAACAGAGAGGGAATGCGATGGCCAAACTAGATATATGTGGGGAGATACTTGAGAAGCAGAATTGAGTGACTGGCTATAAGGGTGATTGGGTTATTCCCAAGTGTCTGGCTTTCTGGCTGGAAGACTAGATACCGTTGGTACTAATTGTCAACTTGGTATAATTTAGTCTCAGTGTAGGAGACATGCCTCTGGGTGTGTCTGTGAGGGCAGTCCCAGAGACGATTAACAGAGGTGAGAAGAGCCTTCCCAAAGTGGACAGAAGCTCCCTAAATTCTGATAGCTGTTCCTGGACCTGTGTGAGAGAGAGCTAATTACTCTGGGGAAACTTGACCCTGAGGAGAGACTTGCAGGAAGCCCCACCTGGGCTCTTCATTCCTGTCTCCCCAAAGGAACAGATGTCTCCAGCCAGTAGGCAAAGCCTTTCCTGTCACTCTGGGGCCCCAGGCAGAGCCCAGGTACAGCTAGGGAACTATGTACTAGCCCACTAGGGTTGCTATAGTAACAGTCCACAGGCTAGATGGTTTAAACAACATTTACTTTCCCACAGTTGTGGAATCTAGAGGTCAAAGCTCAAAGTAGTGGCAAATTTAGTCTGAGGTAGCTCCTCAGCTTCCAAGTCATAGACTTCTTACTGTGACATCACATTGTGTGTGTGTGTGTGTTCATGTATGCATGCATCCCTGATATCTCTTTGCATCCAAATCTCTTCTTCCTATGCAGGCATCAGCCAAATCATTTTAGGGCACCTCAAGTTCCTCATCTTAACTATCTCTTCAAAAGACCATTCTCCAGGCAAGCCCCATTCAGATGTGCTGACAGTTAGGAACTTGAGATAGAGGTGACATGATTCAGCCTGTAACCGAAGGGAAACAATCCTTTAGCCCTGAAAGACAAACAGGTAAATGTTCTCAGCCTTGGCCGTTAGAGATCCTTTGCTCCTGAGGAAAGGATAGGACCACTCAGCTAGTCTTACTGCCAAGATCCAGAAACATAATACTGTGTTAGTTAGAATTCTATTCTTCTAGAGTGAATATGTAAATAGGTGAAATTTATTAGATTGACTTACACAGTATGGACTGGGCAGTCTAACAATGGTCATCTGCACTCTGGGGAGACAGAGAACCTGGAAGCCTCTCAGTCAATGAAGCTGGATTCCTCAGCAGTCCCAATCTGGTGCTGAAAGCCTGGAGGACTCCTAGGGAGCTGCTGGTCTTCGGGCCATGCTGGAAGACTGAAGAGGGTGTGTTCTGATGTCAATGGAAAAATGGCGGTGGCTGCGGCTGCAGCAAGACAGATGCAGGCCACTGGCAACAGGAAGAAAAGGCTGGCAAACAGCACTGGTGTTCCTTTGGATGTTTTCTATATCTTGGCTGCCAGAGTAAGTACCATCCACCTCAGGGACGTGGCTTCTCCCCTCATTAAACCCTTCCTGAAAATTCACACCAGTCAGCAAGTCTTGCCTGATGGGTCTATATTATAGCATGGAAGTTCCAATGCCAGGTATGACCACTGCTGTCTCTTCAACCCCAGCAGCCTGCCTGACACCTTTCAGTACTAGGAAAGCTAACCACCAGGGAGAGTCTCCTGGTTGGAGGAAGATTCATTTTTGTGTCTTATTGTTTCAAATTAAAAAAAAAAGAGTGGAATAAACTATTTGTGTGGCAAGAAGCACAAAACAAACCTAAATAAATAAATAAATAAAATTAGGCACCAGGGAGATACAAATTCAAACAACAATGAGACACCACTTCACAGCCAGCATGGTGGCTAAAATGATTTCTAGTTGATTCCTGCAAGCACCGGAGAGACCGAAGAGCAACTGATTGATATACACGCGTCTGACTCAAATGCAAAACGGTAGGATCACATAGGAAAACAGTTTGGTAGCTTTCTCATAAGGAGAAACAGCCCCTCATCAAACCACTCACCCATCTCACTCAAGCCATTTAGCCAAGTGAAATGAAACTTACATTTAAAGAAAACCTGAGTGTGGATGTGTGACTGTCTTGTGAAGGCGCTAGGTAAGAAAGCTCAGCTGTGAGCATCAAAACCATGTTATGCCTACAAGATAGCACCACACAGCTCTGCCCCCAAGTATTCAGCACTTACGTTCCTCCAGTCCTCTCTCCCACAATGCTCTCTCAGAAGAGGCTATATGATGAACAGTCACTTGTTCTCAGCACCGTGAGTCTCTGCATTAACCACAAATCTCTGCAAATAGATGCTCCATTGACCAAGGCTTAGGGCTGCACTACCATGTGGAAATCAACATAAACATTTAAGGGACAGCTGGACAACATGTCACTTGGTAAAGCAGAAGTAATAGGCTCACCCCTAGTGCCTGTGACCTCCTCAGCCATGGTTGCCATCTCATGGCCTCTGAGCTCTTTACTCACAGATAAGATATGAGAATGTTTAAAAGAGGACTCTCTGCCTTTGATGTCACCTTCTGCAGACACCAGAACTCAGTATCAGCATCAAGATGCACACACATTCCAATGTGATTTTGCAGCTTTCTTTACAGAGAGGTATTTACTCACCCTCTTTGATTCGTTTAGAAGTTTTTTTTCGTTCTTTTTATATCCTTCCTTCTTTCCTTTCTTTTATTCTTTCTTCCTCTACTTCTTTTGAGGTGTGGTCTTACTGGGTAGCCCAGGCTGGCCTGGAACTCATGACCCTCTGCCTCAGTCTCTCAAGTGTGAGGGTTACAGGTCTCTACCGACACACCCAGTTCTTACTTCCCTCTTGAAGTGTCTCCTTTAGTTTCCACCACATGTCTGCCTTTCTGATATGTTTCACAGCCACCTTTGCGCTCTGATGAACTTGTACCTATTTGCACTTAAGCATTAAAACAGGACCAGGATTAGAATGCTGGCTTCATCACTTCCGGCAGCAACCTTGCACGCAGTTATCCTCTGATCTTCGGGTTTCTCCTCTGTAAAATCTATGTATTGAGATTAGGAAGACATCTCAGTGGTATCTAGTATTTGCAAATCCCTGGGAGACACACACACACACAGGGGGGGGGGGGAGAGGGGGATAAAAAAGGAGGAGGAGGAGAAAGAAGGTGAGAGGGAAGGAGAGGAGAGGAAGAGAGAGGTTAGGAGAGGAGGGGGCAGGAGAGGAAAGCTAAGTATGGAGACGCACACATTTTTCGGTGCTGGGGAAGTGGAGACAGGCACATCCCTGGGGCTCACTGACCAGCCAGCCTAGTCTACTCAGCAAGCTCCAGGATAGGGAGAGAGAGATTTTCACAATAAAACAAGGTGGGTATACCCAAGGTTGGTCTCTAGCCTCCACATGCACGAGTGCATTGGATCTGAGCACGTACATATAATCACGGACGCACGTGCATGGACACGCGCGCGCGCGCGCACACACACACACACACAGAAAAAGGAAAGGGAAAACTAAACCTATATATAATGATTTCTACCTCATTGGATTGTCACAAAAGTGAAACTGAAAGAGACTATGCACAGAGGGAAAAGTCCGCGTAATCCTTGGCGTGGATCAGAGAGGCAAAACGTAGCTCCTGGCAGTATAAAATGTTTCCAGTAGTAATTCTCAGCAATAAGGACGTGGCTAATAAGTTAAGCTATATATGCCATGATTTATTTATAGAATGCTGTATAATACAACCATTAAAATAATGCTCTGAAGAATATTTAATGGCACAGAAAAATGATCACAATATAATTTTAAGAGAAAAAAATGAGGCTATAAAACTCAGGTCTTAATTTTGTTCTTAAAAGAGTGGTGTGTGTGTGTGTGTGTGTGTGTGTGTGTGTGTGTGTGTGTGTTGTGCATGCACCTAGAAAGAGGAAACTAAGGAAAAATACAGTGAAATGTTGATTGGCAATCCTTCCTTTTATACTTCTTTTTATTCTTCTGCATTTATAAGTTTTCTCTAATACACCTGTATTATTCTCATAACAATACATGCGTTTTTAAAAATTCAGACACCAACATCCTTATTCAACAAAGTTTGGGGGGGTGTTGATTTTCATCCTGTTTTGTTTTGTTTTAGCATACAGTGTGCACTACGCAATATTTCAGACTCTGTATATACTGTATTGAGAAAGCTAACAGGCACAATTTTCTCAAGATGCCTACTAGCCTGGCATTCAGCTCTTCTAACCATTTGTTGCATGGCTTTCTTTTTCTGTACCTTTAATTCAGTTACTCCCACGGGAAGGGACCACGTAGTCCTCTTCCCTGGTGCCCTATCACATTAGGCAGAAACTTACATTTGGCAGAAACTCAATAATAGACCTCATCTTAAGAATTTGATGCCATTTGACAGTGTCCAGTTTCCTAAAACCAGTTCATATAGGAAGAGCACATGTGAGATGCCTTCCCATGCTGGTTTATTCCTGTGTTGTCCCCTTCCTCCACTGACATGGAAGTGATGGGATTTAAATAATCATTCAAGCTCACAACCCATGATGATGTCATGGTTTGAACATCAAATTCTTTCAGACATAGACCCGGACTCCAAAACTCAGGTGTTGAAGGCTTAGTCTCCACCTGGTGGTGCTATTGAGCTTGGACCATAAGAACTCTGTTCTTCACAGATGGATTAATCCATTGTTGGAGTCATAATGTGATGGAACTAGTGGGAGGTGCTAGAGACATAGGAAAGAATCTGTTGGAGGAGGCAGGTCACTGGAAATGTGTCTTTGAGAAGTACTTTGTCCCTTCCTCTCTCCAGCTACCCCTCTCTCCCTTTCACCATTCCCATTTGCTCTCTCTCTGCTTCCCTGGCTTACTGAGAGGCAAGCAGCTTTTTAGTCCCATCAGGATCTTTTCCTCCCCCAAGCCATAGCCTGTAAACAATGGAACCAGCCCACCACAGTCTGAAACTGTGAAGCAAAATAAACCCTTCCTCTTCTAAATGCTGTATCTCTGCTATCCGTCGCAAGAAGCCAGCTAAAACATGCCGCTTGGACCTCCTGAAAGCACAGCCTGGAGGAAGAAGAGATTTTTCTCTCCCCAGACTCCACAAAATATACAACTAATATGGGTTTCCCACAGTGAGCAGCTTGTGGACACGGCAGACATTTCCCACTATTATTTTGTTTTGCTTTTGAAACAGAGTTTCTCTGTGTAGCCCTGGCTGTCCTGAAACTAGCCTAACCCTGTAGACAAGGCTGGCCTCAAACTCACAGAAACCCTCCTGACTCTGCCTCCCACGTGGCATGCTGTACTACCACTGCCCGGCTTCTCCAGTATCTTTGTTCCCCACATTCCTCGGGCAAAAAACAAAGTCTATAGACTTTTCTTATAATAATAGTTTAGTGTATAAACAAATACATAGGATTACAAGAAAAACTACTTACATTGAAGTACAGCTCTTGAAATATTATGTCTCAAACATATGCATTATACAGGAATAGATTTGCTCCTTTGAGCCACATTTTTTTAAAAAAATGTAACACTACCATTGAAAAACAAGCAATTAAGTTTTATTTTTAAAAGACATAAGGACTGTTTTGCCCAGCTGGAATATGAACGAGAAACAGTGGGAGCTAATGCATTTGCCATTTTGTACAATTCAATTGATTTTGACTTTGTGTGTGTCCGAACCGTGCTAAAATCCTTAAAGATACATTACTGCCAGCAGAATTAAGACTTCCATGATTTTCACAGATTAGAGATTTCTCTCATGAAGCACCAAAATTCCCTCATGCTTTTTAATTAAACTCTAGTCAACTTGGTCATTACTATCATTTTCATTATTACTACACGTAGATATGCATGATTCAGAGCAGGGAAAGGACATGTTCATGAAAGGGTCAGAGGACAACCTGGTAGAGTTGGTTCCCTTCTTCCATCTTTGCGTTGGTTCCAGGGGTTGAACTCTTGTCCCCAGGCGTGTGAGGCGAGTACCTGCTGAGACACCTCACCAGCTGTCAGGTTGGATTTTGTCTGCCGGTCAATGAGCTTGTGTCTGGTGAGGTCAACGCCTTTAAGAGTTTATATCAATAAGAAAATGTGACTCTGTGACTCAGGTTCAATGCTATCCAAAGACAAATGCTTTTGGATAGCGTTTTCGCTTTCAGGGTGTTCGTTGGCCTTCACTTTTAAACAATCTGACAGGATCTTGTCGCTCCGCCGCAATGAACAGAGCACTTCTAGCATTTGCACATATCCCGGGATGTCAGACTCAACCCTCTTTTCATGCCAGCAGCTTAGCCAGGAAATCTAGAAATGTTTTCAGGAACATCCCTGATGGCTACATCACAGCCTGCAATCAAGATTCATCTCACACAAATAATTAAAAATATCTGCATTTCAGCCAGCCAGTTGGCAAACTTCTGCCACTCAGTGTCCTAGAACCAGTTTTTCTTCTTTAATAAAACTTCCCCTTTGCAGACAAGCTCCTTCTGTGTAGGAGTTCTCAGCAATTATAAAGGGATCTATCCTCAGGTGTGGTCCCAGCTCTCACAACCTCTGTAGGTCTAGTTCCAGAAGATCCAATGGCTCTTCTGACTCGTGGCATCAGGTACACACATGGTATACAAACATACATGCAGGAAAAACATACATACACATGGAGTAGAAAGAAAGAAATCTGAAAAAAACATGTTCCTTGCAACTTAACTGTTGACACATGAAGCACTTCACTTTCTGCTACTGTTTTCTGATAAAACCCTTAAATGCTACTTTTCAAGACCACTTTTTGAGAAAATTAATGACTTTTTAATCAAAATTTTCTCTCTAGATTTTTGGGAGAAGCAGTAAGATGCAACTGTTCACTCAAAACAATCCCCACAATCAATTCTAAGGCATCTCCCACAAGATTCCAACTTGGCCCCATCTCCGAAAGATCCCACCATCTCCCAACAGGCTGGAGACCAGCTCTGTAAGCCCATGAGACTTTTTCACTTAACCAAACTAAAACACACCAGCCATTATTCATAAAGCACCTCCTTCAACTGGGAAATCAGTTTTTCCTCTTGTTCCCACTGATAAATCCACTTACGAATTCTGGTGCAGATTGCTGGTGTTCAAATTTCCTTAGTGGTGTGGGACTCTTTGTTTAGCATCTGATAGCAAGATTCAGGAATCTGCCCAGGAGGTTTTCATGAAATTGTAACTACATGTTGGAGTCACACGCATGTGTGCATCTACCCTGTCCTTTTATTTGGGAGTATCTTTACAAACAGGCAGGATGCACACAGTCTCTGTGCCTTCTTGCCTTCAAAATTACATTCTCACGAGTTTTTCCATGAAAGAAAAAAAAAAGCAATTTTGACTTTTCCCCCCTTTATGGCCCCGTCACTTCATTAATGTAAATGAAACTAGACACATTTTTCCACTAGACCTTCCTTTTCTTTGCCCATGCAAGATAAATTGAGTCTGTAAAAAATAAATAATAAATAAGGCTAATGCAAAATATTTTATTCCGCTGACATTCTTTGGAGCCTAATAGTTTGTTTGTGGATCATAAAGTAATTTGTTTGATAAATTTACATAGGAGAGAATAATTTATATGTTCAGTAAAGTGTAAAATATTCATTAAATTCTGTAACAAGTAAGTAAAGTAAGGCAGATTTTATAAGTCAGAAGTTCAGTACTATTAGTGTCTTTTGTCTTGGTGTAGATGGAAGATCGTAGCAATTATAAAAGGGTCCTGTCTTTCCTGGAATTCAGCTCCTGTGGTAAGTGACAGTCTTTCTAGAAGCCATGGCTGTCATTTCTGATTTTGTCAGTGTTTTCCACAAAGGTGTTTTGTAAATGTGTAGTATTTTCACCAAATAATAGCATAAGTACATCAATAGCATATTGTGCCTGTAAGACCAGACTACGTAACGCAGATGCTGTATGGATAGAGATCAAAAGGTTCTTCCTCTGCTTCCATCAGGTCTTATCACACTGTGCAAGCTCCAGATCACTGTGCCCTCGGTCGGCAGTCACAAACACTGCCGGACATGTCACACTGACCGCCCAGCAGTCAGAAAAATGACAGCCACACGGAGCCACCCGAGGCTGCACTCACTGCCTACTGAGAGTTAAATTCATTGAGAATGCATCTGATTTGTAGAACTTCAGGAAACTCTGAAAATCACTCCACCCACCCCACCCCCGTGTTGAACTACAAAGGACTTCAGAGAAGAAACATTGGAAGATCTGGTCCCCACTCTCTGGCTACCCCACTGGTGCACACAGCTGCCAGGTAAGGGCCAGCCAGCTGGGCTGCAGGAGAATCCCAGTGGCAGGGTGATCTCCAGCTGCCTCCCAGCCAGTCTCTCAGCTGCTGCAACATCAGCTACCGGTGGGTGTAAATAACATCCCAGATATCTACACTGACTGTAATGTGATATGAAAATATTTGGGCTGTCTGCTGATGACAAGATCGCAGGCCATGCTTACCCTACTGGTCGTTTCTATACTTGTAAATTGGGGGAGATTCCACTTCTCACACAAAGCTTGGTTAAGAGAGAGTAGAGGGTGAGGAGGGGCTGAAGGAGCTGGAGAGATGGCAGGCTCAGTGGTTAAGACCACAAATAAATTGCCCTTATGAAGGACCTGGGTTTGGTTCCTAGCATCCACATCAAGCAGGTCATAAGCACCTACAACTCCAGTTCCAGGGGAGCAGATGTCCCTGGCCCTAGGAGCACCTGTATTCACATGTACATACCCACACAGAAATAACACAAACATGTTAAAAACAAAAACTCTCTTTACTCTGTACTTGTGTATCAAGATGTAAATTCTCAGTTACTGCTCTGGAACTACTCTTGTCTGCATGCTATCATGTTCCCTGCCAAATGGTCAAGGACTATCTAGTCCCTGTTCTATTGCCAAGAAGAGACACCATGAGCAAGGCAATTCTCATAAAAGAAAGCATTTAAGTGTGGGTTTGCTTACAGTCTCGGAGATTTAGTCCATTATTATCATACATGGAGGCATGACGGCACGCATGGTATTGGAGAAGTAACTGAGAGTTTTACATCCTAATCTATAGGCAGAGAGAGAGAAAAGAGACCCAGCATAGGTTTTTGAAAACTCAAATCCCCCCTGCAGTGGCACACCTCCAACAAGGCCATGCCTCCTAATCCTTCTAATCCTTTCAAAGAGCTCCAATCCCCCGTGACTAAGCATTCAAACATATGAGTTTATAGCAAACATTTAAACCACCACATGGACTCACCCTCTGAAACTGTCCCAAATTAAATGCTTCCTTTATTGAGAGAGAGAGAAGCAAGCAAGCTGGAAATTTCTCACTGAAATTCATAGGCTTTCTGACTCCTAGTCCACTAGCCCATTGAAATGGAGGTCCAGGGGCCCCAGTTAAAAGCCACTGTGTTGTATGCTTCTTCATGGTTGTGGAATCAAATCCGTATTTCAGATGGGAGAAAGAAAGGAACAGATAAGCTTTTATAATGCTAAATTTAACTTAGGGGATTTTTTTTCTGCTTTGCTTTAAAAATGATATTTTAGAGAAAAGATAGAAGTAGATAAATTTTAATGACTTTGCTAAAACAAAAACAAAACTAAGTAGTCAACAGCCCTGTCAGTTCCTGATACACACAGTTTTGCCCTTTGAGTACTATGGATAGAACTCAGGCCTCACACATGCTAAGAAAACATTCTATGATGGAGCCATGTCCAGCTCTGGTCTGAAACATCAGTGCTTGATATTCGCTGTTCCTAGACACCATGACAAACTAACCAAGCTCTACTGTCTACTTTTTACAAGACATAATGAGTGCATACCCCCCACTCTTCTGGGAGAGTGGCCTCCCTAGAGCAGAGTGAAGTCCTAGGTGATCTAAGCCATTTTGGGCAACCATTCTCTTGGCTGAGATTGATGTGGAAGGTGGGGGTTCTATCTACCCAATTGAACCTGCAAAAGATGAAGTTGTGTATGGTGTCTGGACATGCTAAGGTCACCTGCTATCATAGTGAAAGATGATTTCCAGATAAGGATAACAGAGTGAAGACTGGGGGACCCTGAATTCTTGGAACATCACAGAGATGATCCTACCAGGAGCCATGCCACCCCTGGACTTCATGCTATGTGAGGTTATAGCCAATTGTTTATGACCATTAACTTTTTTTGATTGACACTTAATAATTACATTATTTAAGATGTACAATGTCATTTGTCAATTAATATACACTCTATGTAATTACTAAATCAAGATAATTAACATATCCATTACTTCAAACATTTGTAATTTCTTTCTGATGAAATATCACAAGCTTCTAGCTAATTTGAAGTACTCAGTGTGTTATTGTTACCTGTTGACTTAGGTTCTTTTTTTCTTCTTCTTTGCTTTTAAAATGATATTTTGGAGAAAAGATAGATAGAAGTAGATAAAATTCCAAGCTTCTTTATGGTTAAATAGTCTGCTGCATATGGGTACCAAATTTCCTTTACCTACACACCAGATAATTCCCTAGCTTGGCCATTGTGGGTATTGCTGCAGTGAACAGAAAGTGATGGTGTCTACAATGTGTTGATCTTATTTCCTTTGGCATATACCAAATAAAGGGTTCCTGAATCATATAATATGGTGGTTTGAAAAGAATGACCCCCATAGAATCATATATTTGAATACTTGGTTCTCAAATGGTAGAACTGTTTGGAAAGGATTAGGAGGTGTGGTCTTGTTGGAAAAGGTGTGTCATTTAGAGTGGGCTTTGACGTTTCAAAAGACTTACCTCATTTCCAGTGTCCACTCAATGCCTCCTACTAGTGAATCAAGATGTTAGCTTTCAGCTGTTCCTGCTGCATTTGCTCTGCCATCATGGACTCTAATCCTCTGAAACCGTAAGTCCAATAAACGGTTTCTTTTATGAGTTGCCTTAGTCACGGTGTTTGTCAAAGCAATAGGAAAGTAATTAAGATAGATAGTAATTCTGATTTCAATTGTTTGAAGAACCTCTGTATATTTTAGGGAGTCCTTTAACGTACAGGTGATGTCATCCTATTTGATCCAGCTGGGCACTGTGGGAAACATTAAGAAGGGCCCCTTGTCTTTTCAAATGCACTCCTGCATCAAAGACTAAATATGTTAGGCTACCTCAGTATATACAGATGACCTCTCCTGCAAACCCAGCTCAGCCCACACACCAACCATGTTCTGCTTATTTGCCCTCCTGACTGCGCCACTAATCCTCTGGTGGTACTGCTGACCTGAGCTCAGTATCTGCCAGCTCTTGTCTAGTGTAATTCATCAGCTCCCTAACCTCCACTAACAACTTTTCCAATCAGAAAAGACAGAAGAAATTTGTTATAATGAAGATCAGTTTATGTTGCTCTCCTCTTTAAACCCCTGCCATGATTTTCTACTGTACGTATGCAAAGTAAGCTGCTTAAATTATCTACAAAGATATATAAAAACCTGACCCTACATGTAGCCCTCAGCTCCTACCCTGCTGCCTCCCACTTTGATCCCATCTGCATGCCCAGTTAAAGCATTCTGATTTTGGATCTCAGCTTGGCCTTCACTTCTGCAGAGAAAACTCTCATGGCCACACTCTTCACCTGGCTCCTAATATACACCTTCACAGGACTCCACAGAGTCCTGCCAATGATTCAGAATAGTGTTTCGGCTCCCTATCGCATGCACAGCCTGGAATACAGTGCAGATATTCAAAACGTATTTGTGGGAGGAACAGAGAAGTGTTCACAGATAAACAGTCAGATGCACCCCTTGGACGAGCTTAGCTTTCGCTGAATCAATAGTACCCAGAATCCATATTCATCAGCTCCATGTCTGTTCACAGACAGCAGCTTGCACTTAGACTCCCTCTGGCAGAGTGATGAAGAAAGCACTGCCTGGCTCCTACTGTGGTTCCAATGGTAACCCAAGGCCACCCCCACCTTTCCTCCAAATCACTGAAGAAGAAAATATTGTGTGGTGTACATTATACACTGGATGTGTGTGCCCCTCAAAGCAGAGGTATTGGGGATAGGGGACTTTGAAAAGTCATTATATAGAGATTTAAGGAGGGTGTTTGGGCTAAGTATATGTAGTTCCCATAATGAGATTACTGTCCTTCTAAAGAGAAAAAATATCTAGAGTGTCCCCCACCTCTCTCTCACTCACTCACACACACACACACACACACACAGAAAGAGAGAGAGAGAGAGAGAGAGAGAGAGAGAGAGAGAGAGAGAGAGATTGGAGGATTCAGCAAGAAGGCAGGCATATCCAACCAAAGCCATCGTTAGATTCTTTTTACCACTTGACCATGGACTTCCCAGCCTCCACAACTATGAGAAAATGAATGTTCATTGATAAAACTACATTGAAAATCTATGGTTTTTCAATGTAACAGCCCATATTAGTTACTTCTCTGTTGCTTTGAGAAAACACCACAAGTCAAACTTACAGAAGAGTTTATTTTGGTTTATTGTTCAGAGGAGTAGATTTCCACATGGAATTGTGGAAGGCATGGAGGCAGAAGCAGGAAGACAAAAGATCACATCTCAGCTATACACAGGAAACAGAGAGACCACCTAGAAGTGGATACAATAAACTCTCAAGAGTCCATACCCGGTGACCTACTTCCCCCAGCAAGGTTCCTATCCTAGAAGTTTCATAACATCCTCCAAACAGGGCTACCGACCGGGAACCAAGCACTCAAGTACATGAGCCCATAGGGGACCTTTGTCATTAACACAACCACACATCTTACGCTACACAGTGCATAAAGAGTGCGAGGTACAGAATGGGAAACACAGTCTGCTGTTGCTCTTGCTGGCTATGTATTTTTCTAGTGCTTCCACTTGCCAGCAAGGTATATTACAGCTCTCGGCCTCAGCGCCTCATCTTTTAAATGGTACAACAGCAGCATGAAGCACATACAGTTGCTGAGACGATTAAATGAGATGCCGTATCTAAAATCCTTAGCAGCAAGCCTAACACACTGTGTAAACCTTCAGCCATGAGTGCTTTTATTCCCATTTGGATTCCTGTGGCAGAGCTGAGACCAACCTTTGAGATCAGGAAGTGAGCAGACTGACTTCAGCGATGAGAAAACTAGTCTACGGAGGCGCTAGCAGAAAGAGGCCAGGCAGCACGCATGCTATGTTCTATCACATCTTACACCCACATTGGTTCTCTGGGGGCCCAGCAGCTCTGAGCTTTTCCAGTCTCAGAAGATATACCACTAGACATTTCCCCCCTCTGGGCTAATGAGGAGTTGAGCTACTTGTAAATGCAGAAAGAAATGGCTTCTAAGTTCCCTGAGGACAACTATTGCCCCAGGAACAGGAGTGTATCCCAGACAGAAGTCCCAGAGAATCCAGTAGCACCCATCTCTTCTAACAGCCTTTACTGTAAAGGACACCCCAGAATGTGCATCGGGGTGTGGGGTATGTATGTGTTTGCCCTGTTACAGACCAATGGCTTTATCTATGCCCTCCGCCACTGAGCCACGTTCACAACCTCAGTGGGATTTCTTTCAACACAGTGGAAGCTTTTTCCCTGTCCTAGGACTCCAGGCTGGTGAATTTCATGGCATCCTTATGAGGTTGATCTTCAAAGACTTGCAAGAATACAGCTCAGAAATAGCTTCACAATGTGCACACATTTGAAGAACAGGAACAGCAACATCTTCTTGATGCCTGCCTGATATTTAGCAGAGAGACGCTACTTAACAACAACCAAGAGAAAGAGAGTGTAAGATGTGTGCACACCATTGGGGAGGGGGGAGAGCAACTCAATCAATCACTTCTAAAGGGCACGCTTCCCCCAGAGAACAGGTTTAAGGAAATAAGCACGCAGACTTAATGGAAAATTTTCAGAGTCTATTGATTAAAATCTGTTGCGTTTTCTTCCTATTTGAGAACACATAATTTTTGCATTAGGCAATTGGTTTATGACTTAGGTAAATAGAAAAACACAAAAAACTTTTCAGGGATGGGGGAGTTTAGCAAAGATGCCTCATTCCATCACTCTGTGGTGCTCATATCTCCCTCCCTGTGGTCTTTCTGATGAGTTTCCTCCAAGCTCTTTCTGAAGAAAGTCCCCTCTCTGCCCCACTGCTGATAATAGTAATCCTGATGATAACAGCAGCTGTTCCCACGATGCATCACTCTCCTTTGTCTCCTTCCTCTGCAGAAGCCACCCCCTCCACCTGCCTGGAATCCCCTTCCTTGCCCTCTTTATCCACCCCTGTCCACCATCCGCAGCCTCAGAGGCAGTCTCCGATACCATCTCCCACAGGAGATGTCTGTGTCCCCGGCCGTAGTAGGAGCCTCCCCAGTGGCTTCCAATGGCGCTTTGTTCCCACCCCTGTTGTGACAATGATCACCCTGTTCGAACTACACCTTCCAAACATATTTTTATGCACTTTCGTGTTCTCATAAGGCTAAGTCCCCACCCTATTGTGATAATGACCACTCTGTCCGTATTGCTTCATTTTAAAATATTTTTTTCATATTTCAACATTTCTAAAATCAGGATGCTTTGAAAATAATGTGTACACTGAGTGTGGTAATGTTTGTATTTTTTTTTTCTTCTAAAAGGGTGTTATTATGTTGAGAGCATGCCTTAAAATCGAATAACTATGTTTCATGTGCCTTGACTATAAGCTCCCAGGGAGCAGGAATGGTATTTTAGTCACCTGTGTCTTTCCACCCCTCGGAAGAGCACCTGCCATGCAGCTGGTGCCCAGCCACTGACAGAAGGAGGTGAGGAATGTCTGCTGCAGAGGGTAATTACGCAGAGAAATGCACTCCCTCTGTGCTCTGAAGCTGGGAAATTGAAGGTCAAGGTGCCACCAGATGCAGTGTCTGATCAAGCCATTCTCCTTTTCCATGATGCTGGCATGTAGGCTGTGTCCATGGCAGAGGTTAGAAGGGCAAAAGAGAACACTCTCTCCAAAACCCTTTTAATAAGGGCATTAATCCAGTCTTTATGGCGAAGTCTTCATGATCTAGCTAACACCAGTTAGGTCCTGTTCCCAGCAAGTCCCACATTGAGACACACAGCAAGGGAGGAAGGGGGAACCCTAAAACTTAGGAAGTTCCTTTGCTTGCTTATCATATTTGGTTTGACTTCCCATCCCACTGGAGCTAAGGGGACTTCTCCCAAAGGATCTTCCTCCTTTTCACCCCCTGCACTTCCCTGAGGGAGGAGGTATCACAGCAGCACAGAGGTAGTCTGCCACACAGGACACCTAGGTTTTGACCCCTGCCATCTTCAGGAGACTCCCACAGGCAAGACCAATCTCAGCCACTCTACCATCTTGTGGCGGCTTCAAGAAAAGAGTCAGATGGTTAAGAGCACTGGCTGCTCTCCCAGAGGTCCTGAGTTCAATTCCCAGCAACCATGTGGTGGCTCATAACCATCTGTAATGAGATCTGGTGCCCTCTTCTGGTGTGTAGGCATATATGCAGGCAGAACACTGTATACATGATAAATAAATCTTAAGAAAGAAAGAAAGAAAGAAAGAAAGAAAGAAAGAAAGAAAGAAAGAAGAAAGAAAGAAAGAAAGGAAGAAAGAAAGAAAAGAATCAGAGCTTTCTATTTTTTCTGCTACCTGAGACTTAACCTAGGACTTCAAGCTTGCTGCTCAAGCCCTCCAGCACTGAGCTGTATCCCCACCACCACCACCAATGGTTTTAATTCACTTCTTTTCTCAGAGATCTTTGAGGCCTGGCATCTGACTGCCTTAGAGGCTCATTTTTTAAGTGGCAGCCATGCCTAGCAATCGTCTATTATCTCATTTCATCCCAGCTACTTACAGAATCCTTTCTGTTTCAGGAAACAGTACCATTGTCCCTAAAGTGATCAAGCCAGAGAGGCATTCCTGATGACTCTTCCCTCTTAGCCCCAAGACTGGGCTTCATTCCATGTCTTGGCCATTGATGCTACATCCTAAGTTAACTGAGTCCTCCAGCCACTGGGCCTTCCCTAACAGCCTTACCTTGCAATCCCCCTAGCCTCTGCATTCCCCCCTCTTTCATCTATTGCACTTCCGTACTTCAGACCTCTACTTACACTTCATTTCCTACAGGAAGGCTTCTCTGTTCAGTAGTTTTAGGTCAGGCCACCTGCCGCCAGCTTCCCCAGCATGATGCTGTCTCTGTCTTGTCCCAAAATGCTGCCTGTTGTTTGCTTGGCTACTCTTGCCACCCAGCTACAGCTAAACGAGATGAGGGCGGGGAGAGAGTCTGCTTCACTCATAATAGCCCCAACATATAAGAGACACTTGATATGTACTTCTCGAATTACTGAGTTCCATAAAGGAACTGTGAACTTGATTGGGCAAGGTTTAATTCACCGGCAAATTGTTTGGCTCAATGCCATGAGACATGAGGCATAGGGAGAGACCAGCTCTGATGACGCAGCAATGGGACTTTGGTTATCCCATGAGTCTCAGGTTCTTCGACTGAGAAATGAGGATGAAAATACATCGTATGGGACTGTCACAAGCTCAAAGGACAGCATGCATAGTAACATGTCTCTCAACTACTATGATTTCTGTCCAAATGCACCTCTGGTCATCTCGTCTCTGAGTGATCTCACCCTGGCTGCAGCAGCTGTCACAAAGGCCATGGAGACCCAGCCTGGAGAACAGCATTCACCAGTGGCGCTCAGCAGCAAGGTAAGCCTATTCTGTCTCCACCTTTCCTGTTGTCTCATAGCAATAGAACCACTTTAAGAAAGCCTCCTTCCAGCACACTGTCTCGGTGGAGGATTTAATGATCCTGAAGGCCTGGGAAATACACTGAATTAAAAGACAAAACAGATAGCATTGTGCATTTTAGTGAAACAGCAATTAGGAGCAGCAGCCACCATGTACTCAGGAGGGCAAGAGAGATGAGGAGAAAAGGGATAAAGTGACCTCAGAAAGACACTTAATTTCATTACCACCAGACACAGTTTCCCATTATTGCTCTGGGTGTTTAATGGTTTTATGATTCCATCTATTGATGCTTAGCTAGTTCATTAACTGTGCTGCTAAAAATACAATTATCTTCAACAAACCTTTCATCACTAATAAAAGGAGGTGTGGGAAACTCCATCATTACCAGAAAGCAATGGTGTGGACACTGGTATAGCAGCACCTTGGCCCCAAACTAAGAAACTAAGACTATATGCTACCAGTTCAAACGTGAGCCAAGCAACTTTTTTGTTTTTTAAACTGACTCCAACTAGCCTGTTGAACTACTTTTGCACACCCATTTGGCACTGACTTTGACTGAGCCAGCTGAGTAAACGTATCATCCGAGTTAGTGATGACTCTGAGATGTGAGATTGTACTGAATGGCCCATTCATTCATCAGGTATTTAAAAAGCCTTTCCTGGATACCATGCTTTTGTCAGCCAATACTGGACACATAAAAGAGGTAGGGGGCACTGGGTTTCCATCACCAGAGGGCCTAAAGATGAACTGAGAATATGTATGTGCTACAATTGGGGGGGGGGGAGACAAAGCCCCAGTTATTGAGCTGAGCGTCAGCATAGACCTCCATCCCTGATTTGAAACAGTGGAGGGAAAAGCGGGTACTGAGCAGAACAGGAGGTGGGTGTGGCTCTCCAACTCACTTATCATAAAAGCCAAAATCAATATGATGACTTTCTACCATGTGGTGGTTTAGAAGAAAATGGCCGTCATAGACTCAAAGGGAGTGCCCCTCTTGGGAGCTGTGGCTTTGTTGGAGGAAGTGTGTCACTGGGGGGTGGGCTCTGAGGTTTCGAATGCTCAAGCCAGACCCAGTGCTCCCCCCCCCCAGCCTGCTGATCTGGTTGTAGAACTCTCAGATACCTCTCCAGCACCATGTCTGCTTCCCACCATGATGAAAACGGACTAAACCTGTGAACTGTAAGCCATCTTCAATTAAATACTTTCCTTTATAAGAGTTGCCATGGTCTTGGTGTCTCTTCATAGCAATAAAACCCTACAAGTGGTCTGGTCTGCTCTCCAGCCACACTCTGTTTACCTCTCTGGGGATCTGAAGAGGAAGGGGAGGTTAGTGCATGTAGTCGGGGCCTGTAATCAAGAGGAGTCAGAGGGATGACAAAAGTCTGTGTGACGCTATAGGCAATCTGTTTGTCCTAAGGATAATATTTGTGGATAGGATGTAAAATGTCCACCTCTAGACTCATGTCTAAACATTTGATCCCCAGATGGCAGCACTATTTTAGGAGGTTGTGGAACCTTCTGGACATGAATAATAGCTGGAGCAAGTTGGTTCCTGGGAGTGGGCCTTGTAAGTGATGCTTACCTCAGGTGTGAAGTCCAGCACTCTGCCCTCTGATTGGCCAGGATGTGAGCAAGCCACGCAAGATCCCACCACCAGCACAAAGCTGCCTCTGCCACTGGCCTCTCCTGCCATGAAGCCGACCTTCCTAAACCTGTCCGCCAGACTTTCAGTCCCAGTGATGAGAAAAGTACCACATATAAAGGAATCCCCATCTATTCATCTAGAGCCCAAACTACTTACCCCATCTCCTACTGTTCCACTGTGTCCTCCATGTTGGCATCTTCGCTATTCCTTGGCATGGCAGTCACTGCGCTTGCTCTGTCTCTGTCCACAGTGCTCCTCCCATTCCCTGCCCCCTTCCCTACTGTCTTCTTCTGTGTGTGTCTTGCTGCCATTTGAGATAATATATGGTTTACTAGCTGAAATGCTGGCTCCTAGATGACAGGGATTCCTCTGTTTTGCTCACTGCTTGCTGCTCAGCACCTCATACTTCCTGCCATTTAAATGGTATTTAATAATCTTTCGGACGAGTTGATGTTATCATTCACTATCTCCAAGCCCCAAGTGTACCCTCTGGATACTGTAACGCCAGGGTCTACCTGGCAGATGACTTCCTCAGATGATCTCTCAACAGAGATTCTGGGAGAATGTAAAAGACTATAGAGAAAAAGGGAAGTCAATGTTCTCCCTCGATGTCCCATTCACTCTCCTTCTATCGATATCTCTAAAGTAGGGGTGTGTTGTTTCCATCTTCCCAAGTCTAACAAAAACAGAACTCCATCACAGCCAGCGTTCCTTGTGACCCATTACGCTGTGGGTGCTTTGGCTACAGAGCTCTCACTGTTGTAGCCAATTCCTATGAGAAATAAGCTCTGAGTCAGTTTAAAACTTCACCTGGCCATCCCATGCACCTATTCTTCCCATTGCTAGGGTTAAATCCCTTCTCTGTTTGACTACCTAGCATGGTGTCTATATCCCTGACTGTATCCTAACAGATCCAAGGAATACAAGGCAGAGAGGAGAATCAAGACATAATCTTGGCCCAAGGGAGCCAGACAACCTAGGGAGAGGACAACATTCCAATAGAGTTGATTCTTCCCCTCAACTCTGAGAGGAGTAAGGAAGCTCTGAGAAGTGCAAACTTGTCCACCAACAGCCAGCAGCCAAATGCAGGCTGACATCCCTTGATGGTGGAGTGATGCCAACTCTCTCTCCTCCTCCCTCCCTTCCTGTGTGTAGATGAAATGTGATCGGCCAGCTTCCTGTTCTTGCCACCAAGCCATGTCTTTCAAGCCAAGAAGACTCTCCCTCAGCAACCATAAACTAAAGCAAACCCTTTCTTCCTCAGGTTGCTTTTGGTCAGCGTGCTTTATCACATCAACTGTATGAGTGGTGACACAGTCACACCTGAGGAGGCACTGAGGGCCACTGATCTAGGGATACTTCCCAGACTTGAGGTTAATGGCTAGCTTTTAGCTGAACCTCTGCTTGCTGGCATGAAAGAGCAATAGCTGGGTTAGAAAGCTGTGCTCCCAGGATTCCAGAACTCCTCATGCAGAGGCTGTGCTTTCCATGTCAATGAACACCCCCTCCCTATAAATGATTTCTGGATTCTGTAATTACTCAGGAAATGTCATGTTTGCTACTGTACTGTTAGTATAGCAAACAGATCCACACCAATGTAAATATTTTTCATGGCATCATTCCAGCTCTCTAACGCATTGCTTCCAGATCATCACACAGGAGAGCACAGCATCGTCTGTTATGGGATGCGATTACGGTAGGCTGAGCAGAAGCCAGTGCCCCTCTGCTGGGAAATCTAGACTGGTCCCTGCATTAGACCCCATGACCATGTTCTCTCACTAGAGACTGTGCACTATCTATATGGACTGGGAAATCAAGAACTGCCATTTGAGCAGTTTTCACAGCATCTATTAGTGTAAGTATCACAGGGACAGAAACACGAGAGAAGCCAATTGCCTTCAAGCAAGTCACTGGACTGCACAGGCCCCTGTTGCCTAATCTGTAAAATAAGATATTGATCTCATCACCCAACCAAAATGAGGTTACTGTCATGAGGTAGTGTCCTCTGAGCCAACCAGCTGCCATCTTGAGGAGTTCATCTGTGTCTCCTTGAAAAGATCACCCCATCTGGGCTGATTGACAGTTTATACTTCCCTCCAACAGACAAAATGGATTAAAAAAGAAGTGTTGCACATATTTTATGGAGTCTCACACAGCCATTAAAAAAATTATTTCCCTTGAAGGAAAATGCATGAAACTGGACATAATCATGTGAAACAAAATAATTCAAAGTCAAAACAAGTATTACATATTTTTCTCTCATATGTGGAATCTAGATGTAAACATACATGTGTATGAATATACATGTGAACATACATGTGGATTGACTATATTGCATATCACACATATCACCTTGTAAATGATGTGTCATCATAGGTCAAATCAAAGTAGAAAGGGACTATAGTAAGGAGAAAAGAAAACTGGGAAGCTGGAAGGAGAGACAGAGTAATGAATGTAACGTAGAAACCCAACATAAGCAAAGTACACTGATACATAAATATGAAAATGTCATAAATAAGTCCAATATGTTACAAACCAACTAAAAAGTTATTTTAAACTAAATAGGTTCAAAGTGTGTTGGGACATTTCACTGATGAGAATGTTTCCTACATTAGAGTGAGAAGGAAGATAGTATGAACTCTCAGAAGCAATTTGGAATCTTCCAGAAACCTTTCAAATGCAGTAGCAGGCCCAGGCCATGTGGATAATGGCAAGCACATAAGCCTGGGCTGTATAAGAAAGGGTGCTGAGTAGGTGGGGAAAGCAAGCCAGTGAGCAGCACTCCTCCATGACCTTTGCATCAGCTCCTGCCTCCAGGTTCTTGCCTGACTTCCTTCAGTGATGGCCTGTGATGTGATACTGTTAATCCAAATAAGCCCTTGCCTCCCCAACTCGATTTTGGTCATGGCATTTCATCACAGCAATAGTAACCCTAACTAGGACATGGGGGTTAGTTGGTTGGTTGGTTGGTTGGTTTGTAACAGCACAATTCTAGAGACAAACCAAAAGTCTACATCGCAGAACTATTTAACTCTATTTAACTCAGTAGCTCCCACCCACCCAACCCCATGAAACAGAACAGCAGAGCAGATTTTATGTGAGCCCATACATAGCACAGTTGTCAATATGCATTACTAACAAAAGAAAATTCACAAGACAGTGGTAGTATGGTTCAAACTGTGTGAAAAAATACATATGCACATGTATTCAATGTGTAAAGACTCTGGAAGAACACACAAGAGGCTATGGTGAGGCGGTCTGCCCATCTGACACAGCTGTGGGCAGGGGACTTAGCTTCTATTCTATCTCTTTTTGTGCCTTTTGTGTCTTTACTTACTATAAAACAGCTGAGTAATAAATAATGAAAACCTTAGCCCAGCCCTGAATCTGGACCTTGCTTAATGGTCTGTATCCTTTCTACCTATGTCATCATAATTTATGACCAATTTTATAGTGTTTTCTACATCTCACTGTTTGTGAGTAAAGAATTCATATAAAATATAACTCACATGCTTGAATATGTATCTTGTGCAAACCCCCATCCTTAATACTTTACGTGCATTGTTTCACTCATTTTTCTGTGGCCTCTGATGGTAAAGGCAGTTATAGCCCAATTTCGCAGGTAGAGGGGGGACACTAAGCATACATGTTAGTAGTCTCCTAAGTGTCATGCCTAAGAACACTGGCTGCAGGCTGGAGATGTCTGACTCCAAGACTACTTGACTCCAGTTCCAAGTGCCTTCAAGTTGGCCTTTACTACCTCGCCCCGTGGCTCACTCTCCCAACCCCCTCAGGGCCCCACACACAGTACCTGCAAATTTAGGAGGAACTCAACAGTGCTTTTTGAATGGATGAGTGAGTGAGTGAACAATGCCCCTGCTGCAACAGCTTCCACACTATACTTCTAGGCCCTGCGCATGCTGTTACCAGACACAGAGAGGAATGGAAAAGAACAGAACTGCTTATAGATGGCCATAGGTTTCCATTACTGCCTGGAGAAAAATATGAAGAAGGAATTTACCAGCCTAACGAAGACGAAGGGGCTGGTTGTTTCACGCAGGAAAGGACATTTTTAAGCAAAGGTGCTATAGCTTAGACAAGATCCCAAGAGCCTAATCTATCACTTGCACATGAAACAACTTATTTCTTAGGAAATGTCAAAGAAGCAAATGCATGGTCCCTGCTAGACAGAACCGATGGGCTTCCTCCAAAAGCAGTAGCCTAGCAAGCTTACCCTACAGCCAGAGATCTGGAAAGCAGAGGGTCCCATATGGGACCCCTTCCTCTTCAGCAAAGAAACAAAGGTTTCTGATATCCGAGACATACCCCAATTAGCTGGTATGTTTACATATATGTCTCTTGTACAACCTTACAGCAAATGCCCCCTCAGGCTTCCATTGGCAACTTGAACCAAGGCCACGAGTCTTGTCTTACATGATTTATATATGGGGTTTAAATAATGAATTGCATGGATGTTGTAGAATTTATAGTGCTCCAAGTAGGTCATTAAATAGATCAGTGTATAATTTATACAAATGAACCTAAATCGTGTGGTAAAAGTATTTCATTAGAAAATGTATCCTGTGGGTAGCTAAACAAGAGGACAGGTGGGAACAGGCTGCTCTGGAAAAGTTCCTGCACGTGTGATCAAAGTGAAAGTGCTCTCTGTGCTACAGGGCCATTCAGTCCCGATTCTCACTAGCACTGCAGTCTTTAGGAAGATCTGCTTCTTTGTAACAAAAGTCAACACAGCCATAGAGACTGAATCAGCTACCAAGCCAAGCCAGCCCCTTATCATGTCCAAGGCAGATCCCTGAATCACAGAGGATGCCTTATGCATTCCAAATGAGGGAACCCCTGGGGTCCTTCTGCCAACTTCAAGCACGTCTCCTGCTTGAACACAGACCAAAAAACAAATGCATGATTCTTTGCCTGCCAGGTATATTCACCTTGTCATGGGCAAATGTCTTGCCTGATGCTGCTGACTGCCAGCTAATGCTGCCCCTGGTCTCCCACCAGGAGCACAATCCAGCCTTCTCCTCCTCCTCCTCCTCCTCTTCCTCCTCCTCCCCCCTTCTTCTCCTCTGCTTTACCCTTCTTCTTCCCCTCCTCCTCCTCCCTCTTCCTCTCCTTCCTCCCTCCTTCTCCCCTCCTCCTCCAAGGTGTAAAGGATGGACTGACTACTCCATTGGGCAAATCCAATTAAGACAGCTTATGCCCGCCAAGGTCCTCCACACCCTCAGCTGATGACAAGAACCCCCAGTATCAGCACCCCACAGGGAAAGGACATTGTTAACCTAAGCCTCCTCCAACCAGGGCTTGAATCCTGAAGGCTGACCTCTGGCATAGATATCAGAGGAACAAGAATTTCAAATGAGAGGAGAAAATTCTGGACTCCTTTTCTTTTCTTTTCTTTTTAAGGAGCCTTTGTTTTTTGAGACAGGGTCTCACTTGTAACCCTGGCTGGCCTGGAACCCACTTTACAGACTAGTTTCAAACTCACAGAGATCTGCCAGACTCTCCCTCCTACATGCTGATTACAGCTCTGAACCACCATATCCATTTAGTCCTCTATTCTCTTAACTAACATAAAGATCAATAAGATGGACCTAGACAATATAAAACATGAGCATACTATTCCAACAAAGCCCTCCAGGAAAGGAAAGAGAGACAGAGACAGGGAGAATCCCATTAATCTACCAATCCCATTCGCCCCTTTCTTAGTTGGAGTTTCTATTGCTGCAACAAAACACTATGACCAAAAAAAGTAAGCTGGAGAGGAATGGGTTTATTCTGCTTATACTTCCATATCACTTTCATCATCAAAAGGAAGTCAGGACAGGAACTCAAGCAGGGCCATGAAGGGGTGCTGCTTACTGGCTTTCTCTACGCAGCTTGTTCAGCCTACACTCTTATAAAATCCAGGGCCACCAGCCCAAGGAGGACACCACCCACAGTAGGCTGGGCCCTCCCCACATCAATCCCTAATGAAGAAGATATCCTATAGGCTTGCCTACAGCTGATCTTATGGAAGCATTTTCTTCATTGATGGTCCCTGTTCTCAGATGATTCTAGATTGTGTCAAGTTGGCATAAAACTAACCTGCACATTGTCCAACCTACTTTCTAGTTTGTTGTTTTTTGTTTTGTTTTTCTTGCCTCAGTACCTGGTTATCTTGTTTGATTGTTGTTAATTTGGGTCTGATTTGGTATGGGATTTTTGTTGTTGTTTAGTGTTTTGGTTTGGGTTTGGGGAGATTCGTCTTGGTTTTGTTTGTTTGCTTTTTGTCTGTCTGAGACAGGATCTCATGTAGGCCAGGCCTCCAACTACTCCCTATATAATACAAGATGACCTTGAAATCCTGATCCTTCTTCCTTCACCTCCCAACAGCTGGAACTGCAGATGTATACACCACCTCACCACATTTATAGTTAGGGTTTATTTTTTTCTATTGTCATTTCATAGCACTGGAGTTCAAACCCAGGACTTCAAGCATGCTAAGTAAGTGTGCCTACTGCTGAGTTCCACCTCCAGCCATGGACCCCACCTGCTGCCCTCTGAAGCACAGCTATTCTCCCCTGTATCATCTGCCTCCCTGATCCCTGCTCTGGGAGGTCTCCTCCAGTTGCTCTTGGGCTTGCTCATTTTGGCATCTAAAATATACCGACACTCCTGAAACCACACCCAGTTTACCAGTTCTCTCTTTTCCAGAAGACATACAGAAATGATTTGTCAGTAGCCTTTAAATAGCCTCATTGCTCCTCATGCCTGCCTGATACTCTTCCCTAAAACATACACACAGATCTCACCATCGGTGCTGCCATGGTAAGGCTGCTCAAGCCATGGTATTAATATGATCATCAGCCATGCATGTCCTGCAACTATGTCTTTTCAAATGATTAGTCTCTTCTGTAGCATCCATCCCTTCCTCTCCATTATCCCATGACCCTGCTACCCATAAGCCCTGCCCGCATTCATTTTCCATGGAAAGCTTTCCTGATGAGTCTCATCCAAGTTATCCAGCACCTCCACTTCCAGCCCCTACTCAGTTTCCCGTTCCCACAGCAAACTGCTTCATGAGGGCACGCTCAGTAACACTAGTCCTGGTAACACTGACTCGGGGACATGCATCTGATGGTCTTCTGCAACACAGATGTGGAAATATCATCAGGAGTCTACAGCCTACATGGCAGTAACTCCCCACACGGTACATACTCAATAAATTTAATACAAAAGAAGCCCTAAGACAGCATCCAAACACCCCCCCCCACAGGCCTCTAGCTGCCCACCCCAAAAAACAGCAGGCATCAGCAGCTCCAGGCCCTCCACCTGCTCCCAACCACAAATTACAGTGCCTGTTTGCTTGACTGACTCAACCCTTTGGCATGATCCGTGTGGGGATCAGGTGACAGGCAGAGCTAAGGGCTGCAGGGCAGGATCTCAAAAGGTCAGGCCTGTCACAGAAGGCATCCTGTGAAGGCTCTCAACTGAATCCCCAAAGCAGGGTGGGAACAGCCTGAGATCAGCCCTGGCAGCAGCATGCCATGAAGCCCCGGCACTTCCTACCACAAACTCCTCCCTGCTGTCTGCTTCAGGGACTTTTCCTACGTCCTACCTTGATCCCCATCCCCATGGCTTTTATCCGTTGCTATCATTTGGATGTTGAGTGTCCTGCAAAGGCCTATGTGTTAAAGGCTTAGTCCCAAGTGGTGCTACCAGGAGATGCTAGGTCCTCTAAGAGAAAGTCAGATAACTGAAGGTATGCTCTTAAGAGGGACATTGGAACTCCTGCCCAGGCTGGCTCCCATTAAATGATCAGGCCTCTGCTTCCACCCACTCTCACCACCATATACTGACCTGCCAGGAGCCTAGAGCTGACAAGGCCAAGCAGCTGAAACCAGGGGAGCGGTGAACCGAGATAAACCCTTTTGCCTTGGTTATTACAGTTAATCTTTTTTTCAGCAATGCAAAATGACTGTGAAACTACTTTCAGCAAACATGGAAACAAGAAAAAAACCCAATATATATATGGCAGCCACATATATATACATATATATATATATATATATATATATATATATGTACTTTCTTTCTTAACCAAAAATAAAAACTAACATTGACTTAAGGCTCATGTTTTATGCCCAGAACTATGTAACTTTTACCTCACTGAACACACACAACACAACAATTCCATTAGGCAAATTCCCACCGTCTACTGCTGTTTTAAAGAAGGGGGAACTGAGGCTCAGAGAGATTAAGTGTCTTGAGTTGGTAAGTATTCCTAAAGCCATACAAACAGGACTATAGTTGGGATTGGAATCAACATGGTGTTGGCAGTAAAGTGGCATTTTCATATACCTTGCTGCCTCTTGAGAGAGGAGTGCCCTTCCAAACAGGAACATGAGCCCCTCCTGGACCCTACCCAGCCAAGGAGACCAGCAGAGGGAAGGGTGGCTGAAAAGAAACTGAACACCCACCGAGGGAGTTTACGATTACTAATGACCACAGGGCTGGAGAAAAGGCTCAGGGAGCAAGGACAAACACTGCTCTCACAAGTTCAGTTCCTAGCACTTACAACAGATGGTTGGGACTCCAAGCCTCTAGCCTCCTTGGGCACCTACATTCAGGTTCACAGATACACACAGGCGCACACACAAATACACATCATTTAAAAATAATAAAATAAATACTTTGAAAAAAAAAACATTTAGTGACGTTTACCAGACTCTGGCCCATCCCAAGTGCTTCGAGCCCAGGTGAGATAAAGTAGCTCTTTGGTTGAGACTAGCGGATTAGCTGACAGAGATGCAGAGGTCAGCTTTGAAAGCAACCCTACAGCGCTGTGAGAATGGACACAAGTATACAAAGGTCAGCTTTACCTCCCTCATTAGTAACTAACATTTAGGCTGGGCCTGTTGAAAGCCGTGCACATGGTATGGGTTGTCTAATTTGTCAGGGGATGTTGTTGTGTGCATTTGCACATAGAGGTGCTGCATGCATGCTGAAGCCCAAGGAAGACATTGATTGGGGCATTGGCGGCACAGTGAGGAGCACAGCTGCATTCCAGAGCTGGGTTTTATGTGTCATTCGTTTGAATTGGAGTCTCTTACAAAGCTCGCCAATGAAGCTTGCCACTTGGTCTAGAATGAATGGCCAGTGAGCTCCCAGGATTCACGTGTCTCCTCCCTGCAGCATGTGTTTCAGGCACACATGGCCACACCTGGCTTTTACATAGATGGTAGAGATTCAAACTCAAGTCCTTATGTTTGCACAGTCATCTCTCTAACCCCGGTTTATCTAATTTAATCTGCACAAGAACCCAATAAGGGTTATTACCAACCCACCTTCAACAGGAGATCTGGACACAGAAGAATGCAACAACTTTCTCCAAACTTCACAGGAAGCCAACGGAAGGACAAACCCAAAGCTGGAGTGAGTCTGTAGACACAACCCAGGAGGATTTCTATAGTAAGCATCCTGAGTGGTTCCAAGGTCCAGACACAGGCTCAGGTCATTGGGGTGTTGGTGAGCATAGAAGAACACCTCCCTTGGATAACAGAGGAGTCCTAGGTAAAGAGAGGTGGTCAAGCAGCAGCCATGCATAGTCTGGAGGGAGCAGAGCAAGAGGAAGAAAGCCTCCTGGTATCAGCCTGTAACCCACAGGCCTCTGAAGGGCCAGCAGCACCTGGAGACAGAATCCTGAGTCCTTTTGGTTCATATTTCCAGCATTCTGGTTTTATCCAATATTCCTCTCAAATAGTCACTGTCCTGTGTGAGCAGAATACTCTCAAAGCTGTGAGTTCTCAAGATCAAAACTAGCCTCAGGGCCAGGGAGAGAGCTTGAGCAGTGAAGAGCAGGAAACACAAGCATGGAGACATAATATGCTCCCTAACAGCCATGAAAAAGGCCAGGACAGAAGGGACAAATGCACTTATAATTTCAGCACTGGCTAGGGTTGGAGGAGAGCTGAGACAGGAAGATTCCTGGAGCTTCCTGGCCAACCAGCCTAACCTACTCAGCAAGTCCCAAGTCCCAGGGACAGAACTTTTCTAAAAACAAGGTAGATGGCTCCTTAGAAATGAGACCTGAAGTTGACTTTGGCTTCCACATGCATGCATACACATACATGCTTACTTACACATACACACACACACATATATACATACAAACACAAGACACAAATACACATGCACACATACATATACACACATATATACACACACATACACAAACATGTACACATACATGTACATATCACACACATGCACACATACACAGAGTACATATATACACATACACACATTTACACACAGACATACACAGACATATACATACACGTATATACGCACACACACACACACACACATCTCAATTTTGCATTCCTTCTTCATGCTACACAAAAGTCGTTTCATCTAAGGAGGCTATCTGGCTAGGTGTCTGAAAACCTACTGAGAGAAAGGCCTAGAATTTACACCTCTTTCTACCCCTTAGAAAGAGTTGTCATTTCAGTAGGAAAGGAATGAGAGCTGATTGCAATGCAGGGCTTGATGGCTGCACAAACGGTCTGTTTACATTAGGACACAGGCCTGTTAACCAGGGTGAGTGCTGATGACTGCATAGAAATTAGAGTGAAATTTCAGCCTGGAAGATTGAAGTTGTAATTGATCTCCATTTTCATATTCTGTTGGAAATTGCTGTAATATAATTATCATGAAAAATTCCACAAATGCATGTGAAGTATTTGCAACAGCAAATAATTGTGCTAGTGTCTTAAAAATATGCCAGGTTTGTGGTTCAGTAATCCCCCGCTGTCCACAGAGGACACCTTCCAAGACTCCCAGGGGATGTCTGGAACAGCAACTAGTGCAGACACTGTGTGTTATGCTTGCATACATACATAAGTATTATCCACTTATAATTAAACAAACAACAACTAATGATAAACTAAAGCAATAATTAATATGATATTGAAATGGCCATCATTAGGAGAAAGAACTTGGAAGCAGCCCTGTGATACCATGACATGCTGCCAAGTGACTGATAGGTAGCACAGATACCGTGGTACACTGGACAAAAGATTAGTCACATACCAGGTGAGAAGGAATGGAAAATATGAAATTTCATCAAGCCACTCAAAATACCACATGATTTAAAAAATACTCTTTTTTTTTTCTCTAGTGTTTCCCTTTTAATATTTCAGACTGCTGTTAATCAGAGAAAGCTGACACCACAGTTTGTGTTGTGGTAAGGGCACACTGCAAATGTCCACTCTTCTCCTTATGTCATACAGGAGAGTTAAGAGGCCTCCCTTTCCGTCTGTGGCAAAGCCAGATGAAGACCATCCAAGCTCCCATTCGGTGCTTCATATGTGAGCCACTGAACTGTTTTATCCCTGACTGTTCAACTGAAATAGGAGCAAAATGTTTGTTTGAGAAGCCTAAGCTGTAGCTGGGGATGTGGCTCAGTCCAGAGCATGCTTGCCTAGCATGCACAAAGCCTTGAGGAAAACTCCCAGCACCTCATATACTGGACATGGTGGTATGCACCAGGTCCTTGAACTTAGAAAATACTCAGCCTGAGCCAGCAAACAGACCTTCAAAGGCAGTGGGTCCCCCAGGTAAAGTATGTTTAAGCTAGTGTCTTGACCCTTTCAGCACACGGCCAGCTCCTTATCGAATGGCAGAGAAACACTTAAAGAAATGTTCAACATCCTTAGCCATCAGGGAGATGTAAATCAAAACGACTCTGAGATTTCACCTTACACCCGTCAGAATGGCTAAGATCAAAAACTCAAGTGACAATACATGCTGGAGAGGATGTGGAGAAAGAGGAACCCTCCTCCACTGCTGGTAGGAATGTAAACTTGTACAACCACTCTGGAAATCAATCTGGCGCTTTCTCAGACAATTAGGAATAGTGTTACCTCAAGATCCAGCTATACCATTCCTAGGCATATATCCAAAAGATGCTCAAGTATACAACAAGGACATTTGCTCAACCATGTTCATAGCAGCTTTATTCATAATAGCCAGAATCTGGACACAACCCAGATGCCCCTCAACTGAGGAATGGATACAGAAATCGTGGTACATTAGACAATGGAAAACTACTCCGCAATTAAAAACAAGGAAATCGTGAAATTTTCAGGCAAATGGTGGGATCTAGAAAAGATCATCCTGAGTGAGGTATCCTTGAAGCAGAAAGACACATATGGTATATACTCACTTATAAGTGGATATTAGACTTATGATATAGGATAAACATACTCAAATCTGTACACCTAAAGAAGCTAAGCAGGAAGGAGGACCCTGTATAAGATGTTCAATCCTCATTCAGAAAGGCATATGGGATAGACATCAGAAGAGGGTGAAAACAAGAAACAAGACAGGAGCCAAACACAGGAAACCTCTGAAAGACTCTACCCAGCAGAGTATTACAGCAGATGCTGAGGCTCAGAGCCAAACTTTGGGGAGAGTGCAGGGAATCTTATGAAAGAAGGGAGAGAAAGAAATACCTGGAGGGGACAGGAGCTCTACAAGGAGAGCAACAGAACCAAAAAATCTGGACCCAGGGGTCTTTTCTGAGACTGATACTCCAACCAGAGACCATGCATGGAGATAACCTAGAACCTCTGCACAAACTTAGCCCATGGCAGCTCAGTCTTCAACTGGGTACCCTAGTAAGGGGAACAGAGGCTGTCTCGGACATGAACTCAGTGGCTGGCTCTTTAATCACCCCTGTCCGAGGGAGGGGGAAGTCTTACCAGGCCACAAGTCCTGATGAGACCTGATAGGCTAGGGTCAGAAGGAAGGGGAAGAGGACCTCCCTTATCGGTGGACTGGGGAAGGGGCATGGGAGGAGAAGAGGGAGGGAGGGTAGGATTGGGAGGTAGTAAGTTTTAAAAAATTAAAAAAAAATTAAAAAATGTAAGAAGACAAAAGCAAAAAAACAAATGCCACTTTACCTAACTTCTGAGACACTTATGTATAATGTGGTCAGAGCATCCTTCCTTTAGCAGTAGGCTATCTCTGTCCCCACCCCAAATCCTTGCAATGGTTCTTCAAATAAAACCAAGAGTGCATTGTTTAACAACCACAGGTACCAGTGACCTATGCTGTCCGTGGGATGACCCTGAGAATCTCAGATGCATGACTGTCTTCTGAAAGTCCCAAAATCTTAGAATGAGCAAAAGAGTGGGTAACACACCTTTCTTCAGCATAGCCATTGGTCAGGATGCCCCTACTGCTTCAGGACCAAAGCTCTGCAGGTCACTCCTGTGGTCCCGTGAACAAAGGCTAACCATGCCTTCCTTTACCCGTGCTTTCATCTTCAAAGCCCTGAGTGTCTATTTGACCCAGCCTAGGTCGTGTTCTTGGGCCCAGAACAGGATGCTGGCATCCTAGGAATGAAATAACACTCCACATCCCAGCAACATTACTCACAGGTTGAAGAGAGCTTATGAAGAGAGAAGAGTCAAGAGTGAGGAGACAGTGAAATGTCTGCCGTAGCTTCCTGTTTAGATACTAGATTTTTGCTTGTTTTTCAGTTGTTGTTATTAAAAGATTTGTGCTTAGTCCAGGACATCGATATAAAACATCACAAATGAAGGTCTTCCCAGAGCAATGTGTGGATTTACCAACCCTGCTCCAGCTGCCCCACATCCCTCTGTCCTTTGCTCACGCCTTTGCCTTTGACAAATCTGCCCACGTGCTAAGACACAAAGGCCTATTTTGCTAACCAATAAGACCTTCATTTTTTGATACCCTTCCCACAAGCCTGAGCCACTTGTCACAGAAGATCCAAGCCCCATGAGATAGGAAGAAGAGAAGATGTCAGCATTTACCCCCACTACCTGCTACTGCTGGGACTTCTGCCAAAGGCCAGTGGGGATGGGCAATAAATTGTTGTGCAACATGCCAACATAGCAGCTGGTGACCGGCCATTAGAGTAAGCCACCAAGCATGGGAATTTCAAGGACCCCTCAGCACACAGCAAAATGAGAGTTATTGCAAAGCCAGGTGTTCGGGTCTAATTGCACGAAGAAGCAGTTTGAAATGTTAATCTGTTCCTGCAAACTTCTCTTCTCTCACGAGGAGTGCAAAAGAGAGACTCCAGGCCAAGGCTTAACAGGGAAGAATAAATACCTTGTTCCCTCATTTCCTTGCTCCTTTGAGGTTGTGTGACAGTTTTTGAGCCATATATTCACAGAGCTGGTGGCTAGAACTGACCTTGAGGGCATCAGCTCTATGTCCTGCTCTAGCCTTGCAGCAAACTGTGCCCACCTGGCCCCCGGCAGGGTGAGTGTATGCTTCTAGAAACCTGTCAAGTGCCTCTTTCATGACACAGCAGCGAGGTATGTATGCAGTTCACCCATGGGCTCCCTTTAGTGCCAGATGAGTCAAAGGCACCTGTTCTGAGAAGCGGTAAGCCTTGAACATTAAGTGAACCTCAGAACAGAACTGCCTTCCATTCTCTTCTATGTCCCTGCCAACTGCATGACCTAGGACATGAGCTATAGTCTAGATGCTGAGTGTCCTGCAAAGTCCATGGTTAAAGGTTTGATTCCCTGGGAGATGTTACCAAGAAGTAATAAACCATGTAGCAAGTCCTAAGGTCATTGAAAATACACCGTTGAAGAGAATTATGGGATTCCTGCTTCTTCCTATATGTCCCCTTTGCTTCATGGCTGCAGAATGTACTCTAGCCATTTGATACTGTGCCTCCCCACAGGCTCAGTCCCTGAGTGAGTCCATATTGGAGTAGTACCTCCAAAACTGTAAGCCAAAATAAGCCTTTTATCTCTATAAATTCATTATCTCAGGTGTTTTCTTATAGCAATGGAAAGCTGAATAGCAAGGCAAGAGTCTTAACCTGTTGATGTTTCTTGGAGTTTCTTTTCCCTCCTCTACAGGAATGAGGATTGTGACATGACCTTCATAATCTAAGGTAAAAATCAACTCAGTTACATAGACAAAGTAGCTAGCAAAGTCTATGTTTCATGAGCACACAACACAAAATAACCAAGCATTCTTAATAGCACGGTTTCTTTTTCCACTTCTCAGCCATTGTTTCTAAGAGGCATTTAAAGTTGCTTGGTAAACATTTATCTTGTTATTACAATACAAAGTTATTATAACTCTGGCCTCTCCTGGGGTAAAGAATCTAGGGGAGAGTGGAATAAATTCGGGGTGCCCTTTCAAACAAATCCAGCTCTGTATAATATTGTGGGCCAATTCCCAGAACCAAGAGAATGAGGACAGAACCTGGCAGACCTCCTGAGCCACAGGTGGACTACGGTGGTGGTAGTTCTGTGTTTACTCCATCACATGGACACGGTAGGATATAACAGGACCCCCACTCCTGCTTGCCACTGTCTCTTCACCCAGTGTCTCTGCGGCTTAGAAGGTGCTTTCCAGGGAGGGTGATACAGTAGGAGATATATTGATTTGCCTCTGGTCATAGAACTTTTGTTATATTTTCTATTGTGAGACAAAATGAATTAAAAAAAAAAAAAGGAAAGAAAGAAAGCCTGGGACTGTTAAAAGGTGGATAGCATATCAGACCATCCCAGCAGTCACCAAAAAAGAAATTTTAAAAAGTAAAGGGTGTGCGGCGAGCGCGAACCGATCGTCGGAACCACCACAGACTGAGTGGACTGGGGGACTGTTTCGACCAGTCCGCACACTGCGGGGGCGTTCGCCAAACTCAGTCAAAGTTCTGTCTCAACCCACGGCTGAGAGGATCCTGGGACCATCTTGACCAGACCGCACACTGAGGGCAAAAGCTGCAGGCGTCCGCCAGCAAAAACCCCAGTTCAGGTGTCTGTCCACGGGCCAGACAGAGAAGGCC
>CM053747.1:40385626-40435098 GCA_028658305.1 Pachyuromys duprasi
GAGTTGAGGGAGGGAGTGGGAGGGTAGGAGGGACTGAGGGAGGGGGCTACGCCTGGGATTCAAAGTACCTAACCTGTGATTGAGATAAAAATAAATAAATAAATAAATAAATAAATAAATAAAAAGTAAAAGAGACCTGAGGAGATAGTTCAGTGGGTGAAGTGCTTGCTGCAGGCGTGTGAGGATCTTGGTTTGATCCCTGGCACCCACATAAGAAAGCCTGTCCTGGTGGGGTACTCTGTGATCCTCACATCCGGGAGGTGGAGATGGTGATCCCTGAGGCTCCCTAGCCAGCGTCACTGCTCAGCAAGCCTTGGGTCCCACTGAAAGACCCTGTATCGAATAAACAGGCAAAGAGACCCAGAGGGATGGCTCAGGGACTTGATGCGCAAGCATGGAAACTTGAGTCTGATCCCAGAGACCCATGTAAAGTTAAAAGAAAACCGCCTCACAGAGTTGTCCTCTGACATGTGTGCTGTGGCAGGCGCACCCCACATGCATGCACCACACATACACACACAATTTTTTTTAACCAAGGTAAGGCAATGCCTGAATAACCGTATCTAAGGCTCACCTCCGAATTCACATGTACACATACACATACATGCCACAAGGAAATCCATTCACACAAATACTGAGAACAGAAAAAAAGTGAGAAATTCCAAAGAAGAAAGTCACAATGAACTATGTCATCCTGACAGCAAACAGCATCCCTCCAGGGCCACAGTGAGAACTGAGACATTTATCCCCAAATTAGTATCTGGAGACCTGGAGGAGGAGGTAAGGGAGCCACCAGAGAGACCCACTGAGTTTGTTTACGTTCCTTGGAGTTTCTGTTTTCTCCTCTGTGGGATAATGGAGGCCCTCTGGAGACTTCAAGAGCCCACCTCACCAGCATTTGAGAAAACCGCAGTTCTTCCCGGAAACGAGCAGGATTTCACAGCGTCTGGCAGCCCAGTGGAGGGCCATCCTGACTGTGCACGAACTCAGCCACTGTGTCACTTACTTGTGCTGTTGCAATGACCAAATACCTGACAAGAAGCAACTTATAAAAGGAAGGGTTAATTTGGGTTTACAGTCATGGTGGTGGGGAAAGCATGGCGGCATCGCATTCCTTAGTGATGGCAAACGGGCTCCGCAGGCACTCACATCTTGCCCCATCGTGAACACAGAGTCAGCACACTGCCTAAGACAGTCCTTTCCCGTCACGGTACATGTTAAAGCAACAAAGTCCCAGAGGAATCTGCTTCGACCCACCAACCCCCCATTCGCTTTGCCCACTCTTTCACCCACAGCCCCTCTGACTCCACTGAAGCCTGGGAAAGAATGAAGAACAGGAGCTGTGGCTCAAGCCACGGTTAAGAGTCTTCGTTAGTTCCTTAGCTAAAAACAAAACAAAACAAAACAAAACAAAACAAACAAATAAACCTCTCCAGACATGAGCAAGGCCCAAGCAAGCAGTCATGGACCTGACCTTGAACAGCCAATTCCCTGCCAAATGCCTTAACAGTCCCAGGGCGGCAGACTCTTCCAGAACCCAGGATGCAATGAGCTATGAGCCTGTGAGCCCTGCTGGAACCCTCTGGACTCTGACATTGTGTCCTATTCAACACTGAATGGGACATCCCTGGCTCCCATCTGGCCCACGCTGGGGAATCCAAGAACACCTGCTCCTCCAATAGCCAACTAACCCTACAGAGACATCTGAGATACGAGGCTGCACACAGGGATGGCTTTGGCGGCAGCTTCCAGTATCACTACTGGCTAATCAGCCCCACTTGGACCTGCACCCCCACCCACCCACACCTCACTAATGCAGAAATCTCCTCATGGCTTCAGGGTCTGAACTTTTTTTTTTAAGTTGTCCTTGGGCTACACAGGATTTGACAGAAAAAAGTTTGGGGCATAAAACTAGCGAATCAAAGGGCATGCCCGACATTCCCACCTGTCTCTGATGTCTTCATTTGAAGCGGAGAGCGTAGTTCAGAGAACACTGACAGCTGCAGGCCCTCCAGCAGGAGGCCGGGAGCCCACAGTCCCTCCAAATGGCAACTTCGGCTGTTCCCTCCTCACCTCCAGTGGCTGTCACCTGGAGCCTGGCTGGCCTTTGTTCCCTTCCTCGGATTCGCGGGCAGCCAGGCCTGTATTCTGCTGACACAGGTAGGCCCCACACCAAGGAGCTAGGAAGGTGATACAAAGTAAGAAGAGGAATGCTTAGACACCCGCTGCGGTGACGAGAGCATGAGCCCTCCTTCCCTCTAAAACATCCCACCGCCCTGGCAAGCGGTTAACTGCTCTGCCTGAATAGGGGAGCATGCACCACTATGGCCTGCTTCTGCCTCCCTCCCTTTGCAGCCCTTCCCACTCTACCTTTGCTCTCAGTACTTCCAGTGAGGTTTAGGAATCCCCTGGAGGTAAGGAATCCTTTAAATCAACCCTGAGAGGGCAGTGTTCTTGCCTACCATGTACAGCACCCTAGGTTCTATTCCCCCATCACAGAAACCAGACACACATGCCTGCAATCCCGCCACTCAGGTGAGGGAGGCTTTACAAAGTGTTAAAGCTGATTCTATTTAAGAGCTGGCTTCTGGAGCATTAGTGTGTGTGTGGGGGGGGGGGGTCATTCACCAGCTTCTGCAATTTGCATCAAGAAGCTCAGAAGGCAAAGACCTGATCTGAGGTAAGAAGTTTAAAAGCGTGTGCCCCAGCCCACCTGTGGTTTCTGTGGACCCAGCTTTGGAGGTAATCACTAATCTTTTCTCTGATCATAAGGATACTTGGGACCTGGTCCCAGGTTCAGCAGACTTAGAAGAATCCCTTTCTCGCCCACTATGTGTGGAACTGTTTTCCATCAAGCCTCTTGAGTACAGCCATCCCCCAAAGAACTATGATGAGAGATAAATTGTCTCAGCCCAGGAACCCAATAACCCCTCTTTCCAGTATGTTCCAGTATGTCACTTCAAAAACAATTCAGTAAAAAAAAAAAAACAGTGAGCTTTTTATCCTCTTTCACGTTTGTGCCTTTGCGTTCTAGTTTTAACTCTGTCATATTTTTTTCTGGTGGATAAGTGCACAAACATGTAATTAATCGAGCATACACCCCCAAGTGAAATACTGCGGCTTCAAAATGGCCTTTCTAATTGTGTAGGAGTTCACTGAGATGTATAAAGTTTGGGACAGGACGAGCATTTGTTTGAGTGGCTATGTTAATCTAGCTGTATGATGTTTCTATTGATGACTTCATTGCAAGAAGGCTGTTTTTATATTTAAAAGCTAGTTTTAAAATATATAATTGTACCAGAGGAATATCAATTCCAAAAACATTCAGGAACAAAAGTCCATTTAAAAGAACTGACATGATGCACATTACAGAATATATGTGCGAATGTCAAAAATATGAATTAGATTGGCAAAGCTGAGACAAAAATAATCTCCAGCATATACTACTTAGCATGTGGCAAAAGTCCAGTTGCCCTAAGGGGACAAGGTCATCCCCTGCCTAGCAAGGAAGGGCTACCCATTAATCACCAGAACTAATGCTGGCAAAGCGTGTCTCTCGGCTAACGGCCAGATCCAAATGGTTAAGCACAGTGGGACAGGCTTTGGGGATAGTTTTGTTCCAGGAAAAATCAAAGCTGTTTCCGTCTGAACAGAAACCTGACCACAGTTGAAAAGAATAAAGACAGGCACAAAATTTTTGTGTATTTATGCTTCCCCGGAATAAAAAGCAGTTGGCTTGAGATCAAAGCTAGACATTTCTAAGCAAATGACATCTTTGGGAGGTGCCATGTGTGCACAGATATCACCTGTACCTGAAGTTACAGACAGTTGTGAGCAGCCCAGTGTAGGTGCTGGAAACCAACAGGAGCAAGCGTTTTTCTCTTTAGCTCACTTCTTGGCTTTTGAGACAGGGTCTCTCATTAATATCTGAAGCTCCATGATTAGGCGAGGCTAGCTGGCCAGCAGCCCCAGGGGTCTGCCTGTCTCCACCTGCTCCATGGTGGGATTTCAAGTAGGTATTTCCATGCCCATCTTTATATGTGTGTGCTGAGAATTGAACTCAGGTCTTCACTTATATACAGAAAACACTTGGCCATCTGAGGTATCCCAGCCTCCAGTCATGTTTATTTTCTTCTCTTTACACCTTTAATAAATAAATAAATAAATAAATAAATAAATAAATAAATAAATAAATAAATAAATAAATGGGTGTGTGGAATGAAGACCGTATTTCTCATATGCCTGCTAGTAGGTATATAAAATAGGGAAAGTCAAAAGAATGTAAAAGCTGCTGAGATGACTCAGTGGGTAAAGGTACTTGCTGATTTCCCGAGTTCAGTCTCATGGGATGGAAAAAATGGCTGCAGGTTGAACAACCCCTTGGGACTACATATCACTGGGCAGGTGCTGTCAAATCCCTGGTCCAACTAGTCAAAAATTGAGCTGTATGTGTAAACACAAAACCACAGCTATTTACAAGTTTTAATCCCAGCACTTGGGAGACAGAGGCAGGTGGATCTCTGTGAGCTCAAGGCTAGCCTGGTTTACAAAGTGAGTTTCAGGACAGGCAGGGCTACACAGAGAAACCCAGTCTCAAAAAAACACAAAACAAAAACAGCAACAAAGTTGACTTCTGTTCCCATCTTTTAAATGCAAGGTCTCCTTCCTGAAAATAAAAAGCTATGGTTTGGGAAAACACATTATTACTTGCTAAAGGTTTCAGGTGAAGGGGATTATGACTACAAAGGGGCAACATGAAAGAGTCTATAGGGCTATAATAAACAGTTCTGTAATCTCTTTGTGTTGGTCTTATTCCATGAATGTGTGATAAAGTTCATATATTGAAAGCTCATGTTTACAAAATAATTCCTTGAATTAAATTTCAAAAGGTTTCTTCTAAGTAATCAAAAAATAAGCAGGCCCATGGGGTTGTTCATTGTGAAACTAACAAGGAATGTGTAACCACTCCTTCTAAGTTCTGCTATCATCTAGGAATCAGGAATGCCATATCTATACCCACCGAAGCCACTGTGTCATTCAAAGATGGCAATGGGAATGAGCTCGTAGGTCATGGGGTCCAAGCCACTGGTAGCAATTGGACAAGAGGAAATCCCAAGAGCTGTTACATCCTGTGCTGGGACATTCTCTGTAGCTGGTGATTCACGGGAGACCTTCAAAGTGAGTAAAATTAGCCAGCAAAAGAGAAAAGGAAGAAGAAAATGCTGTTTCTTTACTCTGAGGAGCTGACCATAAGAATTCTTCCATCACTCCTCCACCCTTGCCTGCACCTCAAAGAAGTGCAACGGAAGCATTCTGGTCTGCCTTTTATATATGTCTGCCCAAACACTTCTAGTGATATCCAGAAACCTAGAAGCAAGCACGGAGTTAGAAAAGAAGCTGGGACACAGGATGAGACATGCACGCATGGGATTAAATCCTTCACCAGCTCAGAACAATGAGAACAGAATTAAAACTGGGGATTCATGAGAAAGGGCAAAATCGGGGTTTTCTTACTCATTTATGTTTGGGGATTGAGATCAGTGCCCACTCTCTCACTACTCACCTTGTGCCATCCCTTGTGATAATTCTATCGATTCCTCCCCCTCCCGTGCTCCAGGAGTAATGTAATTTATGATTTAAACCACTTCTCAGCCCACCAAGAACCTCAGCCACAGCGCTCAGAAACGGGGCTCTCACAAAGCCCAGCTAGCCACCGGAAGCACGCTTTCTTGTCTCACCTATCTACCTCGGGACCTTTCCCCGCTCACTTCCAGGAGCCAAGAACCGAAGTATCTCAACACCAGAGAGCAGGCCTCAACTGTCAGAATCAAGAAATAGACGGGACAGGTGACTGAAAAGATGTCTCATCAGTTAAGAGCATTGGCTGTTTTTTTTTGGGGGGGGGGGCTGGGTTCAATTCCCAACACTCATACGGTGGCTCACAGCTGTCTATAATGCCAACTCCAGAGGATCTGATGCCCTCTTCTGACTGCCTCGGGTACCTCATACACGTAGGGTGCGAGCATCCAGGTGAGATACCCACAGATACAAACAGGATTAAACATAAACAGGAAGAGAAAGAAAGGAGCAAACACACAGCTCGCCAGTAGGGTGATAGCGCTCCGGACAGGACTTCAGCAGGCCTGAGCACAGTGCCTGCTTGAGCTACCAGCCACGTGCCGCCGGGCTTCCCCCCAGCTCCTTTGCCCAGATAAACCCAGTGCTCACAGGTCCTAATTTAAGGCTCCGCCTCCAGTACACATCAACTAAGGCACATAGCTGGACTGCTCCTCCCTACCCCATCCCACTCACCCCTTTGCATCCTGAAAACCAGCTCCTGGGGCATAATTGGACATTGCCATCAAATGCCAACGGCTGGAAAAACTGAGACCTCTTAATGTCAGTAACTGGGCGAAGGCACTTTGGCTGTTTCTAGTTAGGAGGCTACAGCTATTTCTCTTTACCACTTCAGGAAGCTGCAGCTCTCCACTGTACACATACATAGTCCTCCAGCTGGGACTGCTCAGGGCCCTCAGCTGTAACCAGCAGGTCCTGACCGCCTCTCTCATCTGCCCCATTTTGTGTAACAGGCTCCAGGAGGCCAGCGCTCTAAGCCTTGCAGCGGCCATCAGAGGGCTGGGGTAACTCTTTCACTAATGAAGGAGTTGCAAGGGCTGCACAGAGCATCCTTCACCAACATCCAACGCCAGCCTGACACCAGGTGGTACCCTGGTGTCTTCCCTCCCTCCCCAGTCTGTTCCAGCCTGCTGCCTCCCAGCCACGACTGCTCAGGTTAAGAAGCATCAAGCTGGAAACTTGCCACTTGATTAAGATAAAAATAAAATAATCAAAATATGTACCATGCTCCCTCCTCTGAACAGATGGCCAGGGAGCTTGCTTCATAACACTGAGCATCAAAAATGAATCAGAGGCTCATCTTCCCATATAATCAAGAACTCGCTCCCGGTTTGTGCAACAGCCAGGCGGGACTTGGAGACGCTATCGGCAAAGGTTGAGAAATGACAGGGAGAACTACGAATAGTGTCACAAGCCACTCCGTCTGTGGGGCGACACTGGTCTACACCAGACCCCCTGTCAGTGTGCTCGGGAAGCGACTGGAGCATATAAAATAAATGACGTATGTTTCAAGAGGGCCCGAAGCAACCCTTCATCACCGGCACCCGTTAATGTTCTTTCCAAAGAAAGAGCATTCCCACCGCCCCATGCTTTTTATCTCTCGGAGACATCCCAAGTCTAGACACCTGTCACCTCACCCCAGCAACAACACCCAAACCCATTGTACCACAATTTATGTGTTTTCGTGTTTTCACTCCCTTGAGCTCTTTGAAAGCAGAGATCATTTCTTACGTGGCTTGATAAGCCAGGGCCTAGCAAACACCTAAATCAGTGTTTGGTGAATAAATGAATAAAAATAATCAGAATTATTCAAAGAGTCTCTTAGTTCATCTGGCTTCCTCTGCCATGTTCGCACAATTCCACAAAGCCACCAGCTTAAATCTTTTCAAAGCATTCAGTAAGACAGATCTATCTATGGTATGAAATTATCTCTAAAATATATAGAAAAGTAAAAAAAAAAAAAGGTACAGAATAATGTGTGCTAAAGACATAGATAATTGATTTATAATGAGGGCAAGATGTATCATGCACACACATACATTCAATATTACTGAGTACATGAGTAAGTCACTCATATCCTGCTCTCTCCCTCTCGTGTGTGTGTGTGTGTGTGGTATGGTGTGTATTCTTCAATACTCCCATGATATCTAAGAGACTGAAAAAACAATTCTGAGAAGGATCCCAAGGAAAGTAAAGAACCCTGGTTTTTTATTTACATATCCCTCTGGGCCCTTAATCTTAACCTTGCATACGAATTTCTACTTTTCAATTTAAAAGCCAGTTAATAATAATCATTTTAAGAATCGCTGGTTAAATTACTCCCCTGTTCAAAAATATTCAATGATTGCCCATTTCCTTCAAGTTGGTTATGCTCTTAAACCCCAACTTAATCTATTAACCTTTGCCCAATGAAAAGCCCCCATAGACCCTCTCCTTAAGCCAGTCTCTGTGTCATGAGAACATTTGTATCATTGGAGCTGTTCACAAATAGGCATGGGGCAGGATTGTCTTTCTCCGCTTCTCTAGAGCTAACAGTGTCACACCCCTGCTGGGCATGGAGAGAGGTAGAAGCAGAGCTTTCAGTAGACACCTTCTAGGATGTGTCCTTGACCCTTGCCTCCTGGCATCTGTCCACTTGTATGCTCTCCTCTCTGAGTGTAGGCTGGAACTGGTGGCTAGTGTATAGTGAAGAGACTATAACAAAAGCATGCTCACTCTTCCTCCCTCTCTTCTTTTCCCTCCCCACATCCACACTTACCATAATGAAGGTCACCTACCAGGAAACAACAGTTATTTAAGGTCACTTGTTTTAGGCTATTTTGCTGTACAGCAACAGGGTCACTGTCCCTTGCTTTCCTCCTGATGAATATTTATGAGATAGTCAAAACAACTTCCTTGACTGGACATGGTAGCTCATGCCTATAATTCCAACACCTGAGAGACAGAATTAGAAGTTCAAGGCCAGCCTGAGCTAGAGAGACCCTGCAGAAGAGAAAGCAAGAGTAAGAAAGGCCATGTGCTCACACACGGACACTCCTAAGGGGTGGAGGAATGACTCGCACTTAGCTGCTTCCATCCAGCACCAGGCTAGACAGTACACAGTCATTCTTCAGCTTTTACAACAGTCTCCCCACGTTCTATTACTCCCGCCTTGCAAATCAGCAAACTGGGACACAGAGAGAGTTTGTGTGATTTATCTGAGACCAGGGCACTAACAAACAGCAGGCATAACAACACGCACAGATCTGCCCCTTTCTAGAGCCCATCTCCACCATGCTGGCACACACGGGTTCCACCATGCTGGCACACACAGACTCCACCATGCCGGCACACATGGAAGGCTAGCTCTCTAAGCCCTATGGTATTCTGGCACCCTTGGGAACACCATAAGTCTTGGGAAGCAGACTTAGCTTCTCTCGCTTCAGCTTCCAAGTTGGGCTTAATCATGAGTACCTTGCTCATAGGATTGTTTCAGCAAATGAGAGCACATATACAGCATAGTTCAGACGACCATGTGGTCTGTAAAAACTTTTCAAAGGTGGCTATCACACACACACACACACACACACAAATGGAGGGGATCCTGCTGTTGTTTCGTTTTTGTTGTTTTATTTATGAATGTGCATGCATGTTTGTGTGTGTGTTTGTAAGTGTGAGAGTGTATATGTGTGTGTGTGAGTGAGTGAGTGAGTGTGTGTGTGTGAGTGTGTGTGTGTGAGTGTGTGTGTATGTGTGTGTGTGAGTGAGTGAGTGTGTGTGTGAGTGTGTGTATGTGTGTGTGTGAGTGAGTGAGTGTGTGAGTGAGTGTGTGTGTGAGTGTGTGAATGAGTGTGTGTGAATGTGTGAATGAGTGAGTGTGTGTGAGTGTGTGTGTGAGTGTGTGTGAGTGTGTGAATGAGTGAGTGTGTGTGAGTGTGTGTGTGTGAGTGTGTGTGTGTGTGTATGTGTGTGAGTGAGTGAGTGTGTGTGAGTGTGTGTGTATGTGTGTGTGTGTGAGTGAGTGTGTGTGTGAGGGTGTGTGTGTGTGTGTGAATGAGTGAGTATGTGTGTGAGTGTGTGTGAGTGAGTGAGTGTGTGTGTGTGAGTGTGTGTGTGAGTGTGAGTGTGTGTGTGTGAGTGAGTATGTGTGAGTGTGTGTGTGTGTGAGTGTGTGTATGTGTGTGAGTGAGTGAGTGTGTGTGTGAGTGAGTGTGTGTGTGAGTGTGTGAATGGGTGTGTGTGAGTGTGTGAATGAGTGAGTGTGTGTGAGTGTGTGAGTGTGTGTGAGTGTGTGTGTATGTGTGTGTGTGAGTGTGTGTGTATGTGTGTGTGTGTGAGTGAGTGTGTGTGTGAGGGTGTGTGTGTGTGTGAATGAGTGAGTATGTGTGTGAGTGTGTGTGAGTGTGTGTGTGTGAGTGTGTGTGTGAGTGTGTGTCTGTGTGTGAGTGAGTATGTGTGAGTGTGTGAGTGTGTGTGTGTGAGTGAGTGAGTGAGTGTGAGTGAGTGTGTGTGAGTGTCTGTGTGTGAGTGTGAGTGTGTGTGTGTGTGTGTGTGTGTGTGTGTGAGTGCATGCAGAAATCAGAAGAGGCTATCAGATGCCCTGTACTGGAGCTACTGACAGTCGAAAGCCACCATTGTGGGTACTGGGAATTGAACTCTAGTCCCCTGAAAGATAAGCAAGTGATCTTCATCTCTGATAGGGCCCTCCAGCCCTCGCAAAAAGCCTTTTCTCTTCCTCCAAAGACAATTTCTATGAACAGCTTTTTTCCCATTCACTCATGTCTTCTTTCACATGGTATCCCTACAATTTGGGCTTTAGGACTTCAAGAAATGAATCTTCAGGGACAAAGATCATGTGGGGAACCCAGGGTCAGGTCCTAGCTCCACCCACAGCTCCAAAGAAGACACGAGGAAACCACTCACAGATCACCTTCTCTTTCAGCTGACACCCATCCCAACCCATCCTCAAGAAAGGCTATAATATTTTGGAAGCAGTACCAAATGAAAAGTTGGGGTCTGGGTTCAATAGATGCTTAGACTTTTAAGACAGCAACAGGGAACATTAAACCAAGCTTGCGCCCTTCTGAGCTGATAGTCTATAAGGCCTCAGCATTTACCCATGAAACGGTCCTTGTCTTCAAACCCCTCCCGTGGGGACCAAAATACACTGGAAGAATTGATGGGCCATGAGCCAGGACATCTCCCACGTGACTTCTCCTTCCAAACAACACCTAATATCCCAAACTTACATTCCTAAGAATCACCTCAGTATTTTGATTCAAACCCACAATAAACTTGTGGGTTCAACAAAAGAAGAAATTGATGTTTTAATACAACTCATTATGGCACCTCTATTAACTGTAGAAATAAAAATAGGATATAAAACAGAAAGATTAGTTTAAAATCAACACTGTGCCGGTAAGGGCAGGGTGATTCTGTGAACATTAATTGCTAGGTAGCCTCATTACTGATTAAATAAGAAATCTCAGATACCATTAAACAATTGTGATTAAATGAACGTCATCCTAATTGAATGTGTGGTTTATTGCCTTCCTCTGAATCGGCAGGTCACCTTCCTGTTTTGTGCCTTTAAAAAGGGCACATCTATGTGGTGACAGCATAATGACATTATTGCTGAGCGCCTGAAACCCTCCGAGTTGTATGCTAAAATATGACTATCTGTGCAGGTGGTGAAGAAGGGTGCCACACAACAGGGAACCTGAGATGATGACAATAAATCCCACTTAGCGTCACAGCTGGGAACATCTCATTACTCAGCTCTGCCTTTCTGAAGCCACTGTAGCTTGCAGTCTGTCTGCCTTTGAGGTTATCTGAGAGCTAGAGCGGTCACTGTCTTCACAGTTCCCAGAGGGAGCTCTGCACCCTGGAAGCTGGTTCTAATCGGGTGAAGACGGTGGGACAGTGGAGAACCTGAGGTCTGCTCTCTCCTCCGGGCAATTATCCTCTAAAGCTCATTCTTTTGGGTTTTCCAAGCACAATGATACAAAATTAATGCTTTACTCTTTGGGGCTGGGCTTTGGGGCTCACATGTATGGGTCTCTCCTACTCCTGACGTCACTTGACTGAGACTAAGTACCAAGGTGAAATGGGAGAAATGTCTTGTCTTATGTGCCTGTGGGCTACATCGTCCCATGTGACACATCCTGTAAGGCAACTCAATAGTGCCAATCCCAGCCCCAACTGAAGAAAATTACACAGTAAATTGTTCTTGCCAGGAGAACAGAGAGAGAGAGAGAGAGACAGAGACAGAGACAGAGACAGGCTGAGAGAGAGATTGAGAAAGAGAGAGAGCAGAAATTCTAAATTTCAAATCTGGTAACATCACTACTCTGCTTCGGGGAGCAGCTCAAGAGTCCCCACTTCTGGACCCTTCCCAGCCTCTCCTTCTCTCACAGTCTCCCTCTGGGTGGCAATCTGCAGCGCACCTCACCTACTCTCAGCAGACACCACTGTGTTTGGCTTGTGTAGTCTGTTCCCCCATGGGATGCTCTTGTCACAGGTGGGAAATCACTACCCTTGGCATTTCTTCAGAGTGGCAAGTAGCGACTTGTTTCCTCTAAGTAGGGCTGTCCTGCCACCAGGGGTCAGCGAACAGCATCTCCTACTCTGGATACTGGAGTGGTGCACCCTGACACAGTCTGCAGGTGAATACTGATTTTGTAGGCAGATGGCCATGTGGCGCCAGGAGACAATGATGCGAACATAATGTCCCTACACTACAGGGTAAATGTCACGAGACCGGAGCCACCCTGCAAAAGCTGTCCGCTGTCTGAGAGATAAGACTAGCCCAGGCAGGGTGCTGTGGAGGTGCTGAACACAACACCTAATCTGGCTTAGAGGAGGCATCAATAAGTGACTGATGGAAGAATGGATGGATGGCACTAACTTTAGCTCTGCAGGCAATGCTATGCGAGCCTGTAGGAGACAGAGATGGTCCAAGGGCTGTGGGTGACGCTGACTTTAATTAAGACTGCTTGGTAAAGAGCAAGCCAGTTTATGATGGGCTGGGCGAGGTGAGCAGAATCAGCAAGGAAGCTGGGGCCTCCTTAGCATAAATGGATGGAGAACAGCACTAGAGAGGGACAGAGAGGGAAGCTGCACCTGCTTTCCCCTTCCCTCCCGCTCCTCAGCTGCAGCTCTCTCATCCCTGGTTACCTCTGTCCCCCTCCCATTCTCAGAAAGACACAGGAAGGCTGAAGAAAGGAAGTGCCCCAGGCCACGCTCACTCTTTTTATGTAGGTAGACACATACAGAAAAGGCATAAGCTAAAATAGCCGCTACCTCTTTCCTGCCCCGCATTCTGGGGCAGAGGAAGCCTCGGCACTTCTGTGAGGCTCTGAGCTAGAAATAAATGATGGAGAAAGGACCATGGCTCGATTGACAGGCTGCTGCTAGATGCTCACGCAGGAAGGCTCTCTTCCCGAGCTCATCCATTCTGCCTCAGTATGAGACAAAAATCAATAACAGCTCACTTCAGATTTACAACTTTCCCAATTTGGAAGTTCAAATTTTAAGCCTGCCTTAAATATTCTGTCCCAGGGCCCCAAATCTGAGCACAGAATGTTCTAGCTTGTAAATGCAACCAAGAGAGGATCTAGCTGAATCCGGATGCTTCTCTATGGTAGACTCTGAATTTAGGTAGAGACAAGAAAAATTCTTTGTGTGCAAGGCTAACCTAGGCTGCATAGGAAGTTCCAGGCCAGCCTGGGCTACGTAGTGAGACATTGTCTCAAAAAGCAAAAACAAAACCACAAAAAAACAAGATTTTGAAGTCGAAGGACCCAGAGCACTTTAATTCCAAAGCCTCTACTCTGCACCACAGACTAGGAGGCATGAAAATTTGTCTTATCTTTATCTAACTTTTGTTGGACCCATGCTTGCTTCCAGGTTTAACTTTAATATACAGCTTCAGTTTAATAGCAAAATGGTTCTCTTAAAATGCCAGGTTATAAAATGCTGAGTCACTCAAAGAAAAGCTCGGGCCTGAGGAGAAACTGGAATCACTGGGGTGTGAAGACTAACACCCCATATCCTCGCTCTAAATAGGAGGAGACAGAGCTTAAGTTCAGATCAAATTTAGGAGGTGGTGTTCAGCCTCCAGGGGACCGTTCGCTCTGAAAGATGAGAATGAATCAGAATGATCCGGCATCAGTTGAGATACTGTCGCCCAAACTGTAAACACAGACATGTACATGTGACAGTCAACACTGTGTACTTAACAACTGACTAAGCTGTACCAAACAGAACCAAAACTATGAAAAGAACCAGGCAAACAGCATTTAGGGTGCACAGGATGCTGCTCGGCTGCCAATAAGCCCTAGAAAGTTCGTTTGTTTTCGTTGATAATTGTGTTGTCTTTAGAAGTGAATCCAACTGCACAGTAATAATTGATCCAAGCAGAATCATTAATGAGTCCTAAACTCATCACAAAAAAAAACCACAAAGAGAAAAGGAGTGTTTATGTCATATTCACACATGAAATATACAAGAAGGGCTAAAATAAAAATTTACCTAGCTAGAAGGACCTCGATTTAGCAACTGCACAGGGAGGAGACCCTTGTCCTGAAAATCTCCTTTCCAATCTCAGAAAGAATTTTGGCAACTGAGGAGAAATAACAGAATGATCAAAAAGTTGTAGCTCTGTGTACAGAGCAGATGCCTCTCACACACAAAGCCCTGGGTTCAGTTCCCATCATTACATAAACAGGGTGTGACGGCATATACCTGGAATCTTGGCACTCGGAAGGTAGAGGCAGGAGGATCAAACATTGGAAGCCAGCCAGAACTATCTAAGACCCTGACTTAAAACGGGTTGGGGGTGGGGGAGAAGCATGTGTCACGGAGTTTGTTTCCCTCCTGCTTGTGTCAAATATGCAGGTTTTTCCAGATAAACAGCACAGCTTTGCAGCTCCCAGAGCTGGTGGAAGATAAGACCAAGTGTTTTCCCACCAGCAAAATCAAGCCAACACCTGCACAGTGAAGCGCCCTCCCATCATTTATGAGATATATCCATCTTGTGCCCGTGCCAAGAGGTAAGATGGAGCAGTGTGGAGTGTCATTCTCTGTCCTGATGCACAGCAGGGCGTGACTGTGGTGTGCTGGAGGGTCATAGTGGCAGTCACTCTGCACTTACCTGGATATCAAACTGAGCAACCAGTCACACTCCAGAATAGCGCATTTGAAGTCTCCGGTCAGGCTCTTTCTCTCCCTGAAGGATTTCTTCAGCCCATAGGGCGAGGCTGGGAAAAGGTGAGAGTCCCCTGTGAAAGACCAGCCCCGCCCCACAGTTACCATCACAGTCTTAGTGCTCAGGGCTGTGAGGCGCCAGCTCCCTGAGCTCCAGGCTGTGAGGCGCCAGGGCCGAGGGATCCCCTCAGCAGCATGCTCCCCACTGTCAGGCCCCTGCGGGAGACATGATCCCCCTCTCTCATCAACAGCCTGGTTCCACCACGCATGCAGAGGCATAGGCTAGAGAAGCACGCGCGAGTTTGACAGAAGAGGCTGCTGGGAAGTGGGTCACCCACGCCCAGGGCTCCTTTACACGGAGACGGGCTGGGAGCCCTACAGGTGCCGTTCCCACGCAGGCCCGTGCCAGAAAGGGTTGTCATTCATTCCCCGCCCCCACACACACACTGTATCCACATCCTCTGCCATCTTCTCAGACCTCGTACACACAGAAATTCCTCTCCGTTTCTAAGGAGGGGCAGGGGGACACTGTCCCTGTGGACCCACGCTGCTTGGCTCATAGGCAAGCAGGCGTGTGTTGCTGTGTGGCCGCTGAAGTCACTTTCCAACCTGTTCACCTCTTTTGGGGTGTGTGTGTGTGTGTGTGTGTGTGTGTGTGTGTGTGTGTGTTCTTTTGGGGTGTGTGTGTGTGTGTGTGTGTGTGTGTGTGTGTGTGTGTGTGTGTGTGTGTGTGTGTGTGTGTTTCCAGACAAGGTTTCTCTGTGTAGCCCTGGTTGTGCTGGAACTCGCTCTGCTGACCAGGCTGGCCTTGAACTCTGAGATCTGTCTGCCTCTGCCTCTGAGTGATCAAAGGTGTGCACCACCACCAGGTGCTGCTCTCTCCCCACCATGCACAGCCAAGTTTGTCACTGCTTCCTGTGCTCCGTGGTATGCCCAAGAGAGCTCTCTGAAAGACTTCAATGCTAGACAAGCCAGAAGCAAATTCTGGTCCTAAGGCTTACTGGATATCCATCCATAGATGATTTTTGCCCTCTCTCATTCAAGTTGCCTTGTTTGTACCATAGAGAGAGCAATACCACAGCCTTGCCTCCCTCTTGTCTTCTAGTACCTCATGAAGGGACTGAGGCTGAGTGCTAAGCCATCTCATATTGATGGGATGCTGGTTATTCGCTGAGAGCTGGATGCCACCCAGTGTGGTGACACACACCTCTAATCCAGCCTAGTGTGCACAGTGAGATCTGAGCTAGCCCGAGCTACATGGTGAGGTTCTGGCAAGAGAGGGCGACAGGGAGAGAGAGAGAGAGAGAGAGAGAGAGAGAACTTATTTCCAATCTCCTTGGTAAAATATAATGACTGATTGTTGAGCAGAGCAGTCTGTGATGTGGATGCTTTGTCTATATCGTCCCACTTCACACCAATGGTCTATGACGTAACAATCTTCATGCCCTGATGAGCAAGGACAATGCTAAGAGAAAGTTGGAGAACTTGCTCAAGGGCAAAGGTCTAGGAGGTAATGAGATCAGAGCTCAAATATCCTGATTGCAAACAGCAGGCTTTCTAACCTCCACAGCCTCGCCTCTCTCTTGTCCTGTAGTACCCGGGATGCGACTGACATTGACTAATGAGGCATCTGGAGACACTAAATCCCGGAAGCAGAGATCCAGGATCCGTGGGAGCAAACTCAGTGACAGGAAAAAGAAGCTCTTGAGCTCGTGGTGGGGCTGGAGCCTCATGCAAGGGGTGGTGCAGTTTTTCCTAAGACACCTAGTAAAATGCAAACTGTTCTGGAAGCTAAGTCCCATGACACTAAGTGTCCTGCAAGTGGTCAGCGGTGGTCAGATTACTTCCATTTTCCAGGTGGTCTCCAGAGCCACAGTGTCACCTATGAGACTATTCCAAAAGCAGAATCTCAGCCCTCGGAGCAGACGTTAAGGTGTAGCGTGATCCACGGGGTTCTGGTCACATGAAGAGAAGCAATAGATCATTGGGAGCTGGTTCCCAGCTGCTGATGTGAGGAGAGCAGGCAGCTGTAGCTCTTGGTTGAAATCACCTGGGAAGCTTAGAGAATCCCAGCAGCTGGGCTGCAACCCAGCTCCCCTAAATCAGCCTCAGTGGGAATGCCACGTAGGGTCAGTATTTCAAACGTCAGTATAACAGACACTGCTGTGTAACTGTTAAGAGAAAGAAATCTGGTGACAAGTGGACTCAGGTTCAAATCCTGACCCTGTTTACTGACCGTTTCACCAAGGGCAGTTCACCTCATGTCTCAGAGCTTCGAGATCCTCATGCGAATAAAAGCAGCAATAACCATTTCTAGCCCACATAAACTATAAGCACCCTCATAAACTGTGAAGTGCTGTACGGTGGTCCCTACACTTCTGGCCTTCCTTGACACATCTCCTGCAGAACTGAAGGAAGAAAGGCCTCATCTCTTTTAGTTTTGTCATTTAACTTCGTCCTGTTTCAACCCACAATGTCCCTTGAAGGCACAGAAAAAAAGAGTCATTCCCTGGTTGTGCCTCACTTAGTACTTAGTGAGTCTCCTGCCTGTAGTGGCTCATCTCATTTCCCTCCTAACATCCCATGGTGAGTGATACAGTGAAGGGGAGAAGGAAAAGCAATCAGGTCGGCTCTCACAGGCTTTGCAGCCTGATGGGCCAGTAGCTTTCAACTACCAGTTCATGTCCAGGATCCCCGCTAGCATCCTCGCCACGTGGACCAAAGCCAAGAGCTCATCTTCAATTTCGAGACTGAGACTGAGAGCTGAAGCGGGAGCGTATGATGGAAAGAGCCGTGGAGACGGCGCATAGAACCCTTAACCGAAGCTCTGCATTTACTTACCTTTGCTACTGCTAGGTTGTGCACCTGCTCTTCCCATCTCTCCTCCTAGAGCACTGCAGAGCCCCAGCAAACCATTGCAATCTTGTTAGAAAGTTCCAAATATTCCACCCAAAGTCAAGCAATGTGTGACGTCTTCAACTCGTGTATTAAATTACATGATAGTGAAAAGAGAAAGCATTAATATCCATCTACAAGTTCAAAACTGAGGTTTGTGTCCATTTTGAAATTGCCCTTGGAGGCTGGAGATGTGACTAGACCCGTTAAGAGCAGTGGCTGCTTTTCCAGAGGATCCAAGTTCAATTCCCAGCACCTCCGTGTTGGCTAACAGTGTCTGTAAGTCCACTTCCAAAGTGCCTAATTCCATTTTCTTTACTCCACAGACACTGAATGCAAAAGGTGTAAGCAAAACACCCATACACATAAAATAAAAATTTTTAAAAATCTTAAAAGAAAATTACCCAAAATCCTGGAGTTTTACCTGAAAGGCAATGTCAAGAATAAAATCCAAGACAAAAGTTTAACATATTATGTTGTATGTTATTATATTAAATTGTATAATATTATAATTTATAATAACAAAGTAAATTAAATATAGATGATTGGTGATATACATGCATTTTAGGAATTGCTAAACCAAGCTAGTTAGCATATGAATTTCCTCACATGGATTAGATCTCTTGAACTTACTCCTCCTGATAATTACACCCTTTTAATACCAACTATAGTCTATGTTTATTAATTCAACCAGTTTAGATACCATGTCAAAGAAAGGTCTAAAGCACTGTTCAGTGCCTGGATTATTTCACTTAAGGTAATATCTTCCATTTCATCCATGTTAGGGCAAAGTACAGAGTTCTCCTTTTAGGAGGCTAGACATTATTTCATGCTACATCTTTCTTCATCCAACCACTGATGAAAATTTACATTATTCCATATTTGACCATTATAAAAAGCTACACAATGAACATAGGGATTGGCATCTCTTGAACATACTAATTTACATCTTTTGGACATGAATGAAATTGATAAATAATATGATAGTTCCGATTTTTTTTCTTTTTTGTTCTTTCTTTCATTTATTTATTTTTTGTTTTGTTTTGGGTTTTTTTTTTTTGAGACAGGGTTTTTCTGTGTAGCCTTGGCTGTCCTGGATTCACTTTGTAGACCAGGCTGGCTTCGAACTCACGGTGATCTGCTTGCCTTTGCCTCCCTGAGTGCTGGGATTAAAGGCATGGGCCACCATGCCCACCCCTTGTTTAATTTTTGAAGACCATCCACATGGTTTTCCAGAATGGCTGTACTAATTTACATTCTCGTCAGCACTATACATAAATTCTAATTTTTCATGTCTTTGTCAATACTTTTCTTTCATCCTTTCTATAATAGCTATTCTAACAATGTGAGTAATATCTTTTGTGATGACTAATCTTCAGCCTAGTGAGTTTGGGAAGAAGAAAGCTCAGTTGAAAAATTGCCTCCATCGGATTGTCTTGAGGCCCTGCCTCTTGATTGTGAACTGATGTAGAAGAGCCTGGCCCACTCTGTCCTTAGGCAGGTGAACCTGAGCTGTATAAAAATTAAAAATTTTTAAAAAAGTAGCTGATGTGAGCTAAGGAGCAAACCTAGTTCCTCTATGGTGTCTGTTGCAGGTTCCTGCCAAATCCCTTCTCTGACCTCCTTGGTGCTGAACTATAGCCTGGAAGATGACATGAACCCTTTCCTCCCCAGAAGGGCTTTTGATGTTTATTAAACCAGCAGAAAAAAACAAAGTAGAATACTTGATTTGCATTTCTGATTATTAGCTTTTTCATATACCTATTGGGTGTCTGTAAGTAAAAAGCAGAATTTACTCAACAGTCAAAAGCTGGATGTGATAAGCAATACATGAACGATACATGAGCAGAGTGCCTACAACATACAATCCAAGATGCATCATGGGTGACAGATACTGTCAGAACGGTCTTACTTCGTGGGCTCTGCAGGGTCTGTTTTCCACAAGTTAATGGTTCTGAAAGTGGGTGGAGACATGCACAGTGCAGTCTTTATACGCGCCAGGGAGCTGTCACCGTAAGGTTGACACCCAGGCTGAGGCAGACTTGGTCTCAGCTGCGGCTGTTGTGAGCTCTTTAATTGAGTTATGTACATTGTTGTGATTACATGTGAACTTAATTGCCACTTAAAACATCTTTTAAAAGATTCCGCTATAGTTTGGCGCTGAAACAAGAAGCTTCCACACACATAAAAAGGTGTAGAATTAGAGCAGCAGGATGTAATTTGGTATTCCTGAAGCAAAAGCATGTTAGAGGAGTCATGGTTGAAAGCCACACTTTGGGGTCCTTTTTTTTTTTTTTAGTTTTTTTAAGAGGAAAAAAACATGTCTTATAAGACCTAAGAAAGGAAGCTATTACCTTTTATAACTGAGATATATGTAACTATATTACATAGGTGTATACAACATATACATATTCAATACATGTCAAACAAAGCAAACAATGACAAAAGACACTGCCAAGTCCTCAAGAACAGACAAAACAGGTCAAAATGACAGGCTGGTGTGCTCAATTTAGCAATTCCACAGGGCTATAATTATAGCACTATGTCATAGATCACATTGTGAGTTTATGTACAGTAGTGAAGGAAAGTGCTGGCAAAACATGCTGGAGGCAGGGTGTGGTGGCTCACAGGTAAGAGTCCCAGCCGCTCAGGAGCCAGGGACCAAAAGGATCACGTGATCCTAGGAGTTTGAGGAGTGGGCTAAAACCAATTCCAAATAGCCTAAAAATTATGTTTCTGAAGAATTCAGAATGAGAAAGAGGAGCAACAACTGAAGATATAATAAAACATTACGAAAATAAACAATAAGAAAAGCTGTGAAGAAAGACATGTTCCTAAGTACAAATAACAAAAGGGGGGGGTAGGTGTCACCTTTAGTCCCAGCTACTTAGGAGGCTAAGGAAAGTGGATTGCTTGAGCCCAGGTGTTTGGGGCTAGCCTGGGCAACACAGGGAGACCGTCCCCCGACACTTCAAAAAAGGTGGGGGTGAGGTATGGAGGAGAAGGAGGAAGAGAGGATAAAGAGGAATCAACAGAGAATTATGAACAGAAATATCCCGGCAAGTTTCTTAAGTCTAAACAGCAACAGTAATAAACAGTACCATGTACACCCTGAGCTGACAGTGAGAGAGAGAGAGCAAAAGGCATGAAAATTAAAATCATACTGGCCCTAGTTCCTTTCTTCAACAATGAAAGCTGCTGAGCTCTGACACGGAAAAGATACAGACTCAAGAACACACTCTGTAATAGTCTCTAGTGTTTCAAAGGGGACCACATTCAGAATGCCTGTAACTCTTTAAATCACCTTCCTAGTTTGTATTTGAACTTCCCAACTGATGGGTTGACATTAGGAAATAAAAAAACAATAAAATAAAAGGGAGCAGACAGTAAAAAAAAAAAAAAGCAATGGACATGGGGTCCAAGTCAACAAAGAGATCAGTTAAAGTATGGTTACAAGACAGAGTAATTTAAAAACACGCTAGAACGGAAAGCCATACAACACCAAAAACATAATTAAACAGTCACTCAGACCCCAAACTCAACAACCTTCGTGAAGGCAGGAGAGACAGGGTAAAGTGAAAACACACGAGCTTCTTCATTGTACTCAGGTGAGAGCCTGTCAAAGACTATCAAACCCCTTTATGCTTTAATAAAAGAAATATTATTTGGTAACTGCATACATTTAAATTCTTATTTATTCTTTGGTAATTTCACACACGAATACAATGTGTTGAGATCATAGCCACCCCTACACCTCCCAGATATCTCCATACCCATACACACATACACACACCTCCCAACTTCAACTTCACACCCTCTTCTTTTTTGTTTTGTTTAATGGTACACTGAGTCCAGTCAGTGCTGCCTGTGTGTGCCTAAGTGTAGGGTGCCATCCCTGGAGCTTAGGCTTCTGCCATAGCCACGCCCCTTGCATACATTACCTAGGAGAGCAGAGGCTGCCCTTTAAAGGGTGGGTAACACTTCCACCCTGCCTCAAGGTATTCCCGCCTAGCAGGCAAGAACGGTTTTATCTATTACAAAAAGAAATGAGTGTTAAATTCCTTGAAGAAATCTGCAAAGAACCCATCTTCAAATGGAATTTAGGCCTTGCTGCCTATCAGTTCTTTCCATTCCTTTGTAAAGCTTCCTGAAGGTTGATATCAAAGGATAGCAGAATTGCTTGTCAGTGTGGTCCCTTCCAACCTGAGGGCAGATCCGCCTGACGCCAGCGTGATGATCTTGTCCAGTGTCACCCCTAGCATGGTAGGGATGGCTTTCTGTGTTAACTATGGTCACACACCAGAGCGAGAACCATCCCAGTACGAAACATTTGTTTCCAGTTTTACAAATGACTCTGAGAAAAATTATTTTTCGCAGTTACGGTAATGAATGGCAGGGAAGAATCAACTTCCGGCTTAAAGTACATTGGGCTCTATCACTCCATTTCCCTAATCCAAGAAAAGAGAGTGTAGAGAATAAGTCTGTAATTTACTGAAGTATGAGAACAGGACCTGCCTTTTTCAGAAAATAATGAGAATAAAACAATGCACCAAACTAATCATACTGTCCTCAGAGCTCACCAATCCCCCTGAAATGCTCACGGATTGGATAGGGGCTCTTCCAGGAGCAATCAGCTTTTTAATAAAAAACGATCCTGACCTTCCAGAAAATGTGCTGGTCTCAGGTTTGTCTGGTGGGGACCAGTTAAAGGACCTTCCATCCTATTAGCATCTCCAGTATCTAAACTAACCTTTCTCTTGCTGAGGATGGTCCTATTAAGTCACTAACTCACCCTAGGGAACCCTTGGCTGGGGTCTTAAAGAAAGGGTAATATATCTGATTTAAAAAAAAAATCATCCTCCCCCCCAACTCCCCGACACACACACACACACACACACACAAACACACACACACACACACACACCAAACAATTCTTCCCTTCGCGCCACATCTTACTGAATGAGCAGTGTCCTGGGGACCCTGGCTAACCTCAGGATTACCTAGCTCCATAATTTGCTCCCTACAAACCTTAAGGACTAAATCAGGATGTGTCGCGCCCCGCGCCAGCCCTCCCGGAAGCATCCAGCTACCTGACCTTACATCAAAGCCCACCCTCATCCACAGGACTCCCTTCCGGGCAGGGCGAGCCCCAGTGCCCAGGAGAGGAACCACGCCCACCCAAGCCCTGGTGTTGCGGTCCTCGCCCGGGGCTGCACCCTGGCTGCTTGCGGATCGCTGCTGCCACCTGTCGGCCGCCTGTCTAGAGAGTGACTCAAGGGGGCCCTGGCCCTGAATGGAGGAAACTATCCTTGTAAAAGCTTCCTACAGGAGACATCTTCCTGTCCTATCCTGGTTATTAGTGCTACCACCATTCCCTCAAACTAGACTTGGAAATGTGTGTATCTATGCCTAGCTTCCCCTGGCTCCTTCCAGACACACCTTCCTAGCCCAGATCAAGCCCTAAAGAGTACACACCTGGCTCCAGGTACCTCATATCCACCGGGACCCACGAACATGGACGAGCTAGCCCTTAGCTGGGATGTCCTTAGGAAATGAAGAAATACAGGGAAGGATCTTTCAAACCCAGGTACAAATGTCAGAATCCCCCAGAGCAGAAACCAAGAAGCTGTTAACTCATTAATAGTATCACAAGCTCTCCCCCAACCCAGATGTCCCCAATAGTAAGGCAGCTTGGAGACGCACCAGATGAACACATCCAGGTGATCTTTTTAAGTTAGCCATGCACACACGCCTAAGTCTATGAGGAAAAAAAGGCTCTGCAGTGGACTAGGAAAGGTTTTCACCGTCTTGCCGATCGGTCTCAAACCTCACATGGTTCTCCTACCTAACTAATCCAACTCTAAGAAGTCTGTGTCCTAAAGACTAAGTAGCCACTAGAAAAGAATGAATACATGTAAACTGGAAAGAATGGTTTTGTTTCATTCTTAAATCACCACAACTATTTTGGAATGCTATGGGAGTGGCTAGTGGGTTCTGCAGAGCTTCTCGGACCCCGGAAATAAGCTAGGCACTGACTGTCACCCTCTGTTCCTATCCTGGCTTTCCCAGCTTTCTTGTTGTGATCCTTAAAGCCATCATCTTGACAGGATCTAGAATCACGTAGGAGACACACGCCTGGCTGCATCTTGGGGGTAAATTTCTAGATTCCCTGACTGTAGTTGGCATCATTCCATGGTCTGGACTCTAAGACTGAATTAAAGGAGAAACTGAGTCGAACCCAAGCAATCCTGCTCTCTGCTTCCTGGCTGTGGCTGCAACGAGACCACGTGCTTCATGCTCTTGCTGCCATGTTTTACCCACAAGTTCTTTCTTCCTTAAGCTGCTTTTGTCTGGTGTTTTGTGAGAAAAGTACCCAGTACCTTTGCCTAGCCCTGCTGATTGCCCTAGAATTAGCTGGTACCAGGGAGGCCTCTGGCAGCCACATCTTCTGGCCTGGACTGTGTTTCCCTTTAAACTCAATAACAAGTGTGACTGCTCTAACTCCTGTGTTCCTCTCGGTTGACAGGCAGGAAGGAGCCTGGCAGACACAAGTGCAGTAAGGGACTTGGCAGGCACCAACCATGTGCCCTCTGCTGTACTGGATGCTAAGGAGTCACATGTTTAGACCGCCCCTAAGTCAAACAGGGATTTTCAGGGACCTCAGCTGCAGGCCACAGCAGATTTGGGGTTGCCTCAGCTCACTGGGAGGAGCTGCAAAGGATATATATAGACCAGAGTTTCAGTGGCTGAATACAGCTTGGGACACTCACACAAAATAAAGATTAAAAATGGGGGCACTGGGAATGTGGCTCCTTGATATTTTGGATTGGAACTAAAGAGGTAACTAGCATGGCCCAACTTGTCTAGCATGCGCGCTGCTCCAGGTTTGATTCTTGGTACTGTATACGCCAGGCAGACCTGTAATTTCGGCGCTTAGGAGATAGAGACGTGAGGATCATGTTCAAGGCCAGCCTGGGCTGCATAGTCAATTCAAGGTCAGACTGGGTTACATGAGGCCATTTAAAAGAAAGAAAGACAAACAGAAGGAAGGAGTGAGAGAGGAAGGGAGAGAGGGGGAAAGGAAGAGGGAAGGAGAAGGAGAAAGAGGGAGGGAAAGAGAATGACTCTGTCATGTCTTCCCTTCCTGTAGCTTGGCTTTGGTCACACTCCTGTTAGACTGTGTAGCTCATGCTGGGAAAATAATTTGCCTTTCTCTTCCTCACCACTACACTTGCCTTTGCCTGGCTCATCTAGCATCTTACTCTGTGATGGATGATCGTCTGTGTTGGTCTCTCCTTCGGAAAGTCTGTGCTGACTCAACACCAGGCTAGGTCCTGCTTTTCTGTGTTTCAAATAACCTCCATACAACCGACCCTGGCACCTGCCTGGTTGCATTGTAATGACCTGTGTGGGCTCTATCTCTGTCCTGAGGCCGTGAGCTGTTCACATGACCAAACAGGTGGTTTGGCAGACGTGGTCAGTTGGGGTCTGGCCCCTGTGCAGAACACATTCTCATAAGACCACAGACCTTAGAGATCACCTCACACAGCACATCCTGCATCCTGAGATGGCTGGTGAGAGAAAGGTAGCCTGGCAGGACACAAAACAACGAAGACCTAGGAAAGGCTAGGCCCACTCCCCCAGGCCACCATCTTTCTGAAGCTCTCAGCCTATATCACCAACTGTTTGGAACAAACTGTTCATGACTCTGCTTCATTATTCTTTACCCCGGATCAGAGGACGAGCCTCACCTGAGCTATGAGTCAGGTCATGGTGACCTCCTCCTCCACAAGCTGCAGCAACCCCAGCCTTCCACACTAGACAAATAGCTTATGGGAGAGCTCTTAACATGAGGCTGAGGAGCAAGGAAAAGGAAGCACTCCGGAACAGAGGAGACGCCCCTTGTTTTGCTTGCTGCAGAGGCCTGGCGCTAGAAGGCCTCAGCAGCAGGCCTTAACCACCAGCCTCTGCCACAGTGCCTTGTTTCATCATCCGCAGGAAGCAATGCTAGGATAGAGCCTGGTGACACCGCCTGAGGCAGGCATGAGAGAGGAGGGCTGCAGCTCAGGGGATTGGCAGACAGACTCCACCATGGCCTCTGGCAGACTGGCTGCTTCCCTACAGATAAACTCAAAGGGGTTAGCATGGGAGCAAATGTTTCAGGAGCTCCTGGTGACCAAGCGTCTGCAAGAAATCTGGCAGAGGAAGAAAGCCAAGCAATTTTTCTTGGATGAGATACTAGAGGGAGAGATGGAAGTAAGAGCTGGGATCAGTGGTCCTGCCATGGAATAGAAAAGCAGATACAAAATAACAGGCTTGGTGATGCATGCCTGTAATCCCAGCACTCAGGGAGGCAGAGGCAGGTGAATATCTATGAGTTCAAGGCCAGCCTGGTCTACAAAGCCAATCCAGGACAAGCAAGGCTACACAGAGAAACCCTTGTCTCGAAAAAGGAGGAGAGGGAGAAGGAGAGGAGGAGGAGAAGAAGAGAAGAGGAAGAAGAAGAAAAGAAGAACTTAATGAATTCATCAGTAGAGACTGCAAACCCAGGCCCTTTGCTTTCACTCCCCTCCCCCAACTGGATCCCCAGAGGCTGAAAAACCACAGCCCCCAATCTCTCAGTTGTCAGCAGTCCAGGTTCCTTGTAGTCTTGTTTAAATAAAAGCTAAACCAGAAGGCCCAGCCCCACTGAGGTTCCCATGTAGACACAGTGAGATCTTTCCACCAGAGCTCTAAGCTTTGCCATCCACACTTCATGACTTGACTCTGCCCTGCCTCTCTGGCCCACCTGCAGCTACTTGGAGACAGTCAGATCTTTCCATACCTCACCCACCTCCAAACCTTTGGGCAAGCTGTTCCTTCAGTCCCAACTCTAGCCTCATCCTTCTCCTAAAACCTGCCTGCCCCCAACAACTCCCTGGGAGACATTGCTGCTTCTGGAAGCAAACTTGCTTTGAGCCCTCTAGTCAAGACACACCTCCATTCAGAGGGGCCGCTCACTTCGTTCAGGGGGGCTGCTCTTGACTGGAAGAGGAGTGAAAGAGGGTGAGGAGATGGCCCAGATGGTATTGAAAGCTAAGGCTGAAATGTCCCGAAGTACAAAGAGCGGGACCACAGTTGTGGGACTCTGCTGTTAAAAGGTCAAAGTCGGCCAGGAAGGGGGCTGCAGCCAGGATACTGCTACATGTAAATGAAGTATCCCCAGCATCTTTAACCCCAGTGAACCAAACACATTCACCCTCGAAACCCCTCCCACAGCCCAAGGCTTATAAATCCCTGATTTCACATGAAATAAACGTGCTGAGTGTTTTCCACCATAGCCCTCGTTTATTTGGGGAGGGGAGGAAGGGCTCTCCTCCTCCCTGGAGATTCATCGCTGAACTCCCAGGGCTTGGCTGCCAGCCAGGCTGGCTGGAGCCTGCGCAACCTCCATCAGCTTGGTGTTGACCTCCAGTGAAGCGTTCAATGTACCTAGACCCACCTTCTGGCCGCTGGGCCTTTGTCTCACCAGACCTGCCTTCTGGTCCACGGCTCAGCACATGCCCTTGATCTGCACAGAAAGTTTGCAGTCACCTGCATAAGAATGGGCTGTGGACGGAGGCCATACCCTTGAGACCCACCAGTCGATAAGCCGTTGACTGTCAACAGTTGCTGGGAAAAGGGCGTGTCGGCTTCTCTAACGGTGTAACCACTGGGGGACTGGGTGGAAAGAGTTTAGAGAGAAAGGAAGGAGTAATTACCCAGGGGGTAATGAGGATTAATATAATCACAATACAGTGTATATGTGTGTGAAATTTTCAAGAAAGGGAGGGGAAAGAAAAAAAAAGGCCTGGTCGAGTCAACTGGCTAGGAGACAGGAGGAATGGGTCTTGTTATACAAGCTGTCAGCCACTAGAGGGCGATGCTTCCTCGTGAAACATTTCATCAACTCAAGGGCGTACAAGGAGAAAGCCACATGCCACAGACGCAAAATATGTTTTCTCAGACGTGGATGGATCCACGGTAAATGCACCTATAAAACTGTCTCCTTATCTGGTAACTGCGTAATGCTAAATATTCCTGATTAAATGTGATACCTCAAGGAGACAGCATCTTAGAACCAGTTTTACCTAATCAGTTTCTTCCTAATCTGAGCCATCAGATACAAAGAATTCATGAGCGGTGAGCTATGATGAAATGTAGCACAGTGTAAAGAAACCCAAAAGCAAATTCTACCTACCTTAGAGCTCACCGGGTTTGGGATCTTCAAATCACTGAGACATGAACTCAAAAAATCTGAAAGATTCTCTGTAACAGCCCTCTGTCTCTCTGCCTCTCTCGCCCTCTCTCTGTCTCTCTTCCTCTCTGTCTTCCACTCTTTCTCTCTGTCTCTGCCTCTCTCTGTGTCTCTGTCTCTCCCTTTCTCCCTCCCTCTCTGTCTGTGTGTCTCTCTGTGTGACTCTGTCTTCGTGTGTGTGTGTGTGTGTGTGTGTGTGTAGGTCTGCGCATGCCATAACATGCATTTGGAAGTCAGAAGACAACGTTGGGGAGTCAGTTGCTGCTTTGCGTCCTGCGGCAGCAGGGTCTCGCTCGTTTCTGCTGCTGTGTAGGCCGCTAGCTTCTGGATGCTGCTCCTCTCTCTACCTCCATCTCGCAGGAGTGAACGCCGGAATTATAGTTCTGCGCTACCACGCCTGGCTTTTTGTGTGGATCCCTGAGATCAAACTCTGGTTGTCAGGTTTTCAGGCTAGCACTTTTACCCACAGAGCCATCTCCTGGGCCCTGCTACGAATCTCTTCATTCTGTATTTGCATTTCAATAACAATCTAAAACCTTTTGTTAACATTTGGGATCAAGCAGATATATACCTTACAACTAAATCAAGTACCTGAGTCTGAGTACTGCTGTGCACCCCACTGAACAAAGAGACCCCATCCTGAGCCTCTGGAGCAATGGTCCACACGGAGGAGGTCCCTAAGCCGGCTCCCTGTCTAGGCACCAGGATGGCAAAGGGCGTTAAGCCCATAAAATGGATACCACCCACTTGAGCCTTATTGGGTTTTAGTCTTGCTTTTGCCTTTAGATATTTTTTAAAACACTTATTTATTTATTATGTGTGCAGTACTCTGCCTGCATGTACAGCTACACATCAGAAGATGTCACCAGATCTCATTATAGATGGTTATGAGCCACCATGTGGTTGCTGGGAATTGAACTCAGGACCTTTGGAGGAGCAGCCAGTGCTCTTAACCTCTAAGCCATCTCTCTAGCCCTTGCCTTTAGATTTATGAGGCATGTATTATATACATCTATATGTATGTGTGTATGTATTCATGTGTGTTACATATATGTGTATATATATATATATAAAGGAATTATAGTTTTTTCCCTAATTGATTAAAAAGTAAGTTAAGAAAGTAACAAATTCAAATAGAATCTAAGACAAATTAATTCACTATCAAATATACATTTATAACTACTTTTATTAACCATGCAAGTACCAACCTACCTCTGAAAAATGCTACATTAATTAGCATTTGATTTAACACAATCCAGAGAAAATATGTCAAAATACTATTAGTTCTCATCTGTAAGTCAGTGTAAGAGGGGGGTGGCTAATCACAGTTCTTTAAAGTCTGAAAAGAAACTTCAGTTTTAAAAATATAAGACCTGGAGGGCAGTAAGGACACCTGAGAAAGGGTCCTTACAGGACCACTGCACCCTTGAACTCACATCGGCTGAGGTTCTGGACATGACAGGACCACCGCTTCCCTGAACACACAACCCACTGTGGCTGCCTGTGTACGCTCAAGTTAGCCAACACACCAGCATAGACAGGGAAGGGCCTCATGAGACCCAGCCCTTATCTGAGGCACTGTAGGCTTCGGGGGGTGAGAAAGTCAGTTTTCATCAGGGGAGTGGCCCTGGTAGGTTGCCCATGCGCTCCAAATGGTCCTACACTCATGCTTGTATGTACAGTGTTAACTGGACTCAGAAAAGAAAGGACATAAAGTTGGGAGGGAGAGGTGTGGGAAAGGGGTCTAGGAGAATTAAGAGTTGAGAATGAGAAGTGGAAAGGATCAAAATATACTGTATGCATGCATGACATTTTCAAAGAGTAAATAATGTTCGCTGTGCTTTCTTGATCTAAACCACTTTAAGTTCAAAAGTGCAATGGTTTAAATAAGAATAACCCCGTAGGCTCATAGATTTGAACACTTGCTCACCAGAACTACTTGAGAAGGGTTAGAAGGTGTGGTCTTTGGAGTGGGTGTGAGCTTGTTGGAGAGAATGTGTCATGGGGTGGGCTTTGGGGTTTTGAAAGCTAAAGCAACGCCCAGTGTAGCTCTCTTCCTGCTGCCTTTGGACCTATGTAGAACCCTCAGCTGCCATGTCTGCCTGCACGGCCCCATGCTCCCTGCCGTGAGGACAATGGACTAAACCCCTGAAACTGTCAGCAAGCCCCAATGAAATGCTTTCTTTTATAGGAGTTGCTGTGGTCCTGGTGTCTCTCCACAGTGATAGAACACTGACTAAGGCAAAAAGTAAAGTGCAAACAGAGAAATGTCGAACATGGGCAGTCAAGGAGCATGGACGATGTGGGGTGGATGAGTCTCAGGGCTGAAGAGCAACAGAAGACTGAAAGGATGCACGCTTAGCTTGCCAGTCATGTGACTGAGCAGGTTTGAAGTCTGTTGTCTAGATGAGCTGTTCTTTAGAAAGCGAGACACAGGAAAGCAAGGAGGACAAAGGCCACTGTTGGGTGAGGTGATGTACATGACGGCAAATTCGACCCCATCTGCATTCAAAATTAGCAATTGTGAAGTCCATAGAACAAAGTCAGAATCAAATAGACTCAAAATTTGATTCCTCCTGTTTCTCCTCACCTCATATAACAAATCCTAAACTCATTCTTCTCTCTAATTCAAGCTGCCAGCACAAATATGCTAGTGTAGTGGATTTTACTTATTTGTTGACCCCACTCAAGGGACAATATGGAGTTGGCTCTGTTTTTCCATCTTTATCTGTGTCCAGAGGATGGAACTCAGGTCACCAGGCTCACACAACAAGAACCTTTTCCCCCTGAGCCATCTCTCCAGCTTCAACATAGTAGCTTTCTCTAGCTAAAATATAAGTACATTAAATATAGTGATTCTAAAATGAAATTAAGACGTTCTGGTGAAAAGATGGACTTCAGTGATCTTTTTCTACTTAAATGACATACAGCACTAACTTTCAAAGTTTTGAAAGAAACAGGCTTTATTTTTTTTCTACCTTTAAGTTCTCTGATGGCTTTCTCGGGCTCTTCTGGGCTCTGTAATTATTGCGAAACAATACAATGCAAACGCCACAGATATTTCACCAGACGGACTCAGCTTGAATGTGAACCATTGATATCTATTGACTCAGTACCTCTCGTGGGAAAGCCCAACTGTGTGAGTCTAGATTCCCCGCCGCACCCCTCCCCAAAAGAGTCCGTGTGAGTAATTTATGTTTCTCATGATCACAAAACTTCATTGCAGGGAGCTGAGTGAGGACAGAGATCCCTGGGTAGAGTGGGCAGGACATCCCACGCAGTGCTGGGTGTGACTGCAGAGACGGTTCTGAAGCCTGCGGGTGGGAACGGCACCGCTCACACACCACACAAGTGTGTTTAGGAGTGCACAAAGCCCGCCAAGTCCGAAAACTCATCTACGGAGCAGGAAAGGGAAATGGAGTTGAGCGCCACGGTCTGCCAACGATTTTGCTCGTGAATTTCCTCAACGCATTTTAAGGGGGAAATTACAGTTTTAAGTTACTATCTGAAATCTTTTCAGATTTGATTACTTACAAGAATGTACACCAGGATGAAACCCATTATGTATACAACCCTCTCCAAAAGAAAAAAAAAAAGGAAAGTGAATGTAATTTCGGTAAAATTCGTGTTCTGAAATGAACACTGTTCTCATATAAACACCAGTGAATTCTAAACACCAAAGGCATTGACATTGAAAAGTAAAGTCTAAAGAAATTCCTCCTAATCAGAGAGCTTTTCCCCCCTTTCCTCCAGTAACCTCCACTTCCATTTCCTGCACCCCCCACCCACCGCCAGATTTGTATCTTAGGGCTTGTTAATACTTATTTTCTGTTCAGTTATGCATGCGTGTCTGTGTCTGTCTGTGTGGAGGCGTGTGCATGTGAGTACATGTTCCCAAGGAGACCAGAGGCATTGGACTCTCTGGTGCGGAAGTCACAGGTGATTTGAGCGACCCAGCGTGGGTGCTGGGAACCGAACTGAGGTCCTCTGAAAGAACAGCACACACTCTTAACCACTGAGCCATGTCTCCAGCCCCTGTGTCTAAGGTTTTATCCATGAAACACTTTTATTGATCACATTGTAAGTGTGGATTTCTACAACAAAACACTATCAGTTTTACCTTTAATTTCCTGTGTTCCTGGGAGATTATTACATTGCAACAGATCTGACAAAATGAACAACTGCTGGGATTTAATAACCATTACACAGAAATACAGTGGATTGTAAACATCTCTCACTGTGAGCTCTCTCAAAGCGTAGGGCTCTCTTACTTTAGCATACATTCCTAAATAGTTACCACAGACTGCCACACTGGGGGGAAGTTCAGAATCACTGCATTCCTATCTTCTCTAACATGGGCGCTAAGGAATGATGTTCACATAAACACACAATGTTAATTCAAAGAAAGCTTAAAATTTCTTTAATATATACCAAAAGTCACAAAGAAAGGCAACCGGATGTTAAGAGTGAAAACTTTAATGGAGTAATGCCTGTTAATGGGTCATAAGAGCCATTCTTTTTTTTTTTTTTTTCAATAGAAAGATACCAGAGTCAGGATAGTTCCCTGGTTCTAGGACAATGTAGCAATAAGAATCGCAGATAAACGAACTCATATCGGTTTATCACGAAGAGAGACAAAAGGCCGCTGTGAAAGGTAGAGGCGGAAGAGAGAACTCGAAGGCCACAGACGTGCGGAATGCTATTAGTGAAACAACTTAGTGAAAAAGGAAACAAGAGCTCTTTCCACATCTCACCGTGGAGTGACTCCTAGTTAGAAACAAGTAGCAGACTAGGACAGGGTAAGGTAGAATTCACCTTGGTGAAGACACGCTTATGTGCAGCATCTCAGGCTCTGTGCTTAGCACCAGGGAGAAGGGTCAGAAACCGAAAGCAGAGAAATGGTTAAGAGACTATTCCAAAGTCATGAGCCATAAGAGGAAAACTGTTGCATACACCAGACTCCAGAACATCTACATTTTAATTCTTTATAACAGTACTACCAGGGGAATAAGAAGATAGGCCACAGAATGCAAAGCCATGTGTTCAGGTGATACATCTAATAAAGGACACTTCTCAAGCACGGAATACGGTGAATGAAGAGGATGGGGCTAACAAATAAGAGTCTCTGTTCTGTAGGCACTTTTTAAAATCTATTTTCATTTATTTATTCTTATATCTCTTTTTCCCTTCTCCACCCTGATCCCTTCCAATACCCTATCACCAGATGGGAGAGAAAGGTTAGTAGGGAGACAGAGCCTAGATCTTTTTAGCTACTTGTTTAGGGTCTTTAAGATCCTCGGGAAAGGTCCAATCTTCGTTTCTCCTACTTTTGCTAGTCAAACTGCATTGACAACAAACAGTAGCAGCAAGGGGGAGTCCCCCCTCACCACCACCCCAGCGTGCCTTCTCTCTGGGCTCTGGCATTTACCCCTCTCCAGAGTCCGATGACTTAAACTCTCTGCAACTGGCAAAGATCATGCTCTTCTCAGAGCCCACACAAGGCAAATAGTCTGCTGCTGTGGACGAGCTGGAGCAGCCCCACATCCTACACCTGGTATTCAAACAAAAACATGTTTACATAACACAACTGAGGTTTTAAAGACTCACTACACTGTTTCAAAGAAGACTCTGGAAGAGCATTACAAGTCACAAATAGGACTGCTAAACAGTAGAGACAGAGAGCAACTCAGCAACGAAGCAAGCAGCACATAGCTCCCCAGTACTGACTCCATGGTGTGGGTGGAAATCCAAAACGTAAGCCAGGTGGCTCTGGTGAAAAGAGAGTGACTGGCCACCCACAGGACACACAGGCAGGGGGCAAGGGGTTCATTTTGTCACAGCCTGTGTCTCAGAGAATCTGTGGCCCAGGTACTGTCTTGAGAAAGAACCCATTGTATAAGAAACAATGAAAAGTCAGGGAGCTTGACATCACCTGCCACAGGCCCTGGGTGGGAGCCAGCTACACAAGGCAGTCACGGATGAGGGAAGGGAAGGGAGAAGCCCAAATGCAGGTGAAGCTGGAGAGCCTGGAGGCTGCAAGAGTGGAGGGGTCCTTGCTCAGTGGCCCCCAGCCACTACAGTGAATCCTGGGTCCAGGGGTCAGCACAAGGCATGAACTCCTTGGCAAGTCAAACGGTTTCCATTCCAGTGCTGAGAACTCCTATAGTGCAATCCCTACAGGCACTCCTGCAAGGACACGCCAGGGAAGACCCAGAGAGAGACCAGCCCCAAAGTCCAGTTGCCAGGCAATATCTGCAGAGGAAAAGAGAAGAGGGCTAAGAGAGCACTGTTATGGCTAAAGAAACTCCATTTTTATGCTGGGCATCCATCTTGGCACCCACCAGCCATTTGTCTCTGACTCCAGTCCCTGGAAGATAAGTTCCCAGTAACCCTGACTCAGTGTCCCCCACCCAAAAATGTACAGCCGTGACCATCCCCTTGTTATGATATGACTATCTGCTTTTTTTTTTTTTACTTCTGTAACTTGCTTGCATAGATAACCAACAATTGTTTTCAGTTGCCTTAATCACTTGGCAGGATAGAACAGGACACTTTTTATTTGCTTGTATAGATAGTGAAGGTCTTCACGTGGTTTCCCCTTTAAGAGTCCTTCCCCATGCCCCTCCTTCAACCTTAAATTTGGTTCCGAGAATTTTCATCCTACTAGCAGGTAATCTATAAATCTTTTCATTATAATTGGATTGAGTCTATGGTCTTTTCCCAGGGGTCACAAACTCCATATGGACCACAATCACTTTTTAGCTTAAATCCAAAAAAGAAAGAGGTGCTGTAATGTAAATAATGGGCCGTGAAACACAACAGAATCCTATCTTTAGAGAGAAACACCTGCCCAGGTGGACTTCAAAAGAAAGTCAAAACAGAATTTTATTAACAAACATGAACTACAAAGAAATTCTTGAAGCAAAAGAAAAACCATCTAATGGAAGTTTGGTGAATGAAGAAGGAAATTTTGATAGGTCAAAATAAATGCTGATTTTTCCAACGAATAAAGCAGCTTCTCTGGCTTAAAACGTGTGTAATTAAAATGTGTGTCTGCAAAGCTAAAATAGCAGGAGGTCAATTGACTTTAAGAGGAGATGCTGTTAACAAGGGGACTGGAGAGATGGCTCAGTGGTTAAGAGCACTGGCTACTCTTCCAGAAGACCAAGGCTTGATTCCCAGCACCCACATGGCAGTGATCTAAGACCTTCTTCTGGCCTCTGCAAGCCCCAGACATGCATATGGTCCGCAGACATTCATGCACAGAGGGCTGGAGAGATGGCTCAGCCAGTACCGTGCTTGTCTTGAGTTTAGTCCTTCAGAGTCCACATTAAAAAAAAAAAAAAACACCTAGATGTGGTGGCACGGGCTTGTTATCCCAGGGCTGGGGAAGCAGAGACAGGCAGATCCCTGGAGCTCATTGGCCAGCCAGCTCGGACTCCTCAGAAATAAGAACGGGAAGCCAATAAGAATCCTTGTCTCAAAACAAGGTAGACAGCATTTCTGAGGAACAATGCCCAAGTTGGTCCTTGGACCTCTACATACACATACATATATGTATATGCACACCACACATACACATGCACACACAGAGAGGAAGATAAAGGAACATTTTAGACTACTTGTATTCAAAATAACGGTAAATGTAATACTAAATCTCTGCTGGTCATTGGCATGCTCAGACATTTCCAATGTGAAAATTTCCCTAATTCCAAAGTTGCCGTGCCCTTCACATTACAGAGTACATAATATACTCTCTAACAGGTTAAACTACTGTGTGCTTTGTTCTCTGTGGTGTGATAACCAGAGGGAAGTTATGAAAGGGGAAAGTCCATAGTAACCACACAAAGTTGCCAACAGCATCTGCTTGGTAATGCTTCTTAGACAAACCAGGGGACCAGTCTCTCCTTCCCAGGACACTGCAGGTCAACCAGTTTTAAAGCAATGACAACATTAAAAACCACTCAGTGTTCCTTTAAGTTCTCTTTCTGAGCTCTCCTTCTGGTGGTTCATTCTCCTATGAAAAAGGAAACATGTTTGGGACGAGGTGATGTTACTCCCTGATCTTAGACCGCTGTTGTACTCTTCCTAGCTGTCCTGATGCCTTGAACAAAACACCTGGCAGTTGGGCAGCCAGCAAGACTACCCTGACCATTTTGAACACTCCACTGACCCAAAAGGGAAGGAAGTGCCCATCACGGCTACTGGCTCTGCCTCCTAAACTTGAGGCTTCACACAGGACTCTTTTAAGCTGTTCGTTCTGGACAGTTTAACTATCACAAGGTTTGGTGAACTTTAAATTATGGAATTCATTTCTGCCTAGGCCAGGGAAAGCGCCGTCCCAGCGCCGACAATGGGTGATGCTGAAGGGACGTGACTGGTGCGCGTCATTTCCGTGTGCAGTGTGCTGTGTTTCGGTACAAACCCTCCCTCTCTCGCTGGCTTTGCAGCTCACCTGGTTACTCACTGCTCACTGAGCAGACGCCCTCCTGAGCTTCACCCTCCCCCCTCCTCGTGTTGCAATATTAGGCCCAATAAAAGGCTTCTCTTGAGTGGTCATGTCTTGGACTGAGCCAGCAACACAAACGAAGAAGCAGCAGATGGGAGAGGCAGTAACAGCTAGGCAGACGGAATAAGCTGTAACGCTGGTAGAAGTTTGGTGCCTGGAGCAAAGTCAGCGCTGAGCAGGGCAGGTTGAGCCGCAAAAGCAGCAAGGGGCAGCCTGCTCGGCTGCCCAGACAGTTCCGGCCAGAGCAGGAACAAGGTGACATCAAAAATAGAAAGGTCGTGAGCTGACGCTCAAGAATAACAGAAGGCTGTACAGACCCAGAAAGGAAAATCTTCAGACACTGGTCACTAGCAGAGTTCCAGAACGCTGTAGAACATTTAGGTCAAGGGTCTCGGACACCTTAGCCCTGAGAACCAGCTGTAACAGTGGCCATAACCAGGCGTAGAAGACGAAACTCTCAGGAATCTCGACTTCCAAGGCCCACACAACAGGTACAACACTTGTAAAACTAGGAGTTCTAGCAGCCTGGGCCTGCACAAGAGCTCTCTGCCACTTTAGCTAAGGATCCCAATGTGCAAAGCATGCATGAGAATCTGACACTAGAGGGCGCCACGAGCCACCGCCTCCGCTCCTGCCTGCATCACACTACTGTCAACACAGAAGGATAGATAGATACACTGTGCTCCCAGACCCGAAGTGGAAGAGCCTCTCTTTGCCGACTCACAACTTCTGGCTAACAAAAGGACTCCAGCCAGCTGACTGCAAACACTTCCAGTGACTGCAAGCTGGCTAAGTCATGCAGTAACTGTAGCATAACCCACGGTTGTATAAATTATGCTAGGTGCACATCAGTCTTCTCGAAATGTTCTGAGTGCCACATTTTCACAAGTTACAAAACCCTCTCTCCAGTCATGTGTCATATAGTCTTCGCATCAAATTTTTGTAAAATTATCTGATCTGCAGATAACCAGTCCCCCTGCCTACAGCACCCGGAGTAGAAATATAAGCAATTCTGAGTAATTACGTCTAGCTGATCTCAATAGTCTTATTACATTATTTAGTTGGAACACAGTTTTAATAACTGTGTCAACAAAATGTGAAAGAGCAAAGCCTCCTCAAGAGTAACCCAAGGAAGAAAGTATACCCTCATGCATTGCTACCTATTGAATTCCCAGGTTCGTGCAGCCAAAGCTATGAGAGGACCAGCAGGGAAAGTGCTTGCCACGCACACCTAGTGACCTGAGTTTGATCCAGAACACGCTTAAAGGAGGAAGAAAGTGGCTGACTACACCGAGGCAGCCTTCTGACCTCTGCGTGCACGCCCTGGCGTATACACACACCACACCCAAATAATCACAATCATAATCATAAAAAAAAAATCTGTCTCAAGGTTTATCCCATTAAGATCACTTGGGACAGTGGAGTTCAGCCTCAGACTCCTTTTAAATCCTTTAAACCTTACATCTGCTCAATCAGAGTAGCCTGAATATTAGCAGTTCCTGTAGCTAAAGGCCTTCAAACAGGATAACACAGATCATTTTTATAACTGTTTCTGTTTAAACTAACACTTCATAGCAAGAATAAGTAGATAAACGATGATAGACTTGAATCCCTACTGACAGCTTCACAGAATCGAACTTCACTGGAAGATACTTCCTCAAGCGGCCCATTACATTTCTAATCTGTATTAACTCACACCACGCCCGCCCACACCTCCAGCTGTCATATCAAAACACAATTTAAGACTTATTTCCCCATCTGTTTGCATCTCCAAAACAAAATTCTTTACTCTCCAATTTTCAGTAAGAGAAAGGCAAAATCGCAGGAACAATTTTAAGCAGAAAGGTGTTTGGTTAAATGTTAGCATGTTTGCTATAATATAGCCCATCAGGCCCGCACGCTGTTGAAGACCGCAGTTTTATGTTATATTGATGCAGGCACACATTCCATACTACAACCACCTCACAGTGTCCAGGAAAATGTTAGAAGGCCAGGATGGGACTGGATGTGGCCCAGCTTTCTTGGGACTAACACACCAAGACTTCAAGTTTCCACGTGGTAGAAGGAACAGAACCAGCTCTCACAAGTTCTCCTCTGACTGCTGCACATACACCATCACACACACATGCACACACATACATGGCCACAAAATGTAATTTAAAATAATTACCTTGGCACTGCCTTTTTCAAAGAATATTGCCACTTTCCAGGGCCTATGATTTTGGGGAAACCATGAGAGCTAAGAAGCATGAGACTACGTGAACGCCTTTGCAGTTCTACACCCTACTGCTACTAAGGACAGGACCAATATTCCAGGAAACACTTAACAAGCACCCAGATCTCCTTTATGTGAGCACATTTCAGCCTTATCCTAGCCAGGTGGCAAATATAAAAACCACTGTCAGGCTCGCAAAGGTGAAAGCAGAAACAGCTTTGCCCATCGGGTCTCCTGGGAACTGTGTCAAATGAAATAAGCCAAGCACAGAGACTGCACAGGACCACTGTAAACTGCCACAATGGAGTCCACCTCCTTCAGAATGCAGAACAGTCACTCAAAGTAATAAGTGACTGAGCGCCTCCCACGGACAAGGCACTGTGACAGGCACTAAGGTTGAGAGCAGGAAAAGAACAAGGCAGATGTGGCTCCTGTCTGCCAGGAACTCCAACAACCGTTCACACAACTATTTGTTTCCTTGTAGGTAGAGAACCTTACAAAATTACATAATAGAGGCTCTGATCCAAAATAAACTTGCTTCCTGGAACGGAAAAAGCCAATGTCTTGCCGGATCCAGTTTTGGCAGCTCCAAGTGTGTCTTTATGTTGCAGAGCCAACGAGATGATCTGCTTTTGTATCTCTGTTACCAAGCGGTACTGGGCTTCTTGCAAACCTGGCAGTGTGGAGAGGAGGATACTTAAGAAAATTCCTAAAGGATGATGCTACAAGCAGGATTGTGTGTCCTTCCATCTCAAAGTTCCTACACTGGAAGGGTGTGGTGGTGCAGCACGCCTGTAATCCCAGAATCTGGGAGGCTGAGGCAGGGGGATCACAAGCTCCAGAACTACCTCAACCAAACAGTGAGGCCTTGTCTCAAAAGAGGAAGAGGAAAGAGAAGAAAGGAAAAGAAAAGGAGAAAGCCAGGCATGCTAGCTCACACTTTTAATCCCAGCACTTGGGAGGTAGAGACAGGAGGATCTCTGTGAGTTTGAGGCCATTCTGGTATACAAACTAAGGTACAGAAAGACAAATGCCTCACGATCTCACTTGTGTGTGGAATCTAAAGAAGCCAAATTCACAGATGCAGAGAGTAGGATGGGGTTATGAGATGGTGGGGTGAGGGCAGGGGACTCAAGGCATGAAGTTGCCAGCTAGACAGACAGTAAATCAAGAGATCTATTGTACTTCACAATGACCACAGCTAATTATAACATGCTGGACTTGAAAACTGCTGAAAGACTTTAAAGTGTCTTTATCACTAAAAGTAAGTATGGATCTGGTGAGATGACTCAGTGGCTAACAGTGTGTACTTCTCTCGCAGAGAAAACAAGTTTGATACAACTGTCTGTATCCAGTCCCAGGGGATCCAACACCTTCTTCTAGCCTCTGCCAGCACACGGCATACATTCTGTGTACATACGTAAAGGCAAACAAAATACTCAAATACAAGAATTAAAATAAAAAATTTGTATTTTTTCAAAATTCAAAGCATGCATAACATACGTTTTCTTGAACATCTTCTACCTCCAGAATGTTAAAATAATAAGTCATAACGTTATAATAATAAGTGGAAGGAAGAGTCACTTTGATCATCCTTCAAGGGTCAGTTTAAGAAAGAATAGGCAACTATGAAACACCTCCCATACCTAAGGCTCAGGGAACATTGAGGAAGACGGGGCTGAAAGATTGTGAGAGCCGAGAAGACTGGGGAGCTTGATGTGAGCTTAGCTCCTCATGATGTCAGAAGCTACACACATAAAGCCTCATAAACATGGCCGCCTACACTTGAGCTGAGAAAACAATAATAGACATGCCAAAGAGGAAGGGGGGAAGCCCATGAGTCCACAGCCCTACACAAAGAATGACAGGCAACTAAGAAATGCTCAGACTGGGAGAAATAGTCTTCCCCAGGGGGGTGCACACCAATCGGTTAGCAAATAACAAACAGCCCTGAAACCATACATAAAGGTGAAATACAGGCTGAGCAAGTTGTATTCAGGAATGTATGTGAATATTCGTATATGTATTTAGTAATAATTAATGAAACAAGCGGCCAGGAACTTGAAAAAGATCAAGGTGGACTGTCTGAAAGGGTTTCTAGGGAGGAAAAGAAAGGGAGGAAGGGTATAATATTTTATAATCTCAAAAATAAAGAAAACAATTGACAAAATGACCTCAAACCATAGCCCATAGGGAAAACAGCTCTGTTTACACACCTTAGAAAAGATATTGGAATTAGTTGAAGAAATAAATTCTGACAGCGTGCCTCTCTCAAAGCTGCAAGCACACAGTCATGCTTGATAATTCTTGATTGATCACTCAACTTGATAATTCTTAATTGAAGCAAACTGAAGGAGGGGCATTCTCTTAGTTTGCTTTTTCTGGTTTAAATAAAAGTAAGCAAAGCAACATGGGGAGGAACGGGTTTATTTGACTTGTGTGTCCTGGTCACAGTCCATCATGAAGGGAAGTCAAGGCAGGAACTGAAGCAGGAACCTGGAGGTAGGAACTGACGCAGGAGAGACCATGCTGCTTACTCACTTGCTCTCCATGGCTTGCTTACATGACCCAGGACCACCTGCACCACCCAAAGTTGGGTGGGCACCCTCCCGCATCAATCAGTAATGACAAAAATGCTCCCAAAGACTTGTAGACCTCCAGGCCAATCAACTCAGATTCCTTCTTCCCAGATGACTCTGGCTTGTGTCGGGTTGACTGAAAAAACAATGCAGGGCAAGCCTTGCTTCAAAACAACGCAGATGTCCAGGCTGTGCTTTGAAGACGCGATGGGAACATTTTCCCCATTGCCCCATTCAAATATTCCTTAGCGAAAACTGAATGTCTGGAACTTCCTTTCAGATATTGAGGAGCTAGTTATCACAGAGGCTGGAGGTAAAACTGTCCCATCACTCACGACCCAGCAAAGGAGAAAGCTGTGTGTGTAATGTCTTCTAAGGTTCGCTGTGGGTGATAAGGGGATGGCTGCTGGGTTTCACTGTACAATCTACACATTGCCTTTTCCACAACTCTCCTTGGGATGTGGGGAAGGTCTCACTATGTTATCCAGGCTGTCCTTGAACTTGAGATTCAACTGGCAGATCCTGTTCTGAACCAGACATCAGGATTTGTTCCTCTTTCCATGTACTTCTGGTACCATCAGCTGAAGAAGTGTTCCCCTGAGTAATGGAATACTCAAGGGAGGAAGGATAGGCAGCCAGCTCTGTGATCTCCAGCAGATCTAACACAGAGGGTAGGGTGCTATCAAAACAGAAAGTTCCGCAGCCTCCCTGAAGCCTGTTCGCCTCTTAGAGGGACAATCGGGAAGATCAGGATTGTTGCAGCACAGCCAATCATTGTCGTGCCAGACTACGCACACACTATGAAAAGAGAATGTCAGGGCAAGAACAGAACGTTTTGACTGCCCTGCTGCCCAAGAATGGGTTTCAGCAAACCACGGCTGAACAGGCCAAAGCCAATTTGCTACCTGGTTTCAAAAACACTCACAGAAGCACAGCTACAGCTGGTCACGTACACACTGTCATAAGTGTGACAGGCTCCATATCCCACAAAGCCTGGTACTGACTATCTGACCCTTTTCCAACTCTCCCACCACCACTACAAGATTCTATGTGGAGGAATACTTGAAAACCACAGCAGAAGATAGTCCTGATTCCCACAAACAAAGTCACACTCTCACACTCTTTCCTTCCTTTACCATTTCTTAGAAACAGTAAAACAACCTCCAGACCTGGCACTATACCTTCTCAATAAGCTTAATATCCAGTTCTGCATTTTATACACACACACATACTCCATAGGATGGCCTCAGAAGTACACCCCTCAGATCAGGGAAAACAGTTGACCAGAAGTGCTGGCTGTCCCCTACATCACGAAAGCTTTCCTTCCTCTCACCTGCTCCATCGTACCAGAGCTCAGCACTTGTAGCTCCCTAACCCCATCATGGTTTCACTTATCCCTGGCCCAAAAATATTACCTAAAATGCCAGGAACAACCCCTAAGTGGCTGGCTACATTTATCATAGCACACAGTCATAATGATTCCATTCTATTATTGCTGATCTCTTACTGCACCTAATCTTAAGTGAACTTTATCTTGGGGTGTTTATGTATTGGCAGGAAAATGTGGAGTTGAGGGTTTGGTGTTTTCACATTTTAGATATCCACCTCCGTCTTAAAATTCATCCTTCACAGTGAGGGGAGGGCAACTCTCCTGCGACTGTCCCGTTGCTGTATGGGGGGCGGGAGGGAGGAGGGAAACTCCTTAGACCAGTTAAATGTAATGCCATTTATTTGAGCAAAACAATGTATGATTCACTCATCTCTAAGAACTAGGGCAGGTCTGGGAACTTCAACAAGATTAAACAGCCCTTGGAGGAAAACAAAAGCGAACCACTGAAAATGACCCATACAGCCTGGTCAACGTGAGCCAGTTAGTGCAGCCTAATTTGTTAACTGTTGACAGTCCAACCCATTCTGTGGCTACAAGGATCTCCGAGGCCTCCTACAAAGGTTAATGCTATCAATCTTAGGGCCAGAGTCGACATCAGCCTGGTGGAAATGGTCCTAAAGTCGAGCTTCAGGGATCAGGAGTAAAACTTAGCTGGTAGCATGCCTAGTGTGCATGAAGTCCCAGGTTCTGGCCCCAGCATCACGTAGACCAGACATGTAGGGCACACCTATAATCCCAGCACTCAGGAAGCATAAGCAAGGGAATCAGAATGCTATCATCAGCTACATGGAACTATATGAGATCCTGTTGCAAAAATAAAGAAATGTTAAAGTACATGTTGAGTGAATGTTTGCTACTTCAGAATATAGAGCATTGTTGACATTTTCCAGAGTTGGTTGACATTCAGATCATATATTTGCCAATGCTGGGATTCTGCTTCATGTGAAAATAATAATAGCAATAACAACAATAATAATAATCACAGGATTGTGGTATGAGCCATTTCAAAATCTATTGAAAGTCCTGTCCTAATCACAAGCCAAATTTCATTAGAAGATTTTTAATGAAATTCAAGTCACCAAGTACAGCTTCTCAAATCAAGCATTCTAACACAATACAACCCCAAGATGTGTTGACTGATTCTAGAAAGCTGAGAAATCATGGCGGGGAAAGAGTAAAAGCCTTCATTTTCCAAAGCTAACCCATTACCTTTCTCAAAAACAGAAACTGGACGCACAGTAAAAACACCGCAGCTGGAAGCATACAAAGAGTGGAATCAGAGCAGAGGTGTGGCAAGCAGCATGTGTGATGCAAAGTGTGTGTGTGTGTGTGTGTGTGTGTGTGTGTGTGTGTGGTGTATGTGTGTGTGTCTGTGTGTGTGTGTTGACTGTCCAGAGCTACCGTACAGTCCTTTGATGAAGATGGAGCAGCATGGCCAGAAACATTGAGAGTCACTGCATGTTTTTTGAGTTAACTTTTGATTGCTGTACACAGAGGCACCTTTTACTGTTGCCAGGACCACCTCTACCTCCACATACAGCTGTGCAGTAGGTCACAGTCTGAGTTTAAGAAGCTATAGGCTAGACCACCAACACCAACTGGCTTCTCAGCCTCCAGGTCCCTCAGATCTTGAATGAATCTCCTGAGCACCGCCTGCCTTCGTAGACATTTTCTATTCTAACTGTAGTGAGTGTTCAACTTGAAGAAAGTGTAACTACAGTTCTGAAGGTTCCAAGTACAGAAAAGGTTTCACTTAGCTGAATTCAAATACCAGTAGGCCTATGTTCTTTCTAGTAACTCGGAGGGAACTCCATTTCCTTCCTCTTTCCCTTGGCTATGATCTTTTTCTCTCTCTTCCGTTGTCTTCCCACCACCCTACCCTTTTTGAGTTGAGGTCTCACTACCTCGCTATGTTCCCCAGACTGGCCTCAAAGTCCTGAACTCAAGGTACCCACCTGCCTCACCTCCCAAGTAGCTGGGACTAAAAGAAAATGCCACCAATGGCCAGCATCCCCTACCATCCTTAATTACAGCAATGCCTGAAGAAGTCAAGGTTGTCTCACACGGCATGACTGTGACTCTCCATCCCTTCTCTTCTTCCACATTTCAGGGCACTGGCGATCACAGTAGGCTCACCCAGATGATCACTCTTTTTAGGTACTCTGAAATGATAAATCCGCTAGTGTCCAACATCTTCCCAGACCCCAGGGATAAGAACAATGCCATTGCATGGGGCCATTATTCTGTCCACCACACACTGCAGTCTCCAACTCCATTTAGGGTTCAGCACCAGGCCCCACTCAGGACTGCACCATTCCAAGGAACATTTCCTCCCTCAAGAACACCATGGGTTTCCTCTTCCTTTTACATTTTCATTTGCAAAGCATCTCCACAGTGAAATCCTCATCGAAGAATAAGTTCCACTAACAGTCGCCACAAGCACTGGGCAATGGATTGCAGAGGCCCGTGGAAAGGCTTGGGCGTGGGGGCTGAAGTCCAGCCCTCAGCCAGTTCTCCAGCCCATGGCCAGCTCTCCACGCTGCTCCCTATGGAGCAGCAGAAGGAAAGGTGTCACGCCCAAGGGAAATAGGTTCTTTCCAACACATCTGGCCAGGAGCACCATACAGAATACTTCAAGCCTTTCCCCTCACAGCACCAGCCTCTTTTAACTCACTAGGTTCCATGCTTCCTGTTTATTGTAATGTGTTATACATATTTACTATTATAACACCTGTCCAAACATCAGCCTCAATGTCTCTGGGTTGCCTGGGGACCTGGATGTGTACATTTTTGTCCATGTGTATTTAAATAAGCTTCAATTAGCACTTGCCAAGTTGTTCCCATTTCTCTGCATCAAAGGGTCCACTATTTCTCCAACAGGGCTAGGGAGCACCATCTGTGTAACATGGCCCCATAATAGGTGTTAGGCACAAATGGTACCATCTGAGGAAACAGAACCTGAGGGCTTGCATCAGTGACCGTGCTTAATAAAGATGCTCTTCAAATGAGTGTGGACTAGCTTGCTTGGCAAGAGATCACACTCTGCATTTAAGTCTTGCCCAAATCAAAACAATACTGAGAGAAAAGGGGAACTTGGGAAAAGAGGATACTTCAGCTTTTTAAGATTTATTTTTTTACCTTTTGCTGTATGTACATGGTAGGTGAGTGCAGGTGTCTGAAGAGTCCGGGAGAGCACATGGGATGCCCTGGAACAGGAGCTAGAAGATGTAGGAACTGAACTCAGGTCGTCTGCAAGTGCCGTGTGTGCTCTTAACTGCTGAGCCAAATCTTCAGCCCCAGCTACAGGATGTGGTTTGGAGCTCTGGTGTCCTCCAGACCCTGCTTACTGCTCGGTCACTCCCGGTTATCCTTGCCGTAGCTTGAAGATTTCCTCCCCTGTGCGCTGGGAGCAATCTCTTAGAGTGGGTGTGGTGAGGACCTGCCAAGTCAACACGAATAACAGCAAGGCTCTGAGGTGGAGACGAGGGGCAGACAGGAGAGCTGCTTCTCTGCCTTTGGAACCAAATAGGCTCCTTCAAGGCAAGGTCGTGTTTCACAAGGTTCGTGCGATAACGCAAAGTTCACCGAGCCAGGCCACAGGAATGGACACTGTGTGGAGGGTGAAGGGAGATTAAAGAGGAATCCAGAGCTGGATTACCGGGTAAAAGACCTGATGGCCTGAGTTTGAGCCTCAATCCCACAGACAGATGTGGTGGCTCACATCTGTGGTCTCATCGCTTGTGGAGCAAGGCTGGAAGTGGAGACAGGAGAATCTCCTGGAAACTCACAGGCCAGCTTTGAGTTTCAGAAACAACATGGGCCACCAGAGTGACAGAAACAAGAGATGCCATGCCTCAACAAGGCAGAAGGCGAGAAGCGCTGCCTGACGTTTGTCCCTTGACCTCCAATGCCTGCCATGTGTGAGTCCACACACACACACACCATACATACACACCATAATACATACCACACATGGACCATACACACCATACACAAACACACCACACACACACATATACACCATGTATATACATACCATACATACATATGCCATAAACATACCTCATACACACACATACATATTTCCTTAAAATATATCTTAAGGAAAAGTAAAATAAATCTGGAGAAGAGAAGTCTGCCTTCAAATCACTGAGAGCATATAGGGAAAGGTCAAGGGTACCTACAGTTGCTTCTGCGGGCAGAGGTAGACCTATAACCAAGAGATGCAAGGAGGAACTTGGCTGCTCAATGCGGGAATTGTTAGACCGAGGGCTAATTGGGCTGACGTAGGCCACTATTTGGATGTGGAATACGTGGGGCATGGGATGGGGAACCATCATTGCCAACTTGGCTGGATTAGAATCAGGATATGCCAGGCACACATCTCTTGGTGTGCCTCTGAGGGCGGTTCCGGAGAGCAGTTACCTGGGGGGGAGGGGAAATTTCGCCTTACCCGTGGGTGGCGCCATCCCACGAGCTGGAGGCCCGGAAAGAACGGAAGGAGGAAGAGGGCCGAGCAGGCTGCAAGGGCATCCCCTTCCTCTGCTTCCTGGTTGCCTATGACACACAAAGCTCGGCTCTGCCGCCTGCAGCACCCCACTCTTTGGACCCTCTGAAGCCCCGAGGCAAAATAAATCTTTCCTCCTTTTAAATTGTTCTGTCAGGTATTTCACCAGAGTTATAAGCAGAAACGACTAGAACAGGACGTGAGAGTGCTTCAGCTGGATTGTGTGGGAGGCTTTTCTCGGGGTCTCTGAGGCCTTCCAACCTCTGAAAAGCGACTGTAGGCCTGTTCCCGCATGGGTCTTTATAGGCCATACCATCATCTGTCACCAGAGGACTCAGCTGCTCCAAAAGAAGCTGTAGACTCAGATCTTACAAACTTGTCTGAAAGACATGGAACCGCCCTCAACCAGAAGACTACCCACTGTGAAGTCAGGGCTTAACTGGCTGCTTTACCGCTTTCCAAACACATTGCAAATGTAGGTGGAATGTTTAAAATACATAAATAAACTAAAAGAAGTAGTTGGTTAAAGGGTCGGGAAGAAATCTTGGTCAGCAAAGTGGTTGCCACGCAAGAATGCGTTCCTGTCCCTAGGGAGTTGTGATGGAAGAGGTGGGTCCCTGGGGCTCCTGGCCAACCAGCCAAACCTGCGCAGTGAGCTCCGAACCCATAAAGAGACCTTGTCTCAGAAGCAAACCAAAGCAAACAAACAAACATATCCAAGTGGGTGGCACTTGAGGAACACCAGGTTGACCTCTGGCCTCGACATGCACACACATGCACACAGAAAACAAAGCACGTGTGTGGTTCTGCAATGAGGAGGAACCCAAAGCAGTGAATGGGGACTGGCGGGTGCTGTAGGGTACCTGGGCTGCAGCCCTAGGCTTCGACAGCCCTAGGATCTGTCAGCTCAGTTTTGACAACGGAAATGACACAGAGAAGAGCGGATCTGAAGGCACTCCAGCGCTGCCCAGTGGATGGGCACGCATGTAATCCCGGCACGTGCAATCTCAGAACCAGATGCAGGAGGATTACTCTTAAATTCCAGGCCAGCCAGGGCTTCATAATGAGACCTTATCTCAAGCAAGCAAAAGCACAGCATTGCGTTCCTTAGTGTCAACCCTGGGTGGGGTTAACTGCAATGCACTCAGCAGGATGGAAACAACAACAACAACAACAAAACAGCTACCAAATGCTGCCTGGGGTTAGACTTTGCTAAGAAGGAAAGGTGGAGGCAGAGCTTCTCCCCGGAACTGAGCCAAGACACCCTGAGTGCGTTCCAGTGTCGCTCACCAGTCATCCGAAAGGCCTGTTCCCAGACCAACAGCTCAGAGGAACACTAAGCTGCCTGGGACCGAAGCTCCAGGTCACAACTTCAAAACCTCTAGACAGGGTTGAGTATACAGGACAAAAAAGGGAAAATCCACAATTCCTCCATCTCCAGCAAGCCCAGCAGGGGTTAGAGAGAGACCTGCCCTTGCAGTGGACCCAAGTTCAGTCCAAGCACCCACATGGTGGCTCAAAACCACCAGTCTGTAACTCCATGTCCAGGGATCACGCAACCTCTTCTGACTTCCGTGTGTAGCAGGCCTGCATGCTTTGGTGCACACACATACATGCAGGCAAAATATTCATACGCATAAAATAAATAAGTCTAAAATAATAAATAAATAAGAATAAGCCTACAAATTCAACATTATTAAACACATTAAGAATTCTCTTGCTGAGTGTTCAGAGGCAGCAGCAGATAAACCAACCCAGATGAAATGAGTTCTAGGAAGCAGCCTGCAGTCATAACCAAGGGTGTACAAAGGAAGGCGAACTACTTCCAAGCAGCACACACAGCATCCATTGACTGAGCCCACCTACCCAGAGGACCAGCAACGCACATGGCCAGTCCCTGTAGCCCATTTCTCTTGGGGACCATTGAGGGAGAAGCATGGCCCTAACTCTCAGTCTGGGAGCCTTTGAAGCTGTTGACTGGGCAAACACCACTCTCTTCCTGGAATAACTGGAGGTGGGGTGCAACAGAGGACCCAAGTGTTCTCAGCGTGGGGTAGCACAAACATTTCCTCCAGTACGTAGATACTGAAGAACCAGCCTTCCGGTTGCAGCTCTATGGTGCAGCAAGATTGTGGCAGGGATGCAAGGCAGGAAAAAGCATGGGTTCCCCTCCAGACGTGGTGGGCATTGAGGACATGGGGCAGGCTACAGTTCTTTTTTTTTTAATAAATTTATTTTTATATCAATCACAGGTTAGGTTTTTTGCATCCCATGCGTA
>CM053747.1:40435598-40559932 GCA_028658305.1 Pachyuromys duprasi
ACCATTTGCCTGCAAATTTCATGATTTCCTCCTTTTTTATTGCTGAGTAGTATTCCATTGTGTAAAAGTACCACAATTTCTGTATCCATTCCTCAACTGAGGGACATCTGGGTTGTTTCCAGGTTCTGGCTATTACAAATAAGCAGGCTACAGTTCTTATTGTCAACCAGGATTGTCTACTACAGCACAGCACCAGTTCCTGTAGCTTCCCGACAGAAGCAAACGTAGGGAGGGTTTGTCTATAAAGAATCAAACATAAGCAAGTTGACCCTTCTGGCTTAGTACCCACTAATAAAACAGGCAGATTTTTTTTAAATTAATTTTGGAAAAGAAAAAAATTGCCACTACACTTAAAAACAAAATAGTCGTTAAAATCTCTACAATGGCCAAGTATGGTGGTGAACACCTTTAATCCTAGCACTCAGGAAGTAGAAGCAGGAGAATCTATGATTCAAGGCCAGCCTGGTCTACATAGTGAGTTCCAGGATAGCCAGAGATCTCTGAAGAGAGATCCTGTCTCAAAAAACAAACAGCCAAAATAAATCTCTACACTGTTCAAAATCAGAGAGGTAACTGATATTTTTTAAGTGAGGCTAGAGAGATGGTTCACCAGTTAAAGGTGAATACTGCCCCTCCAAAGGACCTGAGTTCAGATCCCAGCTCCTACATCACTCAGCTCACAGCCATCAAAAAATAACTCCAGCTCTAGGGGATCTGATGTCCTCTTCTGGCTTCTGAGGGTATCGAAACTCATGAGCACATACTTCACACATATAAATAATTTTAACAATAAAATAGGTCAATGAAGAAAATAGGCACAATAGAATCACCCAGAATTCAACCACAGAGTCAAGGAGGAAAAAGTGTGAACTAAGGTGTGTAAGGTAGTTCCAGCACCTGGGGGGGTGAGGGTAGGTCATCCTGCTCTAGCTGGACCACATAGTGGTACCCAGCCGCAAGAGAGAAGAAAAGAACATCTAAGAGTGACTGGTGGATTAAGATGCTCTCACAACCATCCAGGAGAAGTTCCAGAAGAAGATGAAAGGAATGCTAAAAGTCCTCACACCCCACATCCAATCCACTAGCAGATTTTCTTGCCTAGCCCTTCAAAATGCAGGACTTCAAAAAGCCGGACAACTTCTCACATCAGCTGCCACTTTAAAGAAGAAAATAGCTTCTAAAACATAATTGAAGAAAAAACAAAATGCTTTAAACTCAAAACAATACTGACCATAAAGTTAAAGATTAGAAATTCGATTGTGTGGGAATTAAAATGCTTATTCAAAAACATATGCCACAAAGTGAAGGAAAAATAAGCCACAGTAAATTTTTTTTACAATTTCATACATGAGTAATGTTTTTGCATCATTTTCTTCCTTTTCCTCTCTGGCTCTTCCTGTGCCCACCACACTTCTTCACATCCTGAATTTGCTTTGTAGACCAGGCTGGCTTCAAACTCACAGTGATCCACCTGCCTCTGCCTCCCAGGTGCTGAGATTAAAAGCATGCGCCACCACACCCTGCTGACTTCTTTATTAGCATTGTTATACACTCTTTTCACACACACACATCTATATGTGTGTGTTACGATACTAATAAACATCTGTGTGTGCATATGTGTGTGTGCGTGTGTGTGCATGTGTGTGTGAGTGCATATATGTGTATGTGTGTGTGCATGTGTGGGTGTGTGTGAGTGTGTGCATGTGGCTGTGTAGTCACAACCTACTGAGTCCATTCAGTGTTGTTCTGACAAGCAGAAGGCTTCCAGCCCTCTGACTTTTACAAATTAATCACATTTTAAAGAAAGAACTCACAAAAGTTTAGTGATTAGTATCCGAGAATAATAGTATCCAAAGGTATGTGTCTTGTAAAACAAGAATCCAAACTACAATATCACATAGCAGAGAACATCAGAAACATGTATTCACTAATGTGAAGAAAATTCGCTTTAATCAATGCAATCCTACTTTGCATGGGATTTCCAAAAATTCAATCCTCAGAGGTACAGAGTACTGCAGTCACTCCTGGGAGGAAGTGGCATTGAACCAGAGAAACCTTCACTTTGAGAAGCTGAGGGAAGAGCTTCCAAGAACTCAGTGTGAGAGGCCTTGAGCTTTGGAGAAACCAAGAGAAGGGCCATACGGCTAATTAGCCACAAGAAACAAAGTGTCTCACATTGCTGAACAGAACGAGGTGGGGACACAGTGCACAGGGAAAGTCTGTGACTGGATGGCAGACCCATGACGCGTTAATGGGATTGCTAGTGACATGCCCACCTAAGCATGTCCCTTCTCACTTCCTCATTCTCCACCTCTCAGAAACGGCGGCACCCAGGTGACAGGAGACCTGAAGTTTAGTCAAACAACCTAAAAGACCTGCCGTGCTTTAGAAAAAGATTCCGTATCATTTGGCCGTAAAGAATGGAATCCTGTTGTTTATACTTGTTTGGATGGAATGGAAAGACATTGTGCTAAATGAAATAAGCCAAGCACACAAGATGCATGTTCTCTCTCATATGTGGAAATCACAAACCCAGCTGGATGCCACGGTGCACACCTGTAAACCTACCATTCAGCATGCTAAGGTGGGTGGATGAAATTTTTGAGGCCAGCCTGGGCTACAAACATGCACTAAGAAAGAAAAAATAAAGTAGTCACATGATGTGGAATCATAATTTCTAGAGTCTGGGAATGGGCGTCTTACAAGACAAAAGGAGGCTGGATTTCAGGTTTGAGGAATGCATGCTCTATGCATGTCAACACACTATCACACTGGACCTCATTAGTATGTACAATTAGTACATGTTTGTCAAAAACAAAAATAATTCTTTAAATTTCAAAATCACAAATTCAAAACAGTTAAGCCTGATGCAAGTGAAGGCCCTGAAGACAAGGCACCATTATCTTCATGGTAAGTCTGCTTCTATCTCTACACACCATAGGTTGCAATGAAAGTGTTATTTGCCTCTCTGCACCGTTGCACTGGATGATCCTTCTGGGGAGCAGTTCTATCTTGCCCCCCCCCACACACACACACTCAGCACAGTGCTTTCCACAGCAGACTGGGTGAGTCTGGGGGCCTATATTAACAAGTACAGAGACCACCAGCCCCCACACAGTAAAAGCAAAGCCTTTGGGACCTGTCTCTACACTGCTGCTCTTTCTCAGATGCCCATCCTCCGGCCCTGAGCCCTTCAGTGCAGACAGCCTGACCCCAGTGGTTTTCACACCTGCCCTACTTTCCTCTGTGGTCTTCCGCTGCCACCCTTCTTGATCCCTTCCCTCTGCCAGAAGACTCTCCGAACATAATCCCACCATTGTCTTTCTACCAGTGTTCCTTGGTACCAGGAATTCTGCCCTCTCCCCCCTTCCCCCCCACCCCCGTCCTGGCATGCTCATGTCCTATACTTCCCTGAGGGCCCAAAGCTTCCTCCTTCTCTACCAAGCACTCAAATCTTCCCTCACCTACCCCCACCACAATGACCATTGCTCTCTACCATATTTGATTGCTATTTGTGCTCCTTAGGGTCCCCTCAAGTAAGTCTGCACATGCTGTGTCTTTACCCTGTAGCACAGTGACCAGCACCTATGTGGGACACCCAGCATGGAATAAGTCATGAGGGTCTGAGGCCCTTATAGCAGCTCCAACATGGCCAAAGGCCCCTAGAGACTAGCCCAGCCACCCATTGTGGGTTTGATGGGTTTGTTGTTTGTTTGGTGGTGTTTGCTGCTATTGTTGTTGTTTTCACTCTTGGCTTTGTATCTAAAGCAGGAAACAAGAAGCTCAAGCCCTTTCCTCTTCTGAATTGGATGCTATGCATTGTGCTTCTATGTTCCTGTTATTCTGAAATTAAGTATGCAAAATAAAGGAGAACACATCCAAAGATATAGTCATCATTTTGTGACCTCTTAACTAAGAGTAAATATTGAGATATGGTTCTATAAATACAGATGTCCCTCTCCCAAGGACATGTTCCCTGAGAAAGGCACAAATGTGCCTGTCTCCTCCCCCCTTAACCACTAGCCATATGACGAGGGTTATCTTAACTGTGGGAAGTGCTGAGTGAGAGAGTGTTTGAATAAATGGCTACTGATGCACCCAAGGACCTGGTTATTTATCTGTTACACCCATGTTTAAAGTTGAGTGCAAGAAAGCAATAAGCAATGTTTGTCCAGGAAACTGGGGAAAATACTGAAAGGGCTTTGGTATAGACCTGGAACCTTGGGGGAAAGCTCAAGGACATACCACAGAGCTGAGTACTGGGTCAAAGTGAAGCTGGGATCACCTCAGGCAGGAGCCTGAGGCCTAGGCATTGTTGTCCTTTAGAACCTGAAGCCAGGCTGGAGGAGAGGCGCAGAAATACAAAAACTTCCTTACCGCCCATCTGTCCCTGACCTTTCACAAGGTAGTCACACCCTGTTACTAGCCCCAAGGTTCTAGCCAACAAGGAACCAGGAACGTAGAGTTTCTGGGTAAATTGTTGAATTCAGGGGCCAGCACCACCTTCCCATCTATCACAGTCTCTAACAGTGAACGTTGGTGCAGCCCACAGTGTACAAGGCTCCTCTAGCTCTATGCCCTGTTCTGCAGCTTCTCTTGGATCTTCCTGTGATACACAAGGATGCATAAGTCAAGCCACAGGAGACCTGTTGGTTTGAGCATTGAAACAGAAGGGTCATTCATTTCATCTCTACCTGTAAGAGCTGAGTGGCAGAAAACAATAAACAAGCAAGATGTGGTTGTCCAGGAAACTGGGGAAGTAATGATAAAGGGCTTTGGTATAGACCTGGGATCTGGGGAAAAGCTTCAGGGACATATCACTAAGCTGATCTGGTGGGCCAAAGTGAAACTAGGGACATCCTGGTACAAAATAGACCAAGAAGTCAAGCCACAGGACTTCTGTCAGTTTGGCCCTGAAACAGGTGGACCCGTCTATCAATCATTTCATCTACACCCTTAAGAACCATGAATTCTTCTGTCAATTTTTGCTAAGTTATTTGGCTACCACTTCCTGTTAGTGCAAAGGCAGGATTTAGCTTCTAAGCATATCCCTCTGGAGGAAGCAGGACAGAGTTCTGCATGTCTCAGATTTGATAACATCAGCAGACTCCCTCTTCACTACCTATCTTACACCAGGAAATGGCCAAACACTCCACCCGGAACACTCATGATAGCTTGCCTGAAGGCTAAGACAGGGATGCACACGAGAATTACGTCACACTGTGAGCCACTCACCAAGGCAAGCAAACCCTGACTCTCACACTGAGGGTGAGAAAGCTGATCTTTCCCCAAGATGACTCAGTAATTATATTAAATATATATAATTTCCATGCCTTAATTTCTGCTGTAAAACATGACTTTGCTTTTTCTGTTCTTACAGAGACAGAGATCCTTAAGGATACGAAGCTGAGGCAGCTGACCTAAAGACTAGATGGAGTTATGTCACAAGCAGACACCCTGCTCTCTAATGCTTGGTGAACACACTATTGGGTTCTTCAGCTGCCCTATTTCGAAATGGGGGGAAATGTCTGTGCTGGGAGCTAGCTGAAGGACAGGTGTGGGGAAGAGGTCTCTGGCAGATGGGAGATGTTGGGAGAGATAACTGGTGGAAAGGTTTGCGGACTCTATTTCAGTACCTGGATGACTCTGTAGACCTTGAAGCGCCGCAGTGGGACTCATGTGGGGCTGTGCCATTGGCTTTGCCTCAGAAAACCCTCTCTTCTTAGTCAGGCAAGAAGGGACTAAAGGAGACACTGTTATGTAGAGTAAGCAAGTAGCACTACTGAAAACACCAAACACCACCTAAAGCCCAGAAGACAGCTCTACGAGGTCTCCTGAATTCTGCAGAAGGCGCTTTCCAAGGCAGAAGGCGGGAGGAAACCGGCTTGGAAAGGACACTCACATTGAGTTGGTCACACGCATAGGACAGCCGCCTCAGACAGTGGGCGGCTAGCACTGAAAAGGGACCAGCTTGAAGGTGGCACAAACAATTCTCAGTGAGACCGCCATCCCCAGTTCATGAATTTAAAAAACAAAACAAAACAAAACAGACAGTGTTAACTTGTTCAAACCTGTTGCGTGCAGCTGTGACTGGAGTGGAGAAGGAGGCAGCAGTCACTTCCTGGGAGAGGCAGGAAGAGACAGGCCTCCAAGGATACAGGCTAATCAGGAACTCTGCAGCTTCACGTTCTCAGAGATAACAAGGTGGAGAGGGAGTGGAACACCAGCTCAAGAAACAAGTCCGAAACCTGCTCAGAGTCTGTAGAACTGTAAAACAAAATTACACAAAATAACACCGTAAAACAAAATAACACACACGAAACTCATCTTCCTTCCTTCCTTCCTTCCTTCCTTCCTTCCTTTCTTTCTTTCTTTCTTTCTTTCTTTCTTTCTTAATGATTCTTTTTCCTTGCAGTACTGAGGACTAAATCTGGGCCTTGCCCTAGGCAAGCACTTAACATAAGCCTCAGCCTTAATTCTATTGTTTTCTTAAAGTAAACCCAAGGTCTATGCCTTTTCATATATATATATATATATATATATATATATATATATATATATATATACATATACATATATATACATATATACACACACACACACACACCACACACATATATATATACACACACAGGCACATATATATTACATGTACTAATTAATTGTAAAAAACAAAAATTGTAACAGGGAGAACTCAAAGGAGGAAATAAAAATCATTCCCATAACAGCCAGTTAGAGACAGCACCGTAACATGCTGCTGTGACTGCCTCCTGTCTTTGTGTCCTGCTCCCCACCCTCTGCAGAGAACTAGGGAATGACACCCAGAAGTCAGTCTCTCTGCTCCCCGTGAAACTGAACTTCAATGCTCCACAAACATATGGCTGATCCTCAGCAATACCAAAAGGGAGAGATCCTGGGCTCCTTTTAACAAGAATACTGAGCAGGACAGTTGCTGTTGCACCTTCAATGCCGGTGCTCAGGGAGACAGGGGCAGGCCACAGGGCCAGTAAGGAACAGACCAGAACCCCTACCTACCAGCTGTCTGTGCTGTCTTCTTTGTAACCTTTTTACATCATCTTTAACAACGTTTCACTCTTCAAATATTTGCGTGCCACATTATTACAAACGGCTCCAAGCTATTGCCCACATAGTCCCTGACTGGTATGCATTTGAGATCTTTTCCATTTTCACTGTCTTGGAGAGGACATGATTGCCTTCCTCCAATGTCATTCTGTCCACTCAGCAGTGGTTATTTCTTTAGAACAAATTCATAGAGTCTGAACATGGTGGCCAAAGGCTTTGTGCATTCTCAACACAGTTGACAAATAATATCAACACAACTAAATGGCCGTTCTTCCTTTTACAATTCATGTGTTCCATGTGGTTGTAATCCTGTTGATATTGAGAATTATCTTATTTGTATTAATATTCACTAGTTATGAATGAAGTTCTTGATTTCTAAGATCAATAAAGTGTTTTTTAAATTCTTGATTCCTGACGAGTAGAATTTTTCTAAAGTCATTTACCATTTCATAATTAATAAGCATTTACATACACTCTTCAGAGGATATGAGAATTAGAAGAATGTGATCTGAAAAATTTTAATTTCATTCCTCTAACAACTACAACAGAAAAAAAAAAGACAGCCAGCTAACACATACAGGGAATGTTCTATACCTTTCTGGTATTAAAAAGAATATAAATAAGCAAATATTGGACACCTACATTATACTGAACACTTACTCTAAATACCAGAGGAACTATAAAAGAAGACACAATGTCTATGCTCCAAGAATTTAAAAAAATAGTTAGGAAAGAAAACAAGGCAGCAATAGGAGAAGGTTTTTAAACTCAGTTACGCTCTCATCTGGTCTTTCATGGACTGACTTTCCACCTTATTTATGGCCTGGTTGGATCAACCTCAAACCACTGCTGTTATCCGCATGCCTCTCAGCTCACGTGGACTGGGAGCTCAGGGGCAGGGCTGGCGTCTTACTCAGAGATCTGTCATATCACGCCCGTGAGTGGTTTCATAGCACCTTCCTAATTACTCAGTGATGTACATGAGGGGCAAGTTGTCATGTCCTCTGCCCACTCTCTCCTGCCCACTCCCATATTATTAGTTGACTGTGCACCTGAGAGCACCAGGAGCATGGGCCAGAAGCTCAGACACTCTGTGATAACAACAGACATCAAATTGCCATCAACAGCATCGACCTTCAGTTTTGCTGAACCTCTTACCCTGCAGAGTCAAGGGATCTCCATGCAAAAGCTGCAGATTCTGGGGAATTAAGAGTTCTGGTTTTTACTTTATCTCTTGCAGGTGTCCACAGCTCCTAGAACACATGATTGCCACAAGAGTGCTTAGGAAAGGAGTTCTCGGACTGAGTCTGTGTCACTGCCTTCACTGTAGTAGTGTTTACCTCTTTTCCCTGCTCAGCTAATCCAGGCACCTCGCCAGCTCTATCTCTCTGTCCTCTGAGAGCCACTGTGGCCCAACCCCTTTCAGGCCTCCTTTCCTTTTCTCTCAGTCATGTCTCACAGCACCACAGACAAGTTTCCCCTTAAGTATTTCCTAATGTGTGGCCTCCAGGACCATCCTTCTGAATAAACACCTACTTAATTGAAACTCAGTGAGTTGCTTCACACACTGCTTAGAATGGCAGGACATTGGATAAGGAAGGGAGAGAGAAATGGGCATGGGTGGAGGGATGGGGGTCAGGGACCGGTAGAAAAGACTGGCTGCTAAAGCCAGACTTGAACACAACTTAACAGTATAAATAAGGGGGTGGAAAGATGGCTCAGAAGTTCAGGGAATCAGGGTCCCAGGACCCACATGGGACAGGGTTATGGTGGCTCATAACCCTCTGAGAACCCAGTTCTGACACTGTCTTCTGGATTCCAAGAGCACTGCACACATGTACACAGACATATATGCAGGCAGGATACCTATACGCATACATTTTAAGAACAAAAACACTTTTTAAGGGTAAATATGATTGATAACTAAATAATAATGCGAGCATTATCGTTGATGCTTTCTTTCCTTCTCTCTTCCACCTACTTCTGAGAGGCCCTTCATGTGGAGAGAAAAGGCACCAATGCCTGTTGACAAAATAGTGCACTGGAGGATGGGAGGTGAGACAGGCAGGTCTGTGTGCCTTGCTCATGGTCCACTGTGAAGATAACAAGGAGCTTGAGGTTCCAGGCATGCACACGCCACACAAGTGATCTCATCCTTGGTTGAACTCCTCTGCCCCCTGCCCCGTCCCCTTTCTGGAGAAGCTTGCAGCAGTGAAAAGACTGAAGACTGTGGAAGAGGGAAGACCCACCAGAGCAGGAAGCCATTCCCCAGGGGTGTGACCCTGAGTAAAGAAAAAAGAGTGGAAACATCATTCCCCATCCTGTATTGTGCCTCGGCAGAAAATGAAGCTCTCTTACTGAGGACAGTCTCAGACACCTCCCCCGGGTCCCAGTGCATGTCACAACCACCCACTGACCACACCAGCCCCACACTAGGCACTGTATCCTGTGACCTCAAGGACATCACAAGGCATTGTGTGCGTCTTCAGTCCTTCCTTGCTCCAACCCAGGTCTGGCCTGTGTTCTTTCTGTTTGGGACCACTCTTCATCACTTCTTATTCTTTCCCTCAGCAGTACAGTGTTGTTTTTGTTTTTTGTTTTGTTTTGTTTTGTTTGTTTGTTGTGTTGTTTGTTTGTTTTATTTTGTTTTGAGACAGGGTTTCTCTGTGTATCACTGGAACTCCATCTGTAGACCAGGCTTTGAACTCATGGAGATCCACCTGCCTCTACCTCCAGAGTGCTGGGATTAAAGGTGTGCACCACCACTTCCTAGCTTCATTCCTTGTCTTTCAATCCCTCTGTAGTATTTCCTTGCCACATATCTGAGAGGTAGGTTCCAGTTAACAACACTCAAAAGCAAATACAGCAGCTGGAGAGCTAGCTTAGTGGTTAAGAACACTTCTTGTTCTTGCAGAGGACCCAAGTTTTGTTCCCAATAAATTTTAAAAAGAAGAAGAAAGCAAGTACAACTTGGCTTAGTGAAGCACACCTGTAATCCCAGCGTTCAGAATGGTGAGGCAAAAAAAAAAAAAAATGTGCGTTTACAGCCAGCCTGATATAGATAGCAAGACCTTATCTCAAAAATGGATGGATAGATGGATGGATGGACGGACAGATATTCGGATCAAGTATAATCTGAATGTGGGAATGAAAGAAAGAAAGTTAGGCAGTTAGGGACTGGCCCCAGTGTGATTCTGACCCCAATCATCTGGAAAACTCCCCTGATACCAACTTCAAATGCTCCACAGATCAAAGGCCTCTGCGTAAGGAGCTCCACGGGTCAAGGCACCTCTGATCGATAGCATTTAGATAATTGTACTAGCTCATAACAGAGCTCCAATGCAGGGAAGAAAGTCCTCATCTTGTACACCAGGAACCAAATCACCCTTTCACCAGCGGCCCACTGTTGTTTTCTTTGTTCGGTGACCATTTAAAGAAGCAGAACCCTTTCCACTTGAACGATGTTCTCTCTTGGAACACTCCCCAACCCCCGCCTTGGGAGTGTCTCTTTCCCTTTCATTTCTAATTAACTCCAACAACCTCAACAGAGTTGGTTGAAACACTCAGCTCCAAAGTCTGGGGGCTCCGTTCTGTTTTTCATCATCCACAGAACCTGATCCTCGGGTCACAGTAGCTACAAACCCTGCAGTTTTCTGTCTTTGCTGTTACACCCCAAACCCACTTCACCAGCTGCCTCCCACACCTGTTCTCCCCACTTCCCTTCTTCAGTTTACCAGCTCAACCCGCTGCTGTCCGGACTCCTAATCACCCCAGGTGAGGCCAGAACCCACCATCGTCAGATCCAGTGAGACAATTCACTGCAGTCAACGGTATCGTTCACTCTCTGTCTTCAAACTGTCCACGCTTTAGTGAGTATAATGCTACTCTCTCTGTCACTGTGGGTCTCTCTTGGACACTGCATCTAACTGCCGCCCAGTCATGGAGTTTCCTGTCAATCAGCCCTTGTACCGTTGCTTGTTTCTTTGTCTGTGGACAGCAGCACTCCTGGCTGAAGTCCTCCTAACTCCCAGATTTATATGTCTAGTTTGGACTTTCTTCTGGAATGACACATTTGCATATGCAGCTGCAAGCTGCACATCCCTGTCATACATGCCAAGGTCACCTCAGGCTGAACCATCTCAAAATGAATTCACAGTCTTCACCCTGGCCCTAGCCCTGCTCCTGCTGGGATCCCTCTCTTACTCGGTGGCACGACCCACCACCCACCCATCCAGGCAAACCCGACACCCTGAGTCATCCTGAACTTCGCCCTGTATTTGGCAGTCTGCCTCTACGGGCTGCTCCTTGAATAGCCTCATTCTTTCCCAACAGTTAACAGTCTTCTGCTCGGCCCCGACTCTTCTGAAATCACTCCTCTGGAGCATTGCTGCAACCTCATCATCAGAGCCGCTTGTTCCGGAGTTTCCGCTCCCACACTCATTTCCCTACGCAGTCACTAGGGTGATTATCTGACCCCAGATCTGGATATGTCATATTCTTGCTTGAAAACTCCCTATTGTCTGTGGGTAGGATTCAAAACCTTTGGCATGACCAACAAGGCCTCCCATGACTTGGTCCATTCATGCACCAGCACCAGCACCTGCACCGGCCTCTCTTTGTCCCGAACATTTACCTGTTAGTCATTCCCTGCTCACACCGTGCTATTGCACACCCCACACTTCTCTCTTCAGGAACACTCGCCCTTCCTCTGCCATCCTTCAGACCAGCTCACCTACTGTTTATTCTCAAAGGCAGCACAGCCCGTCCCTCACACTTCTGAGGCATTCTCTGCTTACTCTTGATAGACCTGTGTTACATCAAACCAAAAGCAGTTGAAAAGTCCTGCCAAAGGTTGATATATACCTGACAGGTTACACCCTCAAAAATATGAAGCTGGGCAATTCTTACAGCAAGAAGGTGCTGTTACACACAAAGAGGATGAGTCTCCGAAGGTCAGGGAGCTTCAGGTACAACCTGGGAAGCGTGAGCCATGCACAAAGAGAGAAATGAAAGTGAGACAGGCCCTGATACGGAAAGCCGGAAAGCCAGTCTCCATGAGGAATCTAAGGAAATGAAGTGAGGAAGATTCTAGCAAATGAAAAGAATATAGATTTGTGGCCTTAGCATTATTAGTTTCTTTCCTTTTTCTTTTTCCTTTCTTTCCTCGTTTTAAAGACTGGTTTTTGCCATATTGCCTGCAAGCAGGCCTGAAAATTGTGATTCCCCCTGCCTCAGCCTCTCGAATGTTGCGATTACAAGCATGTGCCACCATATCCAGCTAACCTTATCATTTCCATGTGGAGCCCTGAGACACTAAACTACCAGACGAGGCCTACTAACCACCTGACTCTAGATGTTGCCAGCTTGGACACAGCTGTGAACATCCACAGATCTGAATCACAAGCAGCTTCTCTCTTGCACTTACTCAACCTCTGCTCGCTGAGCAAGCAGACATCACCTCTCTGACACAAGCTTCCAGGAGATTCCTAGTTTAGATCATGACAGGGAGCGTCCACAGATTATCCAGTGGATAGAAGGTAATGCACAAGGGCTGCCATCCCTCAGCCCCTGCTGTTGTACCTCTCCTACTTACTTTCTAGCAGCCTTCCCCTACAACCGGAACACAGCAGGAAGACAAGAGGGGCCAGGAGGCTGAGGCATGAGACAACCAAAGAAAGCCGGAACCCAAGACCTCAGATAAAGAAGCAACATTGTGAGGCAGCAATTAAGAGAGGGGTACGTGGAGCCAATGACCCCCACACCTGCACCATCAGAACACTGCCCTTCCCTGCACTCCTTCCTCCAGAGGTCCTGGATGAGGAAGATACGGGTGATAGGCTGGTATAGTTACAGCTGAAGAAAACCAAAGCTATCATCTGATGTCTACAGAACACAAAAGAAGGCAGGGGGTTGCGGGTAACAAGGAATAAAGATAAGGTCCCCTTTTCCTATAAACCCCAAACCAAACACAAATGGTCCCCCCAAAACACACAAACACAAACAGAGGTCCTGGTGAGAACACCCTACCTACCCTCTGTCCTTACTTAATTCTCTGACAACCAACCCAACTTCTCACCTCCTCAAGTGTCCTATTCTTGTCTTAAAGCCCAAGGTCCTAGGAGCAGAGAAGGTGTTTCCTGCCTGGAGAGGAGACTAATCAGAAGATTTCTGGGGTCCTGCAAACAGCCTCAACCCTGCTCACATTTTTCACTCACCAGTGGAAACCTTCATATTGCTATTCCCCTCCCCCATTGTCCTCTGAGACTGAGATAATGGCTTTTTGTTGACAAAGTTTCACAAGGAAATGGAATTTGTTGTCCTCCTTTCCACCTCCCTTTAACCAGCTCCACCCCATGTCAGCTGCAGTAGAAGGCACCAGCTAGCTGAGCCACATAGGGGTGTCCTTGAGGAGGACATACAGTCCTGACTCACCTTTCATTGCTCAAGAAGGGAAAGAAGCCTGGAGGAAAGAAATGGGCAGCTTGAAGGCACCAACTCAGTAGAATCTCTCCAGTAATAATAAGAAGAAAAAAAAACATTCATTGGGTGTTTTCTCTTTGCATATGTTATCTCATTAAAATCTCCCAACAAACACAGAGTGTGAAATCCCATTGTGGCCCCACGATAGAGGAAACTGGGCTGTGAGATGCTTGGAGGCCACACAGGTAACAAACAGAGTCACAGACACACACACGCTCACCAGCCTACTTCAGAGATCTGGCTGTCACCAACCACTCAGGGGCCCTCAAAAATATGAAAAACAAAACAAAACAACAGCCAGCTAACACACACAGGGAAGAGGAACCTCCTCCTCTTTGCATGGATGATGATGGTGTACCTGTTATCCCATCAGATATAACTCCCCGAAGATTAGAGACCACTTTCTGATGGTGTCTTGGGATTAATGGCAGCTAGAACATAATGCTGACAAACTGAAACACATTTAATAAGTGTGACTTATTGGCTGCTATTGAAATAGTTTTTCATCAGGTAATGTTTTTCCTCTACAGCAAGATTTCATGATTGCAGTATTACTGATGTTTCAAGCCAGATCTGTCTTTGTCATAAGGATTGTTCTCTGTGTTAGAACACCCCCTGACCTCTGCCTCCTAGATTCCAGCTGCACCCTCAGACGCCGCCTATGTGGCAGCCTCAGATACCCCCAGACATTGTCAGATGGCTCCTCGGTGTCAAAAACAACCCTCACAATTGGGCACTGTTGCTTGAGAGTAAACAAGTAAGTAGAATAAAACCTCTCAGACCTCTGCCAAACAGCCTTTAGTACTCACAGTCAATAAATGAAAATTCCTGGGAATCATTAGAAAAGCCCCAGAGCATCGTTTCAAAAAACAAAACAAAACAAACAAACAAAAAAAAACAAGACATCTCTTCCTGTTGTCCTGAACCAAATTGCTTCTTGTATATAGGAAACTTCACGATGGGACGTCATGAGCTAGTGGGAATATGTAGGCAGCTGAGCCTGGGTTCAAATCCCAGTGCAAAGTCCCAAGTCGCTCTGTAAAGAGGTAGAGCAGAAATAACCATCTAACTCTCAGCCCTGTACACACCAGCTTTGCTCAGTCCATAGGGTATCACCTTACCTCCATTCCTACAACGGCTCACAGCTGTGAGGAATACATACAGCCCGTGAAAGCAACTGTTTAGTACAGTTTGGCCCCAAAAGTCTTGAAAATAGCCACTTCTTCTGCTCCTATTTGTCACCAGACCCTTGAAGTCAGCGGAAACTTTGGTTTGTTTGGGTCTTTTCCTACATGAACTAAGTCAGAATCTCTGGCTGAGGGTACATAGCATATAACTATCAACATATTCATTCGTAATAAAGTAACATTGCCTTTCACGTAATTTTATTGATTCCAGAAGTTATAGTATAATATTCATGTTAATTCTAAAAATGTTATATTACATTAATCATTTTCTACTAGCAAATTATACATGGCCTATCTGAATCAAAACATTTCCATATGCCATCTCTTATATTCTTAAGATGAAAATATTTCATTAAAATGTCTGCATATTTATCTATCTCCAGATTGGCTCTTATGTATTCAGTGTATATGTGAGGATGACCTTGAATTTTTGATTCTCCTTATTCACCTCCCAAGTGGTGCTGGGATTAGAGGTATGTACCACCATGGTCAGTTTATTTATTAGCTGAGGATCAAACCTAGGTCTTCTTAAGAAAGCACTCTACCAACTGAGTTACATCCTTAGCCAGAATGTTTGATGATTACTCAAAATTTTTATGATATTAGTGAGCAAACAGACATAGGTTATTTGGCAATATTTATAAAAATAATGTCTTAAGTAGACCAAAAAGTATAAATAATTATTTTTAAAATAAACATTGACTTTTAAGAAAGTATCAAATATTTTATGATATTTAAAAAAAAACTTATTGTTTAAGTGGTGATCTTCAACCAAAAAATATGCTCAGAACATGACTTTTCGTTTAAGTCTTTCTCAATATTTGGGGGAACAGTCCTACAGATAATTCTGACATTAGTGTATCAATAACAAATTACATGTATAGCACAATTGCAGCTTTGAATGTGTCTAAAACAGGATCTGTTTGTTATCAGGAAAGTAGATGGGGTCGTTTGTTCTGGCTCTCAGGAGAGATAAGGTACCATAGAGTGGCAACACTCGAATGCTCCCACACAGGATCACAGCAGCACCAAGGGAAAAACCAGTTGACCATTAATGGCAAACACTATTAGCATTTAGGCAATAAAATGAATTCAAGGGTCCTCCTGTTCATCATATGACAGTTAACAAAGATGGTTTGGGGCTGGGCTCGGGGCTGATCTTCATAGCCAAGTTGTGAATAACTGGGCCTACCACTTGAAAGTGTGTGTATATGACATCACACACCTCTTGGGACCAGGGCTTCTCTTCTCCCAGGGCCAAACACACCACCAAACAGCACCAAACATAGAGACATTTGGCAAACATTTGACAGGATGAGTCTTATCCTCCCCTTGTATCCTTATTCTTTCTACCTTTCTTTTCGATGTACTCTTAAGTCTGTACTTTTTAAATCTGGTGTTTCTCTAAGATATCCAAAATACCTCCTGTCCTAGCTAGGGTTTCTGTGATAAAACACCCTAACCAAAAGCTGATAGACTAGAATCAGAAGGAAGGAGAGGAAGACCTCCCCTATCAGCAGACTTGGGGAGGAGCATGCGTGGAGAAGGGGGAGGGAATGTAAAATTGGGAGGGGAGGAGAGAGGGATTTATGGGGGGATACAAAGTGAGTAAAGTGTAATTAATATAAATTAAAATTAAAAAAAGAAAGGATAGATAGATAGATAGATAGATAGATAGATAGATAGATAGATAGATAGATAGATAGATAAAAGAACAGGAAAAAAAAAGAAAAAAGAAAATGCCGGACAGACTTGCCTATAAGCCAATATTATGGAAGCATTTTCTCAAGAGAGAGTCTCTCCTCCCAAATGGCTCCAGTTTGTGTCAAGCTGACATAAATGTAGCCAGGACAACTACCTGAATAGACTAGGGTATTAGAAAACCGATATACTTTACAAGAACTGGAATGAGGAAAGCCCCCTGAGACGTCTACTTAATTTTATGCCTGGAGAGGAGTCTCCATCACAGCTTTGTCAAGTCTCTGCTAACTCACAGCTCAACCTGGGAGTTCCAACGAACACTGCGCTGACGAATCTCCCCTGTGCTTTCTCACTATTGAGCCTGCTGCTTAAACAGTGGAGACAACACTCTGGAGTTTCTTGATAAAACACTACACCTTTCAGAGCCATTTCTAAGCGTGGTTGGTCAGGAACCAAGAGAAGCCTTACGTTTTCAGTCCCTGGTATGGTTTGCTTAGCTCTCTGCAAGATGCTGCAATGGGCTGCTCTTTCATTCTTGCCTCTCAGGGAGGAGGCCACATACAAACCCACCTTGCAGTGTCCAAGCACCCACCCCCACCCTAACTCTTCCTCCTCTATGGGTGACACCTCTCTTCCTTCCTCTTCTGTTTAGGCACGGGAAACACAGTGCCGTGTGACTTCTCTTGTCTTATTTCACTTCCTCTCCCGCCAACCCACTCTCACCAGCCCACCAGTGTCCTCAACACTTCAGTGTCTGCCTTAAAATTAATGAAATCAACTTCTTCTTTCGGGGAGGCCACGGGGCCTAACCTTGGGAAGCCGATCAGACCCAGCCTTTCAGGTCCTCCTTAAATACCCACCCATGCCTTTCGCTAGAGCAACACAAGGCATTTCTGAATACCTCACAAGGCAAACTTTTAGGTTCCTGGTTTCTAGACTGTGGCTATCAGAAGCCTAGATATGGCACCAATTTTTTTTAATTTTTTCAAATAAGGACATTTAAAGATAAACAATTGAGATAAGATGAAATTATCTGAAATATATATGATTTCATTTAGAAGGGATATTTAGACGAAATATCAAAAAACTGAGGTGAAGAGGCAAAAGATCAACCCTGAAAGCATCCATTCAAAAACGTAACAGGTGATATTTAGGAACATATATACATATACAAATACATGTTCCCATGCAAAGACAACAAAAAATGATGCCATGAATTTGAAGGAGAGAGGGGAGGTGTATATAGGAGGGTTTGGAGGAAGGAGAGGGAAGGGGGAAATGTTGTAAATAATCTCAAAAATAAACAAATTGAAAAACTAGGGCAAGCAAGATGGCCAAGCAGGTAAAGCTAGCTGACACTAAATATGATGCCTGGAGTTTGATTCCTAAGACCTGCATGGTACAAGGAGAGAATGGATTCCCCCAAATTGTCCTCTGACCTCCACCCAGTTACGTACACACATACAGGATAAAAATAAATAAATGCAATAAAAGAATTTTAAATGTTGCCAGGCATGGTGGCGCATGCTTGTAATCCCAGCACTCTAGGAGGCAAACGCTGCCAGATCACTGTGAGTTCAAGGCCAGCCTGGCCTACAAAGAGAGTGCAGGACAGCCAACAAAGAAACTACACAAAGAAACCCTGTCTCAAAAACAAAACAAAACAATAATAATAATAATAATGTTAAATTTTTTAAAAGATTTTTAAACATAAAAACCTTCAACCTCAGAGTTCCTTCCAACTTCTAGTGTTGCAACACAGAAGAACCTGTGCAGTCATTCAACCAAGATGTCTGAGGAAAACCCAGACCCAAGACCAACTAACAAGGACAAAGAGGTTGAGACTTTTGCCTTTCGGGCAGAAATTGTTTCGTTAATGTTATTGATCATCAATACTTTCTACTCAAAGAGATCTTTCTGTGGGAACCCATTTCAAACTCGTCAGACATTCTGGATAAAATCAGATATGAAAGCCTGGCAGATCCCAGCACCTACACTCTGGGAAGGAGTCACACACTGATCTCACTCCCAATGACCACCCTCACCACCGCAGATTCTAGAAGTGGAGTGTCCAAAGCCAATTTGGTTGATAACCTCGGCCCTGCACTCACCTTGGAAGCAAAGCCTTCAAGGAGACTTTGCAGCTGGTGTGAGCATCTCTGTGATGACCTGTTAGGTGATGGGTTTTATTCTCTGTATTTGTTCTCTGGGAAAATGGATGTGATCACCAAATAGGATGGTGGGTAACATGTCTGGGAATCCTCAGCAGGGGACCAGTCACAGCAAGGACCGAGGACTCTATGGGTCTTGGAACTAAAGTTACCCGGTACCTGAAAGATGATCAGATGGAATGCTGACAGGATAGACGAATCAGGGAAATCAGTGATGATGAGGATAAAGAGAAGGAAGAGGAAGGAGAGGTGGCAGCATTAACCCCAGCGCTCCAGAGGCAGAGGCAGGTGGATCTCTGTGAGTTCGAGGCCAGCCTGGTCTACAGAGTGAGTTCCAGGACAGCCAAGGCTACACAGAGAAACCCTGTCTTGAAACACTCCCCACCCAAAACAAAGAAGAGGGTTAGGGAGAAGAGACTAGAAGAGGTGAGGGGAGGAAGGTTGGGGGAGGTCTTCGGATTTAAACCTGAAATAGTGTTAGTTCTGAAGAAGGAGGAAGAGAAATGAAGAAAGAGAGGAAGGAGAGAGAATGAAAGGTGACAAGGAAAAAAAAAATCTGATTAAGGAAAACTACTCTGAGCAAGAGGAACTCAAGAAAACAAAACCTGTTTAGACCAGAAATGCCGATGACACTAAGTATGATGCATGATGTAAGAGCCCACAGCTGGGAAGAGTCTCTGGAGATGGAGTGTTTTTTCCGTTGAAGGACAGTTGGAATCCCGAGTTCCTTTTTTGTTTCAAGATGTGATCCTTTTGATATATTTGAAAACAGAAGCGGGGGAGGGGAACAAAAACACACACACACACACAAAAAAAAAAAAAAAAAAAAAAACAAAAGAGCTGTGTCTACAGAGTTCTCATCATGGGTAACCATGAGGAGCCAATCCCCAAGAATGAATTTCATTAGAGGAGTGGCGGGTTCCAAGGAGTTCCCACTAAAGAATTCTGATGAAATGTTGAAAGAAAAAAAATGTTGAAAGTTGTCAGGAAGATTTTGATGGAAACATAAATGTCCACTGAATCTTCTAAAAACCCTGGAATTCGTGGAGACTCCTAAAGCCGGAAGAAGGTTTCAGAGCTGTGATCCTGTCTCTGGCCTTATTCTGACCGTGAGAAGCACCAAAATGAAGGCAAACCAGAAGCATGGTCTCTTCTACCACATGGCTAATTGGCCTCTGCAAATGATCTGTACAACGGAGCTCATTAACAAGCAGTGTGCTCAGGCTGAAGAAGATTAAAGGGAAGACCTTGGAGTCAATCACCCAAGAGGGCTGGGACTCCCAGAAGAGGAAGAAGAGAAAGAGAAAAAGGAAGATAAAAAGACAAAGTGAGAAAACCGTCAAAGACCTCATGTGTGGGAGAGGTGGGAGCAGAGATCCTGTCAAGCCGATTGGTGACATTCCCATGTTCTATTGACACAAACACGTACTGGTGGACAGCAACGAAAGGTGACCAGGCAGCAGACAGACCCTTGACAGAGGCTGACAAGGACAAGTCTGTGAAGGGTCTCATCTCTTGCTGTCTGGAATCGCATTCTTGTCCACTGGCTTCCTTGTGAAAGAGGCCCAGACCCCTGCTGCCAGGGCCTACGGGATGGTCAGACCTGCTCTCAGACTGAGAAGGACAACCTTACTGTGGGCGACTGAAGAGTGGCAGCCCTTGAAGGAGACAGCAACACATCATACGTGTAGAATAAGACCATGATTCTCTAGGAGAAACACTTATTCACTTGTTCAATGCTTACCTTCACCCCCTCTGAGGAGACATTTCCCAGGATGCTTTGTTCTGTTTTGTGCTATCTGTTCTAAGGTTCTCTAAGGCATGATACTTGACAAGCAGAGAGGACTTCTTTAAACCCTCAAGCAATGCCCCAAGCCTCAGGCTATAAAGCAAAGCTGGTAACACTTTTTCCAGTTTTGCCTTGATTTATTTATTTTTAAAATATCTTTAGCTAATTTTTTTTAGAATTTTATACAATATATTTTGACCATAGTCGCTCACCTCCCTCAACTCCTCCTTTGTTGTGAAACCGTTTTTAATAGTCTTATTTTATCTAGTGAGCATTTGGGCCTGTGTGCATGTCTACGCACCACATGCGTGCCTGGTGCCTGTGGAGGTCAGAAAGTGTCAGACCCCCTGAGCTGGCTTTACAGGTAGTTTTGAGCCACCGTGTGATTTCCAGACCCTTTGTTGTAAAATTTAGTGTAAGGCCTTATTTACCTTGTGGTCCAAAGTGTTTTCAGAGTCATGGACTTCTTGGAAGATCAAATCTTTTGTCACCGTGTTCTAAGATACGTCTTAATTTTTAGAACAACAACAACAAATGTTAAAATGGCTTGAGTTTCATCCTGAAGGATCTGCTTCCTAAATCTTCCACCTCTTGTAGTTAGTTTAGCATGGATTAGTACTTTAGGAATAAGTTAAACTGAAACAGGATGGTGGGAGGGATTCCCCACAGCTTCTTTTCCACAGTAAAATATTGAGGAACAAACCTCTAACTTCCCCATGACCTGTAAAACTGAATGGGAAAGAGCCAAACCAGACTTATAAATGGAAATGTCCTGTCCAAGTCACATTCTGCTCTAAAGGGTAAATACAGATGAGAGAGACAGGGTAGGAAACAAACCAGAATAAAAGGCAGTCAAAAGTGTTCAAATAAACGCATACATTTGGTTTTCTTTCTTCCTTCCTTTCTTTTTTTTAATCTTACCACTTTGTTCTTATTTCTATCCTTCTACAAAGACAAGTAAGGGGTTTCCCAGGCTGTCTCTGGGGGCTGTGGCCAGCCTGGAATTTGACAGCTGACTATAGTGTCCCCTTAGGCACAATGAGCTTGAGCAGCCAAACACCAAAGTAAAGACCACTGACACAAGCCCAGCCATCAAAATATATCATCATGTACATCACACTGTGCGCTTAAAAGCACAATCACATAAAATGAGGACAGTGGCGTGATCAGAGAAACCCTTGAGCCAAGACATAACAACGCACTGCTTTAAGGACCACAAACAATGAGGAGGCTAGGCAAGAGTCTCAGATGCACTAGAAAGCATACATATGGCAAGTTAAATTAGGCTGTATTTTGGCTACATCTGAATGGAAAACACCAAGCTGAGTGCACACATACTAACTAGCCAACCAGGAGAGCTGTCTGGCGAGGGTTTATATAGCATGGAAGCTATACAATATGGGAGCTACACAATAGGAGAGCTATACAGTGGAAGAGCTATGTAGTGTTAGAGCTACCTAGTAGAGGAACTCTGGCCAGTAAGAAGACATATGGCCAGGATCCATATACTTCTATGCTTGGAGCAAGTTCTTTCATTTTTCCTTGCTGTTTCCTCAATCGTGTTTGAAGGGGCAACACGACAATTCTTTCTCAGGAGAATTTGAGGTTAAATTTCCTAATGTGATATATAACAGTGAACTGTATTGGGGAATAAGAAGTCTAAAATGCTGATCACTGTGACCCTTGAAGCACAGAGGCTACCCTCATGGCTGTGACCCGAACCACTATAAGGCAACAGTCAAAGGCACAGTTAAGTCAGCACCTACAGGCTTGAAGGTAGAGGCTCTCTGGCTCCGTGCCCTCTGGCCCTTCTAGTGAGACCAGCCCACTAACATGCCATGGGATGGGGAGCCCTATCCCAGAAAGGGAGTCACTTGTTGCATCGTTGCCTTCAAACCCGGACACCATCCTCCTGCAATCATTCAAAAGGTTCGGGCAGGTGAGCTCAAGCCTAGGGTTCTCAGGCCTGCGATCCAAGCCACATCATGACCACACTGTTGACATACTTAGGAGACAAGATCGAAACCCCAGGGCTCCTCAGACCAGCAATCCCTGCCTCCACCGGCGGCCACTTCTGGTGGATTTAAGGGACTCTCCTTTTAAACTTGGACCTTAGAGGGACAGGTGCTTTCTATTCCCTGATAGCCATCTTTCCCAGAGGGACCAATGAGATACTGCAGCAATTGGTGAACTTTCTACAGAAAGTAGAGGGAAGGAGAAAGAGGAAAGAAATGAGGAAGGAAGGTAAGAGAAGGGGATAAAAAGCAAATTATCATATTTAAAACTTTTAAAATACTGTTCTGACAGCCTACCTGACCCCTCAAAAAATTCACATACAGCTCTCATTTAATATTCAGAAAAATATCCAGAATTGATGCTTTGATCCCAATTCTTAGAAAAAGAGATTTGAGCTGGAGGGGTAACTCGAGGTAGGACTGCTGTGCCTAGCAAGCCCAAGGCCCTGGGTTTAATTTCTAGCCCTTACCTCACCACCACCACCCCAAAAAAACATGGAGACTAGAGTTTGAATAGTTTAGAAAAAGCCAATGTTATGTACAACAGTGGACACTAAGCCGTGTCATAATTCATCACCCCCGCTCACCTACGGGGCCCACAATATAAATAAAAGCATATATTGAGATGAAATTCACAAGCCATAAAATTCACCCTGGAGGTCTTTAGTTCATTCTCAGGGTTTCAATGTCATTACTAGTTCCAGAGCATCTCCAACCCTCCCAAAGAAGCAGCAATTAGCATCCAATTCACTTCCCTCCTTCCTCCAGGCCTGACAACCAGACCTGGCAACCGATTTCTGCTTCCTATATCTGCAGAGGAGTTGCCTATTCCAAACATCCACATAAGAGAAGTCACACAGCACATGGCCTTCTGTGGCGGGCCCTTTCAAAGTATAATCTGCCCCAGGATTCTCCACTGGCAGTTCGTGAAGCTATACTTCATTCCTGCTTTTCAGTGACATTCCATTGTAAAAACAACACCACATTTTGTTTATTTATTCAAAGCAGAGTTGGGGTTATTGGGAGGAATGTTTCCATAAACAATCATGTAGATAGTTTTGTGGGGATTCAAGGTTTTTATTCCTTGAGATAAATATCCAGGATTGGAGTTCAGGGGCCATACAGTAATAACTCTGTGTTTAACTGATTAGATGCCAAACATTTTCAGTAGGCAGCCACATCATTTTATATTCCTGCTGGAAATACACAAGTGTTCCAAGGAGGGTCTCTATGCTACACCAACGACCGAGTCATTGTTACCCATCTAAGGTTATAATCCGTGCCCCAAATCCAGGTCCAGCCACCCATCTGCAATAAGACAAAAGAACCACACTGAAAGGGACACTTACTTATGTGACCACATTGAGAACACAGACTTGAAGGGATCAGTGACTCTCCTTGTCTCTCTTCCCAATATGGCCACGCTGAATAAATCTCCTTCTCCTGTTTTTCACTTTTTTCTTTTCTTTCTTTCTTTTTGTTTTTGTTTTGTTTGTTTTTGTTTTCTTTTATTTGTTTTGGGTTTTGTTGTTGTTTCTGTTTTTGTTTATTCCAGACAGGGTTTCTCTGTGTAGCCTTGGCTGTCCTGGACTCGATTTGTAGGCCAGGTTGGCCTTGAACTCACAGAGATCCACCTGCCTCTGCTGGTATTACAGGCATGCACATTGTTCCCAGCTTAATTGGCTCTTTTAATTGGTTTATTGAGGGCAGGCGGCCAGACCTGACGTGGTGCACAGGCTGTGACCCCCAACTTTGTTAACATTATTGTTATGTCTGTGGTATAGGATGTCATTGTTTTCATTTACATTTTTCTAATGACTGATGTTGCTGAGTGTCCTTCTACATGCATATTCGGCACACTATTGCTTTGGAGAAAGTATTCAAACACTCTGCCCATCTATACAAACACAAACACACACACAATTTTAATTTTTTTTTTTTTGAGACAAGGTTACCCTGGCTGTCCTAGAGTCTCTTTGTAGACCAGGCTAGTTTCAAATTTAGTGATCCACCTGCCTCTACCTCCTGAGTGCTTTATTTAAAGGTGTATGCCACTATTACTCATTTCACACACATTATTCTTACTAGATATATAAGATTCATAATATCTTCTCCAATTATGTGAGCTATCTTTCACCTTCCTTGATAGTGGCTTTTGAAAAAAAAATTAGTTCTGATAAAGTCTAATCTATCTTTTTTTTCTTTTTCTTTTCCTACTTTTGTCTTGGGTAGCACACCTAAGGAGCCATTGTCCCAACAGAGGCTAGAAAGATTACACATTTTCAGTTTTACATGCAGGTCCGTGGTTCATCAAGAGTTAACGTTTATATATGGTCCGACCTCATGCTTTCGTATATGGATAGCCAGTTATTAACAACATCTGTTGAAAACACTGTTCTTCCCCCATTGAACTATTTTATTCCCTTTGTCATATCATTAGTTGGTCAGGGTTAGGTAATATGACTCAATGGTACAGCGTTTGCCCGGCATGTGCAAACCCTGGGTCTAAGCCTAAGAACCAGAAAACACTCAATAAGTCACCTGCTCATAAACACAGGGGATTACTTCTGCCTTGTTGATCTACATGGCTGTTTGCAGGCCATTACTGTCCTGTCCCATCATACCTCTGTCGTTAGTTTTAAAATCAGTCAAACTGCTTTGTTCAGTTTTTCCAAGATGATTTTAACTCTTCTGGGTACTTGCAGTTTTCAGTGTATGAATCTTGCATTCCTCTTGTTAACTCTATTCAGGTGAGCAATCTTAACATTTACTCACACTTCATGCAGCCAGTTTAAATCTGTTGGACAATCTTAGTAGTTTCTAAAGTAGTAGTTTTTTACTATTAGATATTGTCTTAGTCAGTGTTCTATTGCTGTGAAGAGACACCATGACCATGGTAACTCGTAAAAAGGAAAGCATCTCATTGGAGCTGGCTTGCAGTTTCAGAGGTTTAGTCCATTGGCCTCATGGTGGGAAGTACGGCAGCCTACAGGTGCTGGAGAGTAACTGAGAGGTCTACATCTAGGTCACCAGGCAGCAGGAAAAGAGAGACACTGGGCCTGGCTTGAGCATCTGAAACCTCAAAGCCCACTCCCCCAGTGATACACTTCCTCCGTCAAGGCCACACCTCCCAATTCCTTCCCCTTCCATCAAGGAGCACAACTCCCTAATGACTAAGCATTTAAACAGTTGAGACTGGGGGAGTCGTTCCTGTTCAAACCACCCCAGGGGCTGGTGGTTTTCTGTGAGCTCACCTATGAAACAGGTGGATCTCTGTGAGCTCAAAAAATAATCAGTTTAGTTTACTGTTGGGATTCTAACTGCGAAACTCTATGTTTTTAAAACCATCCCTGTCTCTTTATTGTTACTCTTTATTTTGATCAGGCATAATTTTATGCCCCTTCCTTCAACTCTTTAATTCCTAATTCTTTAAATATATTAATATATTATTCATTCCTAATAATTCCTAATTCTTTAAATATATTATTATCTAGTAAATTCAACAACTGGATTCCTTCAGGTACAGTTTCTGTTTACTGATAAAGTTTCCCTTCTTTCTGGACCACAGTTTGTTGGGGGTTTTTTGTTGTTGTTGTTTTCTGTTTTTTTATATGTATTGTAGTCCCCCTCTCCCCTGTGCTGAGAATCAAATTCAAAGTCTTGTGTGTATTAGGCATGCGCTCTGTCTGTGAGCTACACTCCTAGCCCCATCTTGTAACTCTTTGCTGAAGGCTGAACATTCACACACTATGATGTGTCAACTCTAACTAAGTACTAGATTCCCTCTCCCTCCCTGCAGCTGTTGCCTGTTGCTACTGCTGTTATTGGTTTCTGAGTTCCTTTTACTGATTTTAGTGTCTGAATTCCTTAGCATGATGATCCCCAGGTCTCCATTTAGTTAACTTTCCGGCTGGACTAATGAATGGATATTCCCAGGATTTGCTGAACACTTGTCCCTCTATGTTCAGATCTTGTCTTCTGTGGTCAGCTGGGCAGTTTATGCTCTAACTTTAGAGTCTTCCTGTTTGTGAGAGTCTCAACATGTATCAAAGGTGAGAGGGGTTTTTCTGACCCTTTCCTAGTCACATGTAAAACCATGTGCACACAGGAACTAGCTTTCCAGGAATCTGTTGGAGCATTTGAAATTCTCTATGAATATGTTTTATGTTGTTGTTGTTTTAATACAATCTCTTGATCCCAATGGAATCACTGCCTCAAGACAATGCTTTAAAAACCTGCTTTGAACAATACCCTATTAATAAGGCTGTTCACAGAGAAAGTGCTTAATCCAATCAAAATAGTCATAAATTCTAAGAATGCAACTTTATAAGAATATTCCAGAAAAGTCACACAGACAATTCACCAGAGATGCAACTACTTTGGAAGACCCCAAACCTGGATTATTCGATCAGTTACTACTTTTCTGGCCTCTACAGTTGCCATAGTAACTTGTCAATTTCTGTGGCCACCATGGCAATGAGGTTAGAAATTAGGTCCAGACAAGATAAAATGCCAGTGCAATCACTGTTTTCAATGACATCCAACCAATCTGTTTACTTACATTCATTTCCAGATTAATCCACAAGATGACCAACAGAGCAAACTAGCCAGGGCCCAGAGGGTGCTGGTGGAGACTGAAGCACCAAGGACCATGCATGGACTGGACCTAAGCCACCTACACAGATGGGCAGCTTGGGCTTCGTGTGAGTTTCCTAGTAAGGAGAGGAGGGGTTATCTCTGACGTGGACTCTGTTGCCTGCTTTTTGATCACTCCCCCGCCTGAAGGGCTGCCTTGCCAGGCCACACAGGAAGAGGATGCATTCAGTCCTGTTGAAACTTGATATGCAGGCTAAGAGAGAAGGAGGTTAAGGCTGGGAGGACAGGAGGCAGAGGCCTACAATAGAGATGTAAAGTGAATTAATTAAATAATTAAAAAGAAAACCTTTGGTTAATTTCTAAAGGTTTTTGAAAAGCAAATTTTGACAATTATTGCTGATATTTCCACTGCTAGTGTTGAACTGCTAGATTTTCCAGAGATCCCCAACCAAGACTTCATGTTTCCTTGAAGGGACACTTAAAATATTACCTGTGATTCCGTTCCTATAAATACTTCTGCAGACAAAGGGTGCTTGATACCAAGCTTAATTACCTGAGTTCAAGACTCATAACCCACGTGGAGGAAGGAAAGGACCAATTCCCACAAGTTCTCCTCTGACCTACACACACACACACACACACACATACATACACACACAAACACACACACATACGTCCACACACAGACACACACAGCACAGGGGTAGGGAGCATATACAAATTAATTAACTAAACATTTAAAAACTATTGTCTTGGTTCAATAGTATTTTTATTTCACCCACAAAGTAACCTGCTTCTTCTCTCTCATCTCCTTCAGTGAGTAAATCATAAAATTTTAGGAGGAGTGGGAATAGGAAAAAATATCTTCTAAGTTTTAAAAATAGTTTCCCTGTGCTCTGGCACCATGGAGGGAAGTTTCAGGAACAATGTGGACTACAATGTTTCTTTCCAAATAAACAAATAACACGTGCTGGAGGATGTATTCAGTCGGCAGAGTGCCTGCCTATCTTTCAGGAAGCCCTCCATCCAACCCTCAGTGCCGCATCAACTGGCTGTGATAGTGCACCCCTATAATCCCAAAACTTGGGACGTTGAAGCAGGAGGAACAGATTCAAAGTCCTAGACTGCAGCCACGGCCCAGTGGTTAGGAGTTCATGCTGCCCTTGCGGAGGACTCACACTCAGAACCAACGTCAGAACTGCCTATAACTCCAGTTCCAGCAGGCCTGACACCTCTGGCCTTCCAGGGCAATTGCTTTCACACGCACACACCCGCAGGCACTCACACAAACATGGAATTAAAAATAAAATAAACCTCAGGTGTGGTCATACACACCTTTAATCCCAGCACTCAGGAAGCAGAGGCAGGCAGATCTCTGGGAGTTGGAGGGCAGCCCGGTCTACTTGGCAAGTTTTGGGCCAGCCAGGCTACATAGTGAGCACGTGGCTCAAAAATTAAATAAATGAAATAAGTATATATTTTTAAAAGGTTCAAGGTCATCCTCATGTCCAGAGAGCTTGAGGCAAGCCTGGAATGCCTGAGACCCTCTATCTTAAAAATAAATAAGTAGGGCTGTCGTGGTGAAGGCTCTGTGACAAAAGACATCTGCCACTACACCTAACAGCTTGAGCTCAATCCTAATGACCCATGTTATAGAAGGAAAGAAATGACTCCTGAAAGTTGTTCTCTGACCCCTGACAAACACGCACACGCACACGCACTTTGTGGCTTTTCTGTCTTCCTATCTCTTCAAGCCCCACACAGGATCAACAAATGTAATTTTAAAATAAGAAAATAAATACCCAGGCGTTCCAGGTCTAGACTAGTTGTAAGATGATGTGGAGACTGGAGGAGATAAAGACAGCACCCTTGCCTGTGTTTCTGTGGATTAAAGCAGGGCTTCCAGATAGACCACCTACGTGCGAATTACTCAACTGTGGACTTCCACTTTCTGGCATTTACCACTTCTCGCCAGCCCTTTCCACTTCTTCAGCTATCGGGTGCTGAGATGAGGGACATGTGAAGAAACTTGCCAGTCTTCTTGGGCAAAACTGGAATTGGTAAAGGAGCATTGGTGACACAAAGAGTAGAGGTTGGTGATTCATTCTGGTGATGTCTTGGGCCAAATTCCAGAAGGCAGTATTTTCAGGAGGGAGGGAGGGCAATTTGCATGCATGACCTCACCCAGAAGCTCCAGCCCCGGAGCATATATAAACAGGAGAGCCGTCACTCCTCACCAGTCTTACTACCTCCAGGCCCAGCAATCCAGACAGACCGCGACCATGGCTGTGCTTTGTTCCGTGCTGCCACACCTTGGGCTGCTTGTGTTCATGGCTCTGTACTTTTCTCCCGCCTTCTCTGCAAGTGATAACGACTCCTGCATGATCTTCTATAAAGAAGTCTTTACCCCCGACAACTTGGGTATCAGCATCACGAAGGCTAACTTCTCTGACCCAACCTACACAGGTGAGTGAAAGCCACTCATTCTGCTGTCCTTGGTTCTCCACAGAACCTTAAGCAGACTCTCAGAACGTACCCCTCCATTGTTGCTCTCAATGCCTGTGTGTGAACAAGGTGGGCCCTGGGGAGAGGTGACTAATCTGTGAAAGAGTGGGTTGGAAGGACCATTTCTGTAGTTTCCTGCCCGTGACTAAATCACAGGTGGTGTTAAACCCCAAGTGCCCAAAGGAACTAACCCCAAGCCATATCCCACCTAGGCAAAGATCTGGCCGATTTAAATGGGCATTGTGTTATTTTGAGGGATTTCATTGCCGTCTACAATTCTTTTACATCCCCTTGACAAAATGACTGTACCCTCAGGACACCAGGGAGGATGATTTGCATTTAGTGGAGGAGGAAAACCGTGTGAGCTAAGGCTGCTCACTATGAGGTGGGCAGCCTGAGGCACAGAGATGTTAAATGACTCTCTGGGAACTCATTGGAAGTGGAATTCTGTGAACCTTGGTTGGTCAATCCTAATCTAATGTTTTTCTTAGAAGTATCTGGAAAGTATTTCCTAACTTTCCCTTCGGGGAGTCAACAAACCTACAAGTTAAAGAATATGCTTTCTGCCTAGCTTTATTTATTTATTCCTTTTTTAAAAACATCTTCAGTTGATTTTTTAAAAATTTTTATTATTATAGTGTGTGCTCTTTAGTGATGTGTGTATGTGTGTGCGCATAGTCACACACACGTCCTGGCACTCATGTGGAGGTCAGAAGATAACTTTGTGGAGTTCCTCTCCTCCACTATCATGTGTGTTCTGAGGATTGACTGAACTCAGGTCACAGCAAGTGCCTTTACCCACTGAGCCCTTTCACCTGCCCTCTCCCCCACACCCACCACAGCAGTGGCATTTTTGTTTTTGTTTTTTGGTGCTTCGTAGATGAAAACATGACCCACTAGGCAGACTTGTTGATACTCCCTGTTTCGAAGACGAGAAGACAGACACGGACGCTGGGTGACTTGCTCCAGTCACAGGGCTGTGGAAATGGTGGAAGTGAATGTCAATCCACGTTATAATGTTAAAACAACTTCCTATGTGCTGGTATTGCTCTAAGGGGAAAATACTATTATTAACCTCCATTTTGCAGAGGAGAAGGAAGGCATATAGAAGTCAAAATTTTAACAGAACTAATATTTGAGCCTAAGGAGCATAGCAAAGTGCCAGCTTTCTTACCTCCTCCTTCACCCTTCCCCTCTTAAAAGTCGAAGCAAGTTTTTTGCAGAGATCACCATGGTAACAGCCGGTACTCCCGGTCTGCAGAGGCCCAGCCTCACGGGTGAACCACCGTGCCATACTTTCCCACACTCACCCTGCTTGTCTCTCTACTGTCTCCTGGGGCTGTCACTAAGCCAGCTCTCCTGCTCTAACAGGGCTATGTCCCACTCCCTTGAGGACTGGTCTTTTCATAGCAAAGCAGGGAAGGTAAGTCTGTAATTCAAGATGAATACTAGGTTAGTATGTATATGAATCCATTACTGCAAGAGCCATTTCAGGCCTCCGATGAAAGGTTGCACTGCAGGAGATAGTCGGCCTGCTGCTGAAACGGGAGAAAGAGACATGAAATGGGAGATAAGAGGAAGACCTGGAGCCTGTCTGAAAGGAGAAGGGCGGGAAGGGGAAAACAGGAAGAGTGGGGAAAGTGGGGAAGAGGGCGACCACGGAAGCTCCGGTAGCCTCAGGGAGAGAGAGAAGAACTCCGCTTCCTTGAGTGCCTACACTTTGCCCTTTTATCAGATTCCATTTCAAACCAAAACCCGTTGGAGTTCCGAGCTCGGAGGTAAATCTGATTCATACTTTAAATTAAGGGTCAAAAATCCTCTGTCTGTGGGGGTGAGAAGGGCTGGGTTCCACATCTTCAGTTACGAAGAAGGCCTTCCAAATACCTCTGTAGCGCGCCACGGCCGGGACTCAGGGCTTCTGGAGACCCTGGGTCAGCCGCCTTTCCTTGTTTGGGTTTGAAATCTTTTCCATTTCAGCATTGTGTCAACATTGGTAAGCCATGTGTAAGTGGCTTGGCAGACCTGAGACGGCCACAGCTTAGCCAGCATCTCAGAGAACCTCCCAGACCTGTTAAAGAAAGAAGCCTATAATATTTACACTGAAACGCTGCTCGGTCAGCCTCTGCCCCATTATTCACTTCTATGGACAAAAAAGGATGTGATTTAGTACTTCCTGGACTTTCAGGCTTTAAGGACATTGAACTCCACTGGATAAAGGATTTTTTATTTTTTATTTTTAAGTGCTAGAGACAGAACCCAAGGCCTTGAACCTGCTAGACAAGTGTTCTACCACTAAACTACACTATACCCCAGCCTTGATTCGGGGCTTTAGAATCAATCAAAAATACTTGTTTAGTGCCCAGATACTGACCAGCGAAAGCATAAGATGTAATTAAGTATTTCATGCTATAGAAGGGGGTGTGAATGTTTCAGATATGAGGGGGAAACAGGAGGGAGGGGAGCAAGATCTGGGTGTGGACGTGGGGATGGAATGAATGATAACAAAGGAGAGTCCAGACAGACACCCAGACGAGAGCAAACACCAGCAGCAGGTGCGGGTCAGATAGAACCAGGTGCCTTTGCAGAACAGGTGGGGGTGGGAAACAGCTGTTGTCCCTAGAGTAAAATACAGACAGAGGGAGGCTGGGTGTTGGATCCGATCTCTGCTGGGGGAGAGATGGGAATGGGAATGCAAAAATGTTTAGATTCTCTAGATGTGTGGGCACACAGCCCACTTGACAGGTTATGTGAGGAAGTCTGGTCTGACCACCACATGTTGCAAGGCATCTTGAAGGAGGCTGAAGACACAAAACCAGAGAATGCAAGTGCTTAGGAAGGAAGGAAGGAGAGCTAAGCCCACAGTGAGAGGCAAAAGGCAGAAAAGGGACAGTCAAGAAAACACTGTTGGAGAGCGAAGAAGATTGCTGACTGTCTATCTAAATGGCAGCATAGCACATCATTTCCACCACACAATGATGCGAAAACATACCACAAAAGTCAGCTCCCCCGAGTGAGCCAGGACAGAAAAGCACAATGTGCTTAAATTAATATTAAGAATCACAATTTATGTGCTATAAAGCACCTGTTAGCATCTTCCATCCTATCAGGAGCCTTTGCTGATAAGGAGCATCAACCCAGATGATGAGGGATAATGTCATTCCCCCGACCTGGAGCTGTGGCAGGCACAAAGTGGGAACTTGGAAAACAAAATACGTACAGGTCGTCAGGGATGTAGCTTAATTTGTAGAGTGCTTGCCTAGCGCATGCCAAGTTCTCGGTTCAGTTTTCTGCATTTCATAAATCAGGCCTGGTGCTGCACACCTGCAATGTCTGTACACGAGACAGAGGGATTCACGGTCATCCTCAGCCACGTTTGAGTCCAGTTTAGGATGAGGTCCTGTTTCAAAACACACAAGCTGTCCCCAGTGGTCACTGAGGGAGAAGACGCCAGGGCTCAGAAGTGGCCTGTCCTGCCCCTGAAGACTAGAGCCGGGATGCAGATCCGGACAGTCCGACCACTGTGCTACGTGATGCACTTGCTTTGCTTTGAGAAGGAGTCTTGGAAGGAGCTGCAGATAACTGGCATGGCCCAATATTGAGGAATTTACTCATGCAGCTCTTCTAGGGAGAAAAACGGAGAGACTGAAAATATCCTCATGTTGAAATTAACAGAATGTCAGCGAGGTCCCCTGGAAGCACAAGCAGGCTGGATCGCAGACCTCAGCTGAATAGAGAATACCCCTAACATGTAATTTGGTCTTTGAATTAGGAACCTGTGGCTCAGAACTCAGCGCATCATACCTAGTCCCACCCCACCACCTTCAACAACTGAGGCCAAGAGGGTCAGTATTTCTGGGGTCAGAAGCAGGGCTTCACTTTACTTGGCAACAGTACTCCCTTGTAGCACTCTCTAGGAGGTCTCCTAACCCTTTGGGGGAGGAGAGTTTAGCCTATTCACTCTGAGGGTCTGCCCACCTGTAGCAAAACCAGGGCCAGAGGATGGTCAGACTCATACCCACCTTTCATTGTAGAGTATTTGGAAAATAAAAAGCAAGCCTGGAGACGACTATTAAAAATCATCTGTGGCCCAGGCTGGCTTTAAACGTCTCTGTAGATGAAGAGGACACTGAACTCACTGTCCTCCATCCCCCCCCCCCTCCAAGTGCTGGAATGGCAGGTGTGTGGCGCACTGAGTTCCCAGTTGGTGGCTTCGTACTCTCTTCCAGGCCTTCTTCTTCAGTTTCTCTTACAGAAACAGGACCATGCTGTCCATACTTTGTAACTTCCTTTGCCCACACTTCATTTTGGTTCCACTTGGCTCATGCTAACTGCTTCCTCATCTTTTCCTCCTAGTGACGATCCCTGTGAACAATTCTGTCAGAGCTGTGATCCTGAAAGCAGTGAACCAGAGCAATGACACAGTGGGTACCTGGGTTGGAGCAACTGAGGGATGCAACGGCACCAGTGTCTATAACGTGACACACCCAAACAGCTCAGTCATTCAGACAACGTGGAAAGTTCCTGATTCTGAGGATTTGACCAAAGTCGACCTGCAGTAAGATCTCATATCACTTTGGACTTTTGAATTTTAAAACAGGTTGATACAGTTTCACATTAATCTAGGACTAATCTAGACTGTGGGTGTGAGTGGAGAACCCAACAGTGACACTTCTTGTTTATTTCACCTTCCTCTGTTGTGCGCACACATACACACACACACACCAATGCACAGTGCTCTACATAATTAGGAAGACTGGGCACTGTTTCTCTTTCAAGTTCTCTGTGTTTAAACTGGAGAATTCGGGTTTTTTTTTAGTTTCTGTTAGCAAACAAAATAATAGATTGTATTATGACATTTGATCATGTAAAACATTGTACTTTGCTCCTATTCACTCCATTGCCTTTTCTTACTTTCCCTTTCCTCCAGTTACCTATATTCCTGCAAATAGTCCCCCTTCTACTTTCACACACACACACACACACATACATACATGCTATATATGTATACATATACTTATATGTATATATACACATGCTATATATATTGGAAATCTAGTGGATTGTCAGTTGTAAAGCATACACTCATTTGGGAAATGCGTACCTAAAAGACAACTGAGTAATAATACAAGTATTCCTCCTGTCATACAAGATGGAAGCCCTGAGGTTCTAAGGAAAGGTCACATATAGCTAGCATTAACCTTCCACAGCAAATGTCTCTCACTCTGAGGACCTGATGACACTGACTTTGAAAACCAAGTGTTAGGAAGGACTTATGCTCCTGGAAGGGCAACCCTGGCAATCAGGCTGTATCCACTGTCAGCATCCCTGTCTCTGTGGAAACTGCGGGTGCTGTTAACCCATTCTTTCCTCTCTTGCCACACTCTAGACCTAGCCAGGCTTCATAAGTTGCCCATAGTGTGATAAATGAAAACAGAATCCAAAGGGAGCTCCTACTATCAACCCTACCGTGGCAACAGTTGCTTAGAAGCCAGCCAGATCTGCTTAGAATAAGGATGCTGACCACACTGAGCACCAGCAGGTACAGTCTGCAGTGGCCCAGCAATGACAATCTACAGGAGAAACAGTTATAACCCACCAACAACGTGGCTTGCATCCTCGCTTGCACACTCACTATGATACACTAGTCTCTCTGCTTGTTCTTGATGTATACAATCATGGTCTTGATCAGCAAGACTGATTCAAGGAGAGGGACGCAAGGAACACCACCATGGAGGGCACTATGCTACGTAGGGTACAAAAGGATGTCAAAGGTCTCAGCCCATGGGATTTACAGAGAGGCTGGGAAACATGACCAACGCACACGTGAGTACTGAGTGAAATGCTTTCCCTGAACATGTAGATTCAGAAAGAGCACTGTTAGACTCTCTCCAGCCTTCCTCTACCTCATCACATACATCACAACTGTAACTGACTCCTTAGCTAATTATCTGGATATTCATAAAAATCTGTCTCTCAAGACACTATAAATGTCATGAGCACAAAAGCCATGGCAGTTGGGTTTACTGCTCTCTGCTCACACCAGGCACAGTGACTGCCATACAGACAGGGTCCTTTCATTAATGACTTGCTGGATGTATAGACAAGAGCCTAATATTACAATGGGCCCATTGGTTTAATAACAGCAGAACAAGCTCTGCGAGTAACTTAGTGAACATTAAATACCTACAGGACCTGCCCTCCAGAATTCAGCCCTATAGTGGATAGAGAAGCTCAAAGCAATTCAATATAACAAAAGACAGGAGATCTATCCAGGTTAGCGATAGGAGACTACTGAGTTTCTGAACAGATGTGACCAGGAAAGTTATTGCAAACTTTTCAGGAAAGAATGAACAAGAGCTGAAAATGGGTACCAGCCTGTGGGGAGTTTCTAAAGATGAAGCTTGGGACATGGGAGAGCTGTTTGGAGTTAAGAACTTTGAAGGAGTTTAGTCACATCAATACAAACTAGGTCAATATTTGATGATCTACTTATTATGCAATATAAAAGGTATGCTCAAAACAGGTTGACAGGATGGGTGATCCAGAAAGGCAAAAAGTTGGAGCTTGGGCTGTACAGACAAGGTCCTTACCATTTCTCTTACTGATTTGCTCTCCAGAGTCTTCAGAGTCATCAATCACACCGCCGTAATGTCATCTGTGAGTCTGGAGCAAATAAGTAAGTTGTGTTGTGAAATCTTTGTATATTTGACAGTAAACTCAAGCAGTCTGGAAAGTTATTTTACCCAGATATCCATTGAGTTTCCCACACTCCTGGAACCTATGTGAGATTTCCCCCAACCTTTTGTTTTATGCTACATGGAAAACAAAAGCCCTCTCTGAGAGTTGTGCAATTTTTCAGAAATCCCCATGGCCACCTTTGGCTCCAAAGCCCTGCTTCAACGGACTGTTTCCATTCAGTACTAGACAGGCATCGATACGAAAAAGCAACATAATTCTCAGTTTCCACACAGAACCTGAAAGCCCCCTCATACAAGGTCTTCACATGAGTGGGTGGGGAGATGGAAGCTACCAGTTAGTTACACAGAAGGAGTTGGTATCACAGAAAAATCAATAATGTCATCAGTTCTTATCAGTTTCTTTCTATTTTGTGTGTGCATGCATGCGCATGCGTGTGCGTGCGTGCGTGTGTGTGTGTGCATGCGTTCATGTGTACATGGTCACGTATCTGCATGTGTCTGTGGAGGCCACTGGCCAATATCACCTGGTTTTATGAGATAGGGTCTCTCACTGGCCTGGGACTCACTGAGTAGCATGGTTGGCCGGTGACTTCAGGGATCTACCTTCTTGGCATGTGCCGCCACACACAGACTTCTCATGTGGGTTTAGGGAGACCAAACTCGGGTCTTCACACTTGTACAAAGGACCTCCGCTGACTAAGCCAACCCCACAGCCCTTTCCCATGTTCCTAACAGCCTCAGCCACTGTCAGCGCCAGCGGGAGTTCCCACCAGCTTTATATGGGGCGCAGTCCCCAGTCCTACTCTCGTCCCAGACTCCTTATCCTTCTCTCTACTCCCCATTTTCCTATTTTCCTGTAAGATTCCAAAGCATTCAAAACTGAAGTTCAGAAAGATAGTTAACTTGCCTAAGAGCACAGAGAAAATCCGTAGCAGGGTGAGGACCCGGATTCTACATCTTACCTTGTTTTTCTACTTTTCTTAGACTTATGTTAAAATTCAAGAGATCATGTTAAGGCGGTTTTTATTGTAAGATTCAGCCAAGAGCATGTGTAAACCTTGGATTCAACTCTTCAGCTTGTGGAGAGAGAGAGGAACCATTAGTCTTGCTCAGTATCCAAATACCAGGCCTTCCTCATGAACTGCAGAGCACTGAAAGGCAGAAATATCAGTGTGCTGCCGGTTTTTCTGTAGGTCATTTACTACAAAATGCACAGGCAGAATAATTATTTCTAACAGCACATTTTAAAGTGTGCATGCCTAATCAAACCATTGGATAACAGTGTTAATTGTGTCCTTGATGGTTTTCCCTCTGTGAAGTTATTTTCTTCTTCAAGGACATTTTTTTTTTTTAGAAAAACACTTGCAGAAATGCTAATAGAGGGGGAATGTTTATTTCTAATCATTAGCTCCATCCTAAGAAAACATAGTTTAAAAATCAGGGGACAGGCCAAAAGTGGTGGTGTGCACCTATGTTCCCAACAGTTAAGAGGGTAAGGCCAGAAGATCCCAATTTTAAGGCCAACATAGGTCACACAGAGAAAGACTGCCTCACACAAAACAAAAGGATAAAAGGAGAGGGAAAGCATGGCTGGGCTCTGCTCTCGCTGCATGGAATGCCAGAGAAACACTTGTCCTGGACAAATGCTGGAGAGAGAAGACATTGTCTTGGCCAGGGAGCCTTACTCCAGGCAGGAAGAAGAATGCCTGGGCCTGTGACAAGTTCCTTCTTTCTCTTATAATCAAGTCTTAAAGGGGAAGAAAGTGAGTGTGTGAGTGTGTATGTGTGTGTGCATGCATTAGGAGGACATCCTGTGCCTTTATCTACAGCTTTCCTTCTTATGACAAGATAGGGGCTCTCACTAACCTAGACCTTCCCATTTTTCAGTTACATAGTTGGCCAGCAAGCCCCAGCAATTCTCCTGTCTCCTCCCTCTCCCCCGCCCCCCACCAAGTACCCTTCTACCCAGTGCTGGGGTTATAGGCCTTACTCCTAGCTCTGGTGAGACACCCTTGAGGTGTCTGTGCTCCAAGCTCCAGGTTTTCTGGCATCAGACCAGTCCCTAGGAGAGCAAGCCTGGCTTGCTTTGCTTCTCTGAAACCATCACTGAGTACCAGCATCTCGCCAGAAGAAACATGAGACACTGTCTGTGGCTAGCAAGCCAGAAAAATAAAGTAAAGGATTTACACAGGGCATCTCAAGCTAACTTTAAGACAAAAATCACTATTCTTGGTTCTACATGATACTGAATTCCCACAAGGCCTTGGAATTAGCAAGAAAATCATAAAACTGTACTATCTTGGATCATATTTACACTAGAGTTAATACTATGAAGATATTTGAGGACAGACTACCTAACCAATGACAAATTCATGTTTTATAAATTTTGTAGGCCTTCTCCTCACTTCAACAGACTATGTAGGGGCTGGAGAGATGGCTTAGCTCAGCAGTTAAGAACATATAGTTGCTCTCCCAGAGGACCCAGGTTTAATTCCCGGCACTCATGTGGCCCTCACAACCATCTGTAACTCCAGTCCCAGGGAATTTGATGCCCTTTCCCAGCCTCTGAGGGCATTACATATATGTGATACACCTACAAACATGCATGCAAAACATCTGTCCTCGTTTTTTAAAATAAATAAGCAAAATAAAACAAAGAAGGAAGATCATATAGACTTTAAGGACAGACACTTAGTTATGTTTATTGCTTAGCAATCTGAACCTTCTAGCTTCCTTCAGCTTCCTCCCTGCGGCATTAGAGAAGTGTTGATTGATGTTTGCTCATGATCTCCGGCTTTACTGTCTTAAGAAACTTTATTATTACTGTGTGTACACATACAACTTTTGTGTGAAGGTCAGGGGAAGACATTTTGAGGTCAGTTCTCTTCTTTACATGAGATTGAATTCAATGACAGGTGCTATTACCAGCAGAATCACCTTGCCAGCCTTTAGCCTCTTTCTCTGGTGCCTACCCACCTCCATACAAAGAACTGATAAAATTGGGTTCTTTGTTTGTTTCTCCTCTAGTGACAAGCACAATCTCGACTCCTACCTCACCAGTGACTTCCGGGACCAACCAGACCACAACCATGACCACAACCAAGAACTCAGACATGACCACAGCCATGACCACAGTCAATAACTCAGCCATGACCACAGCCAATAACTCAACCACGACCACAGCCAATAACTCAACCATGACCACAGCCAAGACCACAGCCATGACCACAGCCATGACCACAGCCATGACCACAGCTACAAGCCTGGCTATCAGCACTCTCAGCAGCCCCCTCCACATCCTGCTTATTTTTCTCATCAGCAGACTCCTCTTCTAAAGGAAACTGGGGAAGCAAATCTCGAGCCCCCACAGCATCTTCCCAAGCTCATTCCAGGCCAGGGTTTAAACTGAATGAAGGTTTTATGTCCTCGGTGTGCAACTCCACCACCTCCGACCACAGACCTGTGACACTCAGTAGTGCATTTGAAGGACACAAACATTTGCCTGGATCTTTCAGGGCACAATTTTTTTTTTTTTTTTGTAAATACTTAGGCCATCCTAGTTGTAACCTGGAGTACTGATTCTCAGTTTAACATGTTGACAGGCAATCTGAACTTGTGTTTCTTGCCAAAGGATTCCCATGAGCCTCCTGGGTTTCAGGGTGGGGAGGGAATATCCTTCCTTACTTTTGTGCTGATTCCTGGCTAAACCTACTGAGGTTACAAAGAACTTCTGTGACTTACATGACTGAAGGAGAAAAAGAAATGAGTGATAATCCCATGGCCACTAGCAGATTCCCACTGTGCCCAGACCAGTAGGTTTTGAAGAGTGAAAATATATGAAAACTATACCTGAGAAGCCATGAGAGGGAACATGACTCTCCCCCCCACGTCAAATAAATGATACATTAAACAAGAATAGTGAATGTGCTAAATTAAAAGATAAGCCTTAATGAATGATAAAATACAAAGTGTTACCTAACTTTATTTTTTAAACTATGAATGAAATAGTGTGTGTGTGTAAATGTATGTGTGTTTTCAAAAAACAGATACTACCTTTATCTTAATTTTTTTTTCAGTCAAAGCTGCTGATTTCTTCCTTGATGATAATTTTCACTAAAAGATGGGGGGGGGAAACATTTATATAGTACAATGTGAAACAAAAAAGTTATTTTCAGCAATAATCCTGTAATAAGAAATAAAATTTTCCTTTAACAGCTGCTTTCGTACACCATCTAGGACCACTTACCTGAGGAGGCACTGCCCACATCAACCATTAATCAAGAAAATGTCCCACAGATTTGTAGACATCAGGCCAATCTAGAGGAGGAATTTTCTTGGTTTCAAGTTCTCTCTTCCAAGATGGCCCTGGTGGGAGTCAAGTTAACAAAAAGCTAACGAGCACACAGTGTGAAGAAATTCCCTCATATTACTCTCTTCTAGGTGCTGACCCTGTTAGCGCCTAGCACGTGTGCCTCATGTACAAGTCTCACAAAAATGTGCTGTCCTGATAGTTGTCTGGTCATTCTGTACATTCATTCATTCTTTCATTTACTTTATATCCCAATCATATCCCCCTCTCTCCTCTCCTCCTGGCCCCACTCTCCTCCCCTCTTTATTTCCCCTACCTCTCAGAAAAAAGGGGAACCTCCCCCTCTACCAGCAAACTTGCTCCAGCACATCAAGTCACACCTGGACTCTGCGAATGAATCCTCTTCCTTGATGGCCTGGCAAGGCAGCCCTGCCAGGAGGAAGTCATTGAAAAGCATGAACAGAGTGCTTGTTAGAGACAGCCCCTGATCCCCTTACTAGGGAACCCACATGAAGACCAAGTTGCCCATCAGGTGTGTATGTGTAAAGATAAGACAGAGGGGTCAGAGAACATCGGCAACCAGCCACAACCACAGAGCTAGCAGATGGGTACCGCAGCCCTCCCCTAACCCCAGCTCTCTCAGGAGGCAGGGGAAAGGACTGCTGGTAAGTTTGGGGACAGTCTGATCTTCTTGTAAGTTTAAGGCTGGTCAGGGACACACAGCAAGACCCTGTCAGAAGGGAGAGGCTAGAAAAGGGGAGACACCACAGAGATGGTGAGAGGCAGGACAGAAATGCAGACAGCTCCAATGGCTGGATTTCGCACATAGTCACAGGTTTCTGAGCTGGCTCTGTCCTTTAAGGGGCTGAAATGGGAGCTACCCCTGCTCCACTGAGTGATCCAAGACAACAGTGCCATTCATGGCAGAAGCAGAAACTGCAGGATCAACTGTAGCCGGCTCAGCGTGTGTCTTTGCTGTTTTCTGAATGGAGACAGACATTCACGTCTTCCGCCAACTTTGGTCATTTTCAGCACATTATCTTCTTGTTCTTTAAGCTTCCTTCCCCCTTCTCTTTCGGAACTCCAGTTATGTGTATGTCAGTGAATTTGTATCCCGGAGACCTTTCATCTTTTTCTTTATTTTGTTTTGTTTCCTGCTCTTCAAACTGGATCATTTCAACTGGCCTGTCTTCAAACTCACCAATTATCCTACCTCTTCAAGTCTCCAGTTAAGCCTCATTTTTTTTATATGTTATACCTTTCCGCTCCAAAATTTCTATTTGGCTTCTTGATATTATTTTTCTCTGCCCACCAATATTCTCTGCTCAGAAATAATTTTCCCTGGTTTTAGTTCTTTGTCATGATTTCCTTTTCCACTTGGAACATAATTAAAATGGTTGACACCATTTTATTAATCGTTGCCTCTTAGGCCCAATGGCTGGACTTCTTTGGGAACAATATCTGCTTTTTTTTTTCTTCCTTTGAATTGACCATCCTTATGGAACTCTATATTCCTAGCACTCCAGAAGCTAAAACAAGAGGATTGCCATGAATTTGAGGCCAACAGCTTTTAAAGGCTGTTCTGAATCATTCTGAGCCTGCCCCTTACTCAGGACACCTTGGAGTTCCTAAATACCAGGGATTCCCCCAGGAAAACTGGCTCAACGGGTCATATGGCGGGTGGGTGTAGGTGTCTCTTGCTGACACACACACGCTGTGTTCTCTGGCAGTTTCTCCAGGCCCTACTGCTCGGTACCATCTCCAAAATAAACACTGGTAAATCCTGACCCTGCAAGGTAGGAGTGGTTTCGTATTTATCTTTCACGGCTCAGCCTGTCCTTCGTCTCAGGTTCAGTGTGGAAGTTGTGACAAATATTGACTTTGTTACAAGGCGCAATCCTGGCAAAAATAATTCTCTGAAGATTCTTAGACACGAAGAAATCTGGGTAGCAGAATTCAGCCGGGCAGCTGAACAAGAAAATGGGATTAGGAGATCCGAGTCGACCTGTCTGACCTTCTAAGAAGTGGGGAAGTGAACAAAGACAAACTACTGTGCCGTCTTCTGTGAGACAATATTCAACCCTACTGTCTCAGCTCTCTCTAGATCTCAACTTGGATTTCTGTTGTACCCAATCCTAATTTTTCTTTTTCTTTTAAAAAATTCTTTTGTTCTCTTTTTCAATTTTTAACTTTATGTGTATACGTGTTTGCCTGCACAAATGTATGTTCACCATCTGCATGCCTGGGATCTACAGAAGTCAGAAAAAGGTGTCAGATCCCTTGGAGCCGAAATCATGGCTGGTTGTGAACCACAGTATGGGTGATGAGGACAGTACCCTGGATCCTCTGCAAGAACAACAAATGCTCTTAACTATCGAGAGTTGGCTCTCCAGACCCTTAGTCCCAGTTTTAAAAATCCAGTCAGGGGAGAGAAGTAAGTGGTACCTCATGCCACATCTGGTCGACTAACAGGGGCTTCGGGAGCACTGCTGAGGACTGTGAGGCAGAACGGACTCAGAGGAATGCAGTATTCCACAAGAGGCGTCACCTGTGGACTCAGGAGGCAGAGCTCAAGCAGCCTGGGTTCCGGGTGACTGCCAGCCTTGGTTGCTCTATAAAGGAGTTCATAAGCGGGCAGCAGAGTGAAATGTAAAAGTGCTGAAATTGTATGAAGAGCTGGAAGTTCCAGGAATACAGAATCCTGGTCTCCTATTTGCATGTAAATCTTCTGATTCTCATTAACTGAAGCCTGTGGGCTGCACCCCAGCCACAGGAAGAAGTGAAGACAGTAAGTGAATAGTTGCCATTTGCTACTCAACCTTGTTTTCCTACCTAAAAAGATATCAAAATAGATACTGATGGACAAGACAGCCAAACATTACAAACAATAAAAATATGTACAAAATGGTGTCTAGAACAAGGGCCAAAACTATAAATTTGTAATTTCTCAACCTTCCCAACCTTGTTTTGCTTACAGCTTCACATTTTATAAAATCAACATATTCCAATCAGTAGGAACAAAATCCTCTACCCACCTTCTTTCTCAGAAAGAAGGAAAAAGACAGATACCTTCCAAACCATATACTTCCAAGATCCTCATAAAGAGCCCCAAACCAGGTCAACAGACCAATTATTACACTAATAATTCAAAGCAGGCAGAAAACCTAGTATTATGGATTATTAAGCTCTTTTTTTCCATCTAACCAAGGCCAGCCTTGGGTTTCTAATATGCTTGTCTCCCTCCTCTATCACAGTGCTGAGATTACAATGCAATACCGTGTCAGGCTACTTTTAAAGAAAATGCTTAAAATACTAGTAACTAAGTGAAAATCTACTCTTTCATAGGATGGGTGGCATGCTAAGTGGCTAAATGAACAATCCTGAGGCCACATGCCTGAGTCCAGTCTTATGTGGTTCTTGTTCGCTGTGGGACCTTGTAGAAGTAACTTCTGTGTGACTTGGCTTCTTTGTAAAATAACAGTAGCAGCCATCCAATAGGCTGCCGAGAGGGTGAAGTGAACTCACACTCAGAGAGCACCTAAGACAGTGGCTGGCACAAGCGTACACCATCCAAATATTGCTACTTAACGGCTAAAAAGATACCAAAATAGACACTGATGGACAAGACAACCAAGCATTACAAACAATAAAAATGTGCACAAAATGCTGTCCAGAACAAGGGCCAGAACTATACATTTGTAACTTCTCAAAGAACGAGCTAACACCCCTTCCTCCAGCCCCAGCTCCACGTCCACCTTCTCCATGCTAAGCAAAATGTCTCCAGCTGTCTGGGTCAGTTCCTGGCTCTGTTCTTTTACAAAGAATTCAAAGAATGGATAATGAGGAGGAGGAAAGATTAAGTGTTCTACATGATTAAGAGCCGATATGGGAAAGAGGGGGGCCAAGGGAAAAGAGCAAAAGCGAACTTTGAGCTTAGTACTTTGGGAACTGAGATTCAGGACTCAGAGCCAGTGAAAGAGAAGCCCTGGGACTTCTCAGGGGTCACTCGGGGTCACAGACTGGCTCTCCCTTGATGCCCTTCAAGGGGTACAAATGAAAATCAAAATTATTTGACTTCTGATTGCCAGACTGTAGTTCCATGGATATGGCTCAGCAGAGCTAGCACAGATGCACTGTCCCACATTGATTTTTACCTACATCCATCCATGCAAAGAGGTATAAGGAAATTACATATGTGCTCTTGATGGTAAGTGGGAAACAAATTAATATATACAAAATCTACATATTCATTTCTGTTTCCACACATGGCTCCTGTGCCGGAACCCAACAAACTCAACAGGCTTTTTAAAAATAAAATATGCATATAATACATATTTAAACAGCTTGGAAAGCTTTTAGATAGTCATTTTAACTGTTGTACTTGGAGGGCATGTGTGTGTGGTCATCCACATATATGTGTGCGTGATCACTCATGTTTTAAGCAAAAGAGACTCAAGTTCAAACTTGGTTCTTCACTTCTGCAATGACCTGCAAGATTCTGAACTTGGTCATGGTGTGGTGGTTCAGTGTAATTTCAGCAGTTGGGAGGGAGAGGCAGGAGGCTCAGGACCTCAAAGCTCTCCACAGCTACAGGAGATCCTGTCTCAAAAGAAGAGGTCTTGAGCCTCAGATTTGTCACCACTCTAAAGAGGTGAAGTGATTAGCTGAAGCATAGCAAATGTACCATGGAGGGCACAATACTCATTCAAAAACCAAATCCTGAAATGTGCAACCATGCAGACAGCACAGTCTCAAGTCTCCTCATAAACCACAACTTTGTTTTCTTTTCTTTTTCTTTTTTTTTTTCTTTACACTGTCTTTATTCTGTGTATGCATGGTAACAGGGAGTCCTTGGCAGGTGTGTGGAGGTCAAAGGCCAACTTGCAGGAGTCCATTCTTTCCTACCACGGTGTGGGTCCCACCTTGTAGGTCTTGGGTTTCGAATGCAGGTCATCAGGCTTGGTGACGGGTGCCTTTGCCCTCCAATTCATCTCAAGAGCCCCCTTGTCTTTCTTTTTCCACTTTCCATGTATGCGTATGTGTGTGTGTAGGCATGTTTGCATGTGTGTGGGTACATGTGAGCATGTGTGCATGCATGTCTGTGCAAGTGCCTGTGGAGGCCCAAGGCTGAAGCCAGGAATCATCCCTGACTGCTCATATTCACTGGGGTATTAGCCACTGAGGCAGGGTCTCACAATCAAACCAAAGCTTACCAATATGGCTAGTCCCAGCTTGCTCTGGGGATACATCCCTGGCCAGATACACCACCATGACCGCCCAGCAGGGGATCTGGAATCTGAAACCCAGTCCTCAAAGCTTGATGGTAAGCACACCAATGAGCCACCCTGCCCTAAACCCCGGAGCCTTGGGCTGGTGGGATGGCTCAGTGGTTAACAGCACTGGCTGCTCTTCCAGGGGACGGGAGTGTGACTCTCAGCACCCACATGGTGACTTACAAACATCTGTAACTCCAGCTCCAGGGAATCTGATGCTGTCTCCTGGCCTCCACAGGCACCAGGCACACATATAAATATATACAGGCTGATTCTAAAACTCATACAAATAAAGAAGGCTGGGGCCTCCACCTTCTCACTAACTAGTATTAGCAAATCACTGACCATACTCTTATCGAAGAAGTCAGGCCCTTCTTTTCTGATGAAGCACATTGCCTTTAGCTCAGCATTCTACAAGACACTGCTCTCTAGGCCAGGCTCAGCCCAAAGCAAACCTGCAAGGACAGCTGGAGAAGAGCTTGGAATTACTACTACTGAAGCCTTTCCCCTGGATCCTGTTGTCAGAAGAGCCCTGAGTCAAGGCTTCTAAGGCTGGCGTGGACGTGAGGAGAGGGTGAAAGGTGAGAGACTGAACACTCCAGGTCAACGTTGTCCACATTGGCAGTTAAAGACCAGAAGGTTTGACTCAGAATGGAAATGGAAAATTTCTAGGAATGCAGAGTGAGCAGGACAAACAGGTTTGAAGGGAATCTTGGGGGCTGTTCTCTGAAGTACGGAAACTGTATCAAAGGATGTTACCTAATGCTCCAAATGGTTCACAAACATCTACCAAGCCAGGGTAGCCAGGTTTTCAGAGATGTTAGGAGTGTTCATTATTTAATAAACGGGTGTAATTGGGCCCCGCGTCTGTGGTTCCACAACCATGGATTCAACCAACTACAGATCAAAAATACCTTGGGGGAGGGGCTGCATCACTTTTGAACTTATACAGGCTCACTAAACAAAAACAGTGTGACAGCTACTCATCGATGTTTTTGTATTAGGTATTACAAAGCCTGCAGGTGACTTAAAGTCTGTGTGAGGCTATTCATGGAGTGCTGGCCCATACAGACTGTGGGAGGCAGAGTAGAGTTTGCATTACATTCTGAAAGTAAGAGGGTACTTTCAAGGGGGCAATGTGGAGAAGACAGTGAGACCTGATGAACATCAGAAGAGGAAGTTGGATCCCCTGGAGCTGGAGTGACAGGCAAATTGTAAGGCTGTACATGGGTGCTGGAGATCAAAATCTAGTCCTCTGGAAGAGCAGGATGTGCTCTAAGGCACACCTCTCCAGCCCCTAAATCATTCTTTTAGACAGGTCCACTTTTTAGGAAGGAGTGTGAACGGGAACCAAGTAATAGCAGGCAATGAGGCAATGTCAGAATCTAAGCAAGAAAGAATGGTGGCAGATCTTGTTTTGTCTTGTTTGTTTTCGAAACAGGGTCTCACTCTTTAGCCCTGACAAATCTGAAACTTGCTGCGTAAATGAGAGTGGCCTTGGGACTCTCAGAGAACTGCCTCCATGCCTTCTGAGAGCGAAGACTAAAAGCACGAGTCACCATGCCTGGTGCTACCTGGTGTGGCGGCAATTTTCACTGGGGTAATGGCATCAGAAAAGGATCGCTAGACAATGAACACTATACATTTGGGAGGTAGAGCTAAGAGGAACTCTGATAGGTTAAGTGTAGGAGGTGAGAGGATGGTGTTGGGGGAGGGCTGCCGGGGATCAAGGACAACGCCCAGATTTCTAACCTGAGGAAAATGAATGGTAGCGGCATAGGGAGACTGGCCGGCAAGAACTTAGAGAGCGGTGTTGGGAAAGGTAAAGTCTGACACATCTATGAGTTGTCCATCTGCAACTTTGTTATCACATAAAAAATGCTAACAGGTAAAATTAAAAAAAAAAGGTAACACTGTCTCTCCCATTTCTTCCGGTTGTTATTACAATACTCTTATTTATTAAAATACCATGAGAAGTAGGAGTTTGAAAGGTTGGCTCATGTTTATTATCTTACTGTGCTGGGAATTTCCAGGGTGGGAAAAATCATCAGACTGAATGAAGCTGAACTTCGGCAAGAACAAGTGAGAATTTGCATCTCTGTGAACATGCACCTGGGATGTCACCTCATGTACATGGGGCATATAAGGGAGGAGAAACCTGCCCCTCACTGCTCGACATCGTTCCTGGGCACACACCCCTCACCAGTGCCCCGTGTGCTGACAGTTCTCTCTGCTGCTACATGGAGATTTAACACCATTTGTCTACAATGGTTTCAAAAAATGTACTGTAGCAGAATTTTGCTATAAAGTGGTTCTTCTGTCTGGAAGGGAGGCTAGAAATAGCTAATACAACAGCAAACCTCGAACAATCTTTTCCCCATCTTTCAGGTACTTTCAGTTCTAGGAAGAATTTAAAAGCTAGGTGTTTGAAATTCCACATTGGAGGCCACCTGTACACCATTGGCCAATACCCATCTGGTCTTGTTTGTTTCTGTGTGTGTGTGTGTGTGTGTTTGGCTGTTTGAGACAGGGTCTCTCGAAAGATCTGCCTGACTCTGCCTCCCAAGCGCTGAGATTAAAGGCATGTGCCACCATGCTCAGCCTTAGAGTTGTTTTTATTTCCCACAACTGTGCTTTCAAGAACTTTGTTTCAACCCCCCCCCACCCCCCACCCCCCCCCCACAATTCCCTCTGTAAAAAACCACTGCTGATGAGACTCCTACAGAAGGAAATGTGTTTTACTCCCTAGTGTCAAGAAGGTCAGAATCCACATTCTCCAACCACCTTTCCAACCTCACCCCTAGCTATCTCTGTGTGATCGTTTACCCACTAGCAATGCTTCTAAAGAATAAAATAAAATAAAAATAATAAAAATAAAATAATGGTGACTGACTTTCTGACAGAGTCTCCCTTATTCACGCTGAGGAAGCAGCCATCATGCTAGAAATGCTTCAAAAGACAGAGAGCCTGAGGTCCAAGTTCAACCATCCTGGGCTCAGCTTTCTACAGCCCAAGTGAGCTGGGAAGTGGATCCATCCTCATCAGGCCATGCGATGCCTTGTATGGAACGCTGAACCGGAAGTCACAAGCTAACCATCCTTGGCTTGCTGGCCCACCGAAACTAAGATAACAGGAGTGTGCTGTGCTGAGTCATGTGTAAGCTATGCTATTTGTCATGCAACAGTAGATAACTAATATGCTAGCCCAACAGGGTGGTTACAAGGATAAAATAATACAAATACGCCTAGACCAGGCACAGTCACATGCCTGCACTCCCAACACTTGGGAGGTGGAGGTGAGATGATCCAGAATTCAAGGTCGTTCTTGATCACATGGGGAAGCCCTGTCCCTTTCCTGAATTTTCCTTTTTTGAAACAAGGTCTTAAAACAAGAAAAAAAAATTGTCTAGGAAAATACCTGAGGCCACAGAAGGTGCCTCATAGTGTCAGCTCGGTTCACTTCCCCCATCTGTATCCCCTGCCATTGCCACAGTACAGACACCCTCAGCTTCACGGCCGAGGTTCCTGCTGTGGCTTTGCACAGCATCCTTTGCTTCCCTGTAATAATGAGACAAAGTCTCCAACAACTTTCTGTTCCTGAAAGGAAACGGACTAAGTTTCCACCCAAAGCCGCACAGGCTGCCCCTTCCTGTATCGTTGAGCTTACTTCCCATGATGCTCTCACACAGCACCACTAAAATTAACCTTGCTGGATCTCGGATAGACTTCTCACATGCTCACCCTGGGAACTTTACTAAGCAGCGCTTGTCCTTTGAGTGCTCCTTACCCCTCTTCTCCTAGATTTCAAACCACCATCGCTAAGTACCATCAAGGACTCTCCTTTCCCCTAAGTTTTCCCAGACCGTACCACCCAACAGCAATCATCTTCCTTCTCCAAATTAAAACATTTACTCATTTGGCACTTTAAACCATACAGGGACTAGGAGATAAAGGCACTTCTTGGCAAACATGACGGCCTGAGTTTTGATCTCCAGAAGCTACATGGTGGAAGAAAAAAACTGATTCCTGAACATATTTCTCTACCTTTAGATGCACCATGGCATGTGTGCCCCGCCCCCAAAATAAACCTGAGTAAGTGTGAAATAAATGATTACATTGGTATTAAAAAATTTAATCTTGTAATAAAGCAGAGGGGCTGGAGAGATCTGCTCATCCAGAAGATCTGGGTTTGATTCACAGGACCCACATGGTGGCTCACAACCATCTGAAACTCCAGTTCCAGGGGATCTAGCAGTAAATGCCCCTACTGGACAACAGAGGCTAACAAATAAAAAGCCTGGTGCCAGAGTGCCTTACTTCTTTTGTAGTTGTTGGCCAGTAACGCCCATAGCCTCAACCCCCGACCCCTAAACATTACTGAATATTGTCATTGCTCTGGGTTATCCTCCAGAATTTGATGGTAAAACCCTATTGCCGAAGACATAATATGCTTGAAGAAATCAAACTGGGGTTGACCCGGAAGCTTCATCCTCCTAACTGGCTTTCATGGTGCTGGAAGGTGCTGTGCACACTTCCACCGTGAAAAAGTAATCCACCATATCCAGCTGTGAACCTTGCAAACTACAGTAGTGGCTGGCCTGGAAAGACATGCATTGGAGCGACAGTCAGACATCTGTCAGGGCACTGAGATTTACTGTGCTGGTTTGGATAAGAAGGCCCCATAGGCCCATACAGTTGCATGCTTAGTCCCCAGTTAGCGAACTGTTAGAGACGGATTAGTAGGTGTGGCCTAGTTGGAGGTATGTCACTGGAGGTAGGCTTGTCTCTGTCTCTGCCTCTCTCTCTCTCTGTCTCTGTTTCTCCTGCCTGCAGGTCAGGTTATAGAGCCCTCAGTCCCTGCTTGCCTGCCACCATATTCCTTGCCATGTTGATCATGGCTTAACCCTCTGAAATGTAAGCAAGCTCCCAATTAAATGCTTTTTAAATAAGCATTGCCTTAGTTATGGTTTTTCTTCATAACAATAAAACTGTAACCAAGACAAAAACCAACCACTTTCTAGTTGGATTTAAATCCTGCTCCACAAGATGAAACCCATACTTGGCACCATTACCAGGCTATGTTTAGACACGTCATAGGCCCTATTTTTATTCTGCTAAATAGACATTATTAAACTCCCATAATCACTTATTGTTATTCCCATAAATCAATGCATCTCTCAACCTTCACCTGAGAAGCTTCTATTTAGAGGAAGTGGTGATTAACTCAGACCCACAACTGGCCAAGGTACAGAGAATGAGACTGCAGAATGTTGACCCCAAAGGGAACACATATAACATACACATGCATACAGAGAGAGAGAGAGAGAGAGAGAGAGAGAGAGAGAGAGAGAGAGAGAGACAGCACTCAAGGATCACTGCAGAAGAGAAGGCAGAGAGAGAGTATAAGAACCAGAGGTAGTAGATGACCATAAGGAAACACTGTCTTCTGGAAATATGGGGGCAGCTACACATATGAGCTCATAGGAATTGCAAAAGCATGCACAAAACTTGTGCAAGTCCAAGCCAGACCAAATTCCAGCATGGAGAGGGTACACAATCTCACCACTAACTGTAGAGCTCTTGGTAAGTGTTACTGGCTGGGATAGGAAGGAACAGTTCTTTCTGAGGTGGTAGCTCCTAGTAAATCAACTGTGCTCCAGTGAAGGCAACACACCCAAGAGTATTTGGGCAACACAAATTAGTCTTGAAGGGGTAAGAGAAGTCTGGGAAGAGTTGGTGAGGGAGGATGGAAAGAAGGAAGATGAGTTGGAATAAAAAACTTCAGAGAGCATCTAGTCTAAGGATTCAGTTTACAGGTAAAAGAACTAAGCCTAGAGATGAGTGTGACTCTAAATCAGTGGTTCTCAACCTTCCTTATGCTGCGGCCCTTTAATACAGTTCCTCGTGTTGTGGTGACCCCAACCATAAAACTATTTAATTGCTACTTCATAACTGTAATTTTCCTACTGTTATGGGTCATAATGTAAATATCTTGTTTTCCGATGGTCTTATGTGACCCCAGTGAAACAGTCATTGGACATCTGAAAAGTCTGTGACCCACAGGTTGAGAACACTACTTTAAACAGTAGCCACTTTGGAACCAATACTTGATCCCCAAAATGTTCTAGTTGATCAAATCCAAAGATGTGCCAGGTGTGATAAATTTTCAGCAGTTAACAATTTGCCACTCATTTTTCTGTTAAACAAAAAAAGAAAAAGCATTGAGTACTATTTACTAGCTATGTTACTTAGAAGACTTTGCCCACAAGAAATTCACTAGCAAGAGTATAACAAGAAACAACAAAAGCAGTAATTACAATGAAAGCTGAGATTGCCTCTGAAAGAAAGAGATGCGAGGAGCCAGACTGACCCAAGATTTTCTTAGAGGCCCTGAGGAAATGACAAAAGGAGCTTTAGTTCCATGTCCATGTCCAGGAGCGGATGTGGCAAGGCTGGTCTAGGGCTGGATCTAATGCCTTGAAAGAGTCAAGATTGCAGTTCTGGGGACCTGACTCTTACCCCTGGGCTGTGGTTATCAGTCCTTAGGCAGGTATGTCTGAGGTATCCCATGTTCTGCTTGCCAATGCTGACTGACTTACCTCTCTGCTGATCTTAGCCAGCTTCCATCTGCAAACAGTATATATGATGCTATACTGATATTACCACTGCCGCCGCCGCCGCCATCACCACCACCACCATCACCATTACCACCACTTCCTCTTCTTCCTTGTTTTTTGGTTTTCTTGAGACAGGGTTTCTCTGTATAGCCTTGGCTGTCCTGGAACTCACTCTGTAGACCAGGTTGGCCCAGAACTCAGAGACCCACCTGCTTCTGCCTCCCAAGTGCTGGGATTAAACATGTGCACCACCACCACCTGGCCGATGCTGTACTTAATAAACTTGGTCAGTATAAGTCATCAACTTATAAGGACCTCCTAGCTCCAGTGATTGCTTTTATTTTATTTCTCATATTATTTTTTTTTTCTCATCTCTGGGCCTATTACTCAATGTTTTGAAGCTCAGGACCCTTAGTCCTTCTGGTTCGGGTCAAGTGTACTCAACTTGGAGCTTGAACATGGGCCTGAGATGATCATGTTCCACCAATTGAGCTATCCAGGCATCTATCATTTCGGTTGTGAGCCTTTATAATGGCTGAGCCATCTCTCCAGCCCTAGACAAGCTTTGTCAAGCCCACTCCTAGAGAAGAACACAGGACTGAAGTTCTCTCTGTCCTTTCATCAGGGCCCCTGAGAAAGTCTTTAGTCAGTCTGGCTCCCCACAGAAAAGCAAGCCACCTGTATAGTATCTTTGTTCTTTCAATGAACATTATTCACTCATTCATTCACTTGATAGAGAGTAGACAGACAGACTGATGACAGATTTTAATGGGAGGGCAAATAGAAAAAGCAAATGTTATCTTTGGGCTTGATTGGTAAGTAAAAGCACTTGCTGCAAAGCCTGCCTTGAGGTCAGATGACCGTGGAGGCCACAAGGAGGCACAGGGTTCCATTGAGTTGGAGTTACATACAGTTGGCAACCACCCATGTAGATGCTGGGAACCAAACTCCAGTCTGCTGGAAGGGCAAGTGCTCCTCCTAACCTCTGAACCACCTCTCCAGCCCCTAGAGATTAAATTTTTTAATAGATCGAGTACCCCTAATTACCTCTAGTTATGCCAAAGGCAGACATTTCTCACTGAAAATTGGACACACAAATCATGTGAGGCCAAGAATGATGTATATACTGACAGTATATGTACCAAGGGTGATGGAAATGCTGCTGTCTTCGCATGCATTGTCCACTATGGTTTTGAACAGCTTGCTAAACTGTGAGCTGCTGCTTCGGAACAGCGTATCAAACACGCCATCAATGTCGGTAAACTACTCATTTATATTTGTCTGGAATTCTAGACGTAATGGCCACCTGTACCATTTTACCTTAGAAGACTGCATAGTAGCCACAAATTGCACATCTTGTTAAAAAGGGTCAACACAAAAGAACAATGCTGCTCAGTGAAGCATCCCCTAGGCACACCCTTTTCCTGATTGATCCTGCTTTGCTCGGCTCACTCAACTTACCTAAGTTATACACTCCTGGTATTCTTCTCTATCTTTCCTTCGTGACTACATTCTCAAGAATGTATTTGCTTGTTTTGCATGAGTGGCTCTTATCTTGCATCCTGTTTGTATTCTATATTTCTTAGGCATAGGGCTTTGTACTTCTCTTCACATTACAACTAGTACACACTGGATTCTCAGAATGTTGTTACCTAATGATTCCTGAGAGGACTTATACACTGATTATGATTCTAGAAACATTTGCAGAAAAATAGACCTGTAGAGAGTAAACAGAGGACTTTTATTCCCAATTTTGACAATGCAATGCCCACATAAATTATAGTATGTTTTAGTTGTCAAAAATTTTATTCATGTGCAACATTTTGTATTGATTGCTTGAAAGGCAGGATTGCTGTTATTACTTTGAAAGGTACTTTGTGTTTCAAGTTCTACAAATACCATTTAAGGAAGGCATTTTTCCATTTTATTGATAAAAAGTTTAAATTGAAAAAATTTTAAGCTATTTAAGATCACTTAACAATTAAATTGCAAATGGGCCATGACACCAAACACAGACTGAAAAAGAAACTGCATTATATATCATATTCTATTCATATATATTATATATATATAGATTATATATAACTACACACAATTAAAAAGTAACTAAATATTTAAAAATATAGTATCCAGACTTTGTGCCCCTCTGAGTTTTCTTTTTTCCATAGTATTTTTATTGATTATTTGGGAATTTTAAATCATGAAATCTAAGCACATTCTCTTCCCGATCCACCCCCTACCCTTATAATCTCCCCCATAAACCCCCCAAAAAAGAAAATAATAAATACAAAAACAAAAAAACAAATCCAATTCATGTTGCTCATATGCTCACTGGGGCATGCTCAAACTCCCCTTAAAAAACTGAGTCCTCCCCCTTCTGCACCCCCCGAGACCTCTGCAAGACAGCATCAATGTGGAGAAGTACCTGCCAGCATCCTTGTAAGAATTTTTAAGAGTTCTCTTCCATGCCTTTCTGTCTAAGCTGTTACCTTTTGGGAGGGGTTGGAGTCGTGGGGGTGGGTCTCGAGGGTAGGGGTTGTCACTGAAGCCTTGTATCCCTCTTTCTCAGCTGTGAGTCTGCAGTCACCAATACCATGACAAAAATAGCTTCCTTGCTCTTTACAGTCAGCAGGAGCATGGATCATGGACTTACATATGGTTTCTGGAGATAGACATCCATATGGTCTCCAGAGTCAGCACATGCCGTGGTCTTGAGCACAGACTCCGATGGCAGTACAGACCATCACCATCAACACGGCCCATGCCACAGTAGGACCACAGACCCAGACATAACCCTCTGCAGCAGCACAGACCCAGACAACACCAAGGCCTCAGGTAGTAGCACAGGCCACTCAGATCAGAATGGGCACTGCCGGCAGCACAGACCCAGACATCAGCATAGCCTCAGACACAGACGAAGGACATTTGCATGGCCTTTGGTGGTAACTTGGGCCAGGGCCATCAACATAGCTCCTGGCTGCTATATGACCACAGGCATCCACATGAATCTCTGGCAGCAGACCACCAATACCAAGGTGGCCTCCAGGGGCAGCATGGACCAACAAGGTCTTTCAAGAATGTTCAATACAGGAAATAGTCTGTTCATCTTGGTCATCCTGTCCTTGCTCAGAACCAGGAGACAGTACAGCTGGGCAGCATGCTCCAGGACTGAGTAGGAGTGCAAGCTCCAAGCTGTGCACACCCCCCTACTTGGCAACAGCAATGACATCTACCACTTGCTTCTCTCACGCCATTCATGGTAGCTGCGTCTCTAGTTCAGCCTTTCTCTAGCATTCACTCACTGCTTTGCTCTGCTATCTTTCCCTCCTTTCCACCAAATATTCATTTGCAGTAGTGGCACTGGAAACTGCGGTATGTCACTTATCATTATCATCCTCATCACCACCCAGGCAACTTTGCATGCAAATATTCATTGCAACGAGTCCTTGGTCTGGTTCAAGTCTTCTGGTGTCTGAAGTACTATAAATTATGAATACTGGACCACTGTCGAGACTCATTTCAGCTATTATATTGTTGCCAGAGTCAGGGTGATCTGCAGCACCAGCTCCTCCACATGCTCCAGCAGCTTGTAGAGGGGGTAGATGTTGGGGTAGACCAACTCAAAGCCCTGGACCAAATGGCAGCTGGGTTGGTCAGCCTGCAGCAGTTCCTGGGGCCTGGCCTGGCAAAATTGCATAAACATTTTTGCTATTTACATTACACCAAGAAAAAAAATGTTGAAAATAAGGTAGATAACAGAGAATACATACAACAAAATGGGTTTATTTTACCTTTAAATAATTCTACACCAAAACATTTTGCTGAGATGAAATAATTTTTAATCTCTAGATACAAGATCCTCAAAATGGCTGAGAGGACTGGAATGTATTTCAGGAGTTCAGCACATGCTTCACATGTGTGAGGCCTGACTTCAGTCCTCATTTCTCCTCTGATTCTCACCAAAAATATATGCAGGATACACTGCAAGTTTGATTTTTAAATACATTTAAATATAGACCTTACAGTTATTTTAATGCTTGGGTATTCCAGAATAAAACGTGGGGACACAAGTATGTGGTGACTGCTGTATATTCTAAAAGGACAAAGAGCTTTTTCAAATTTGAAAAGCAATTAGCCTTTCTGCAATATTAACCCTAAGGTCTATTCTCCTTTATAGACTACAATGTTGTTGTCAGTTTCATACACTTTTACTTTATAAAGAGCTCCCACTGGAAGAAGTTTCTGGAGCGCTTCCCAGATGTAGACAGCTACATTTTCTGTCGTGCTGGAAAAAAAAAAAAAGAATTGAAGAAGTTCAAAATACAAATAATGAACAAAATTTCAAGTTTAATACATAGGAAAACACAGGAATTCCAATAACAAAATCTACCAGTACACCAGTATTTTAGAAATCTCACGATAATCAACAATGTTAATTTGTTCCATTTCTGTTGCCCAAGGCAAGACAGTGCCACCTACCTTACAATATCCGCAAAGTATGGCACGTCCAGATCCAGGTTCTTGTGATCAAGGGGCTTCATGATGGCCTCCTGCAGACAAAGAAAAGGGAACCACCGACCTCATTTAGAACTCAAACCCCAAAGGGTTCCTTCCCCATAGTCTCTGTGTCTCCTCCTCTCGATTAGCCAAGACTTGACACCGGGAAGCATTCCTTCCAGGTTCTACAGAACAGGTTGTGAAACAAGGTCAGACCTAGTTCCCTGTATTGACCATGTGTCCTTGCTTCTGAATGCAGAAGAAACCACAAAAGCAGGCTCCTGGAGCTTTCTAGAAACACAGCCATCATGAGTCACAGCTCAGTTCGGCACTTCTTGAATTCTGTTCACAAAGTTAGCGGAAAGATTCTTCCACAGCACAGTGTCATCCTCAGAACAATGCCCCATGTCATTAAGACCCGGACTGAAATCATGGACAATTTCTACATTTCTGCCCTCAAGAATAATTTAACGACGATCTTCTGTCTTAGAAGAAAAAATACAGAGAATATCATTTGAATATAAATATTTAGTGCAAATATTAAAATAATGTTTATTCTTGTCATTAGCAAAGATTGTAATTGTTTGAGTCTTTCCTATCTTCACCCGTTAGCTCTCTTACAAAAATTTAAGCATTGTGAAACAAACTAATTTTCCACCTGGTTTGATTTCAAGAAAGCACACTAATAATTTTTCCAGTAAAACTAGAATCATATAAAAAGAGTGAGTCCTAAATCAACTTACTTTTTAAAACAAATCAAATGAGGAGATGTGAATACCAAGAAAATAACTATCTGTGCTCTATCTTGGATCCCGGTTCTGACCCCAACTTCTCCATCAAAGTTTCTACAGGGCTCAAACTTCACTCTATGGCCACAAGAAGCCACCTTTACTGGTGAGTGTGTTTAATAGCTTAGGCACCCAAAGGAGGAAGAAAATCTCAAAAGCTTCCTAAGTATTTAATCCTTTGATTGCTAAGATTCCTCACTGTCAACTTATAGTGCACAGTATTGTGTGTATATGTTTTGTGGCCCCTCTTCTAAAGACAGAGGTCTTTAGAAGTTCTTTAAATTAATAAACACAGAGCTATTCATTCTTTCTTTCATTTGTTTATTCAAACATTTATGACTTACTTATTATTCTTGACCTCCTAGTAAAGATAATGTATACATTCTAGGGGCAATGTCTTGTTCATTCATTTTTTTATTTCCAATAATTAGCTTTTAAAATGATACAAAGAAACAAATTTGTTGAATATATGAACAATATGAGAAAGTAATCATTAGTAACATTTTTTAACAAAACATCTGTCAACCCTGAAAATAAAAGTAAGCAGAAATGAAGAACTAAACAATCAAGTTCAAATGGTGGGACAATGGAAACAACTAGAGGAAATACAAATTCCCAACTCTGTGAACAAGAAAGACCGCGGAGCCTGGGGCAATGGCACTAACTACCCAGCATCCCTCATTTAAATCCATGGAATGAAGAAACGAGTATAAATATTCTCTAAAATATCTTACAAGAATTTTACAATGACGCAATCAAGAAACTTTTTAATGAATACATTCTGATGCATTATCTCTATCATGAACTGCCTCAATAACTTAGCATAAAGCCGGTTGTTAAATATGTGCAGTGCTGGGGCTGCAGAGATGGCGCGAGATTAAGTGGCTAAGAGCACTGATGCTTTCTCAGAGGACCCACGGTGGGTTCCGAGCACCCACAAGGGATGGTTCACAGCCACCTGCAACTCCAGCTCCCAGAGATCCAAGGCCCCCAGCCTTTACAATCACCTGCACTGGTATATTTATGGGGCTATGATTCATTCATTCATCTTTGTATTTGCAATACTTAGGCTCTAAAAAACTGACTCATATAATTAAAAATATTCTTTTAAAAAAGGAAAGTGGTATTTTAAAATTTTCATTAATGGTACAACATTGAGAGAATGAGCAAAAGCTTCAAAGAAAAAGCTGTGTTGTAAAAGAAGGGTAGAATCTATTTTTTTCTCTTCTGAAGAAAACTAGGGGTGATCATGTGACATTTCTCCCCATCATTACAACACAACTTTGACTACTTTCTATTAAGAAGACCAATAAAGCAGTCACTACAAACACCCTCCCACCCCCCCTACCTACCCCAACTCACAAAGTCATGGCATCTCACGAGATACAGTGCATAGGGGGTACTAAAAATTATGCTGAAGACATATCACACAATAAGTACCCGATGTGGTATTACCTCCATGTATTCTTTGAGATCGGTCAAATTCATAACCATCCCTGTAACAGGATCAATCTAAGGAAAAAACAAGGGAGAATATCATTCTAGTAGGCTCTCTATAGGTACCCTTTCACAAAGCTGGGTGGGTGGCTCATGCCTGTAATCCCAGCACTGTGAAACAGAATCAGGAGGATCTGGAGCTCAAAGCCTTTCTTGGCTGCACAGGAAATTCAAGTGCAGCCTAGGCTACATGAGAGCCTGTCTCAAAAGTAAAATCAACTTGGCAGGTAATTAAAGGCTGTAAACATGCAGACTGTGCCACATTCCCTCACCCTTGGGACACTTATTAGTCTCAGTGCAGAAGTGCCATGCACTTCCGGCACCCCGCTCGCTGGATGGCTCTTCTCCCCATCCACATGTCACAGAGGCGCCTCAAATGGCAGCAGCTCACCACACAAAAAAGGCCAACAGTGAAGCAACCGAAACATAAGCTTTCAACACAGATTTCACCAGTGTCTGGAAGATGGCCCCGCAATCTGAATAAATCCACACACCATTTCCAGCACGTACCTCTCCATGTACTGTCACCACAACTATGAGAAAGAAAACAAAAATACCAACAAAAATGGATGACTTTTGACAGATTAGTACATACGCACAAGTTAGCAAATTGTCAGCTCTCTGACCCCGAAGGCTATACTTCAAATTTTCTCTAAATACCTATTCTTTTAGTTAAAATCATTTTATCATTCAATGCAAGACTCAACCCAGACAGAGGTGCTTGGAAGAAGCTTTGGCTCAGCGTATTAACCAAATCCAAAAAGGTGTTAAAAACTTCTGCTTATTAGGTTGACACATCCCTGGAAGGAGGGGCCTGGAGATGAGGAATATGCACATGCGTGCCCAGCTATGACCACACCCACCCACTCGTCAGCAGGCAAAAATACTCATCTTTTACTTTCAAGAATGTGTACTCAGCTCATACAGCAGGTGTTCACATGAAGCGCTTGAAATAAATAAATGACATATACAAGTTGTTTTTTTTTCCATTCCACAGAAGTATCACTGGATATTGCACAGTGAGCAAGTGCACTGAGGTTGAGAAGTATATAGAGAAGACAAAGGTCAGAGACTGAGCCTGAAATCCTGATCTTGAGAGGCTTCTATAACCCTTATGCTATCTCAACACATACTACTACACTCTAGGGCTTACAGAGTACGTGTTAAGGCATCAGTGGTCTCTTAAAGAATCAAGTCCTTTTTCCTACCATGTTGGAGGTTGGTCTGATGCGTGTTACTGGCCCTCAAGATCTGGATACACCTATCCTTCTTGTGTAAACCTGCCTAAGACACACCTGTTTGGTTGAGTAAATGGCATATACCTGGCCAGGGCAGAATGGAGTAGGCATGGCTAAAGTTCCTGGGCTTTTGAGGGCGGGGAATCACGGGAGGCAGACAGATGGAAAGAGAAGAGGAAGGAAGCAGCCACAATGGGTTAGCTGGGTTAGCGTGGAGAAATGACCACATGGGTCAAAAGAAAAGACTCCAATAATGATGTGAAAAGTCCCAGGTAAAGAATACAAGCAAGTACCATAGGATTATGGATGGAAGGTAGACCAGATGAGGAACATTAAGGTAGATGCATTGGATGGGGCATGGGAGATGGATAGTGAGGATACTGAGACAGTGTAAGTGAAATATATGCCCAGCCCAAGGTAAATAAGACAATTATAAAATCTAACAACTGTGAGGTAAGAAATAACATTATCCAACCAAGACAATAGCTCTTTGTCATGATTTTCCACTGAGGGGCTCAGAGCCCTGACCCTGTCCACGAGGCTTCTCACCTACAATTCCTATACTTATATACTCTTCATTCCTACTGACAGGTTCGGAGTAAGCAGGTTCTTCCCTCACCTTTATAGTTGTGTCCATGGCCATTCGGATTGTTGCATTTCCCAAACACTTTCAAGTTTTCTTCATCGCTCAGAGATGGGCTGAAAAAAACCAAAACAGAAAAAGTCTGTGTGAGCCAGACACAGTGACATTCACCTGTCATCTCAGCACTTGGGAAGGCAGAGGCAGGCAGATCTCTGTGAGCTCAAGGACAGCTGGTCTACAAACTGAGTCCAGGGCAGTCAAGGCTACACAGAGAAACCCTGTTTTAAAAAAAGCCGAAAGCAAAGAAAGTCCATGTGACAGAGTTAAGACATCCAAATTCCTGCTAGTTTTGCTCTGGGTTTTGAACACTATACAATTTAATTTCACTTTAGACAATCAACTGGATGGATCACTTGGATCTCATCATCCGCATTTCTATCAAGAACCACTGTATGCTCCCTAACGAAACTACAGTACCACATAAACTATCAGAAATCTTAATTTCAACCCACTTATTCCACAGCAAGATTCCAACAAATCTGCTCACAGTCAGCTCCTCTTTCCTGCACTCTCTCTTCCTTGTCCAAGGTCTCCTGTATCTTAGGCTGGCCTCAAAGTTACTATGTAGCTTAGCATGACTTTGAACTTCTGATTCTCCTGCTTCCACCTCAGGAGTGCTGCGATCTGCTACCACACACGTCTTATGTAGGCCTGCGGCTGGAACCCAGGATGTAATGCATGCTAGTTAAGCTCTCTACCTACTGAGCTACATCCCCTCATCCTCCTGCAGTTTTCAATCCAACAAACACTGGGTATTCGCTATGGGACAGGAGCAGAAGGAAGCAAGGAACAATGATAAGCACAAAGAGATGCCCATTCCCCAGCAACTTAAAAACTTCATTTCTCCTGAAAATTAATGGCCCCAGGCTCTTAACAACCTTGCTCTTCTCTGCCTCTACTCTTGCCTAGTGGAAACTTTACCAATATGTTCTGGGACACTCAAATTACGTGACACAATAAAATTATTACACAGATGTGGTTCCAGATAGAAAACAATTAACTTGATGAATCTGTGTATCTATACCAACTCAGCCAACTTCTTATCTTGTGCATACTAACCTTGTGTTTAAGCTTCCTATTATAAAAGTCCCTCTGAGGAGCTGGATGGATGGCCTAGCAGTTAAGAGTGCTTACTGCTATTACAGAAGACCAGGGGCAGCTCAGAACTGCCTGTAACTTCACTTTCAAGGAATCTGATGCCCTCTATTGGCTTCCATAGGCTCTTTCATGTAAGCTGTGCACATAACACACAGACAATTTCTCAATTCAAATTTAAATTCTTCAAGATCTTTCTTATTCCCTTTACTTTCCTCCTACTGCTCACACTCAGAGCACTACAGTTCACAAGACTTTTGCTGAAAATTCACTGTATGAAAGTTGGCCACATTTTAAACTCCACACAGGGGGCTGGTGACAACTGTGTGCTGTTCCCTGCAACACCCTACTCTGGGACAAAGCCTTTTCCAGTAAGGAGTGGATGGATGCTGTTAGAAACGACTGTTCTCAGACAATAAAATGTAGGTTCAGAGAGCAGACAGAAGCTCCCTTCAAAACCAACTCTCAGGTGTCTGAGATCTAATTCCCGACCTTCGGACAGCATCAAGGCTGGTTTTATCTTCTGTCAAAAAGGGATGAAAGCTACCTTGCGTTGCACCCGGTAGCTCAGGCTCCTGTCATTGTGCCTTCAGGATGCGCTGGGTACTGTATCATGCGGGCAGCCTCTGGAAGGAACCTCTCCTGAGTGGGGGCCCGGATCAGAGCTCCACCGCCCTCTCCCGGAGGATCCCCAGTAGTGCTACTCCGCACCTTCATTTCCTCTTCCGCCCGCCCCAGGTCGGCTCTAACCTAAGCGCTTAGCCACGCCCCGGGGAACATAGCGGGACAAGCCCCGCGCGTGCGGCGACACACGTGGGCACACCCCACCTGTGCAGCCGGTGGCTCGCGCTGAAGGACACGAGGCGGGACAGTCGCGCACGGCGACGAAGGCCACCCGCCGCGCTCATGGTCTTCAGGCCAGCGACCCGCGAGGGACAAGCGCGGGCGGCTTCCGGGGCCGAGGCCAGACCCGCTCCTCGCGGCTGCGCAGTGCAAGCTCGGCCCTCCCCGCCGGAAGCACTCGGGAGGTGGGGGGGAATGGTTTCGGCCCTTGACGCCCCTCCGCCCGCCTGGAGGCAGACGCTAGCGCCTCCTGCTGTTCAGTCTTTGCTAGGCAGTTAGAAATACCTTGGGCCAGTGAGGAGCTAGAGGCCTGGGTTTTTTAATTGCCTACAATAGTTTGTGTCTTGCCCTTTCCCTATTTTTGACAGCCCTGGGTAACAATAGGCAAATGTAGTGGCAGATGCTCTCCAGCCCAGTACCACGTTGAGAGTGTCCTTAACCAAAGGAAACCCTAGCCAAGGATGGCAGTATGCTGTCATTAGAGTTACTATGGAGGCTGGGATGGAGAAGGTTGATTTTAGGAGTTCCAGTCTATTTTAGGCAACGAACTACAAAACACAAGCTCAAGTGGAAAATAGAAAAACTTTGACGATGCCCTATGCAGATGAGAGAGTGTCGTGCAAAGACCTCCTCAACCAGAGGCAGCCTGAAAACAGATTCACTCTTCAGAACCCTTGGAAGGAACAAGCCGATCCTAGTTTTAGATTGCTGGCTTTCAGTGTTTTGAAACAGAAAAGCGGTCCAGTATAATCCCGACTGGCCTTGTGCAATATTTGCGGGCTCTGCCTTTTGGATCTCAGAAGGTCTATTAAATGCTGTCTGAGAGTCAGATATAGACATTATGGAATCCCTAGCACTGAGGCTACAGCAGGAGGATAGTGAGTTCAAGGTCTATCTCAAAAGAATAAAACCCAATAATTCAGATGGACACCTTTGGCAAGGCAGCCCCACAGCCATCGCCCATCCAAGTAAATCAAAATATTAAATGTAAAGTGTTGACCTATGCAGCTTTGGCTGTCCTGGAACTCAGGCTGTAGACCAGTCTGGCCTCGAACTGACAGAGATTTTGCCTGCCTCTGCCGCTCTGCCTCCCAAGTTTTGGGATTAAAGACACACCAGGCTAAGATCTTAATAACAGATGCTTTCAGGATTAGACACATGTACCTCAGAACAATAAAATGGTCCTTGCCATCTGAAAGCTCAGTTTAATGGAGCAGTCAAACAAGTAATATGACAAGTGAAAAACTACTAATTCTGCATCAGAGAGTAAAAGAAAGAACAAATTATTCTGAGCTGGATTTTAAGGAGTCCAACAGATAGGTAAATAGGAAATTCTAGTAGGAAAAGAGTTTAGGCAAAAGAAATGTGGAAGTGTGGCTTGCTTGGTGCACAGTGACAGATTTGTGGCTACTTTGGGGTGTGAGACAGAGAGTGTGTTGGAAATACTGACCAGAGATGGATTAATTGAAGAATTATGAATGTCTTTTTACATATAAAGGGGGAAAAGGCCCAGTTTTTTCATCTAGTTTCTATCTAAGAGAAAGGTGTTTCCAACTGCTTGAATATTTCCAGGCATAAATGAGTTCTGCCTGCTTGGGTAGCTGTGGCTTATTCTCTGGAGCTTTGCACACAGGAACAAAGAAAGAAAAAAGAAAGAAAGAAAGAAAGAAAGAAAGAAAGAAAGAAAGAAAGAAAGAAAGAAAGAAAAAAGAAGGAAGGAAGGAAGGAAAGAAAGAAAGAAAGCCAAAGTAGAAACCCCCACCTCATCAGTCCTGGCCATCTTACATTCAGCTCTGTATCTTGCTTCCCTGTGGCAAGTCGAGCCAGGAGCAGGACCTCTCATTCTTGTTTGCCTCTCTCTTGTACGCTGACCATCACTCTTGGATTGAGATGAAGTAAAAGTTTGTGTGCAGAAGAAAGATGCATTGAGATCTGTGTGCTTCCCAGAAGGCAGGCACCCCACAAACCTCCATGTCTAGACAGGTGATATTAAACCTTCATGTTTTGTCTGAGGAAATCTCCCCCCCACCCCCCGTAGACTTCTGTGAACACCAGGAGACTTATCCTCTCAAGGTTCTTGGCGTCTGTGCACCCACCTGCCATCTTAGCTCTGACTATCCATCATGTTCTGCCTCTCACAAAACTGCACATGGGACTTAGCCCTTTACGTTACTGTCATGGCGTTTACATATAAGGTACACTTCACTGAAGAGGAAAAGGTTAATGGGGTTTGGAATAACCCCTACAGAAAGGTAAGAAACTGACATTCCAGGACCCTACGGAGAACTGTAGGTTAACCAGTGCCCCAAATCACATCTTGAAGAACTTCAGGAACAGTGAAAAGGCAGGAGGACCCTGGGTAGTTTAGCTGGCCCAAGATTAAAGCACAGCCAAGGGGTAATGGGGAGGAAAGGAAACAAGGCTTTCTGGGGGCCTGCCCTTTACTTGTATGCTGTTAAATAAAAACTAAGGACTTAGAAATGTGAAAATTATATGGTCTCTACTGCCGCCTGCTGCCCAACTGAAGAAAGAACCTCTTCACTTTCAGCAATCCCTGGAAAATTATGTCTGGAGATTTGGATAAATGCCTGCTTTTAGCAATGTCCCTCAGAACAACCACTCCTGAAGACTGAGCTGAGGGAGAGATGGAGAAGGTAGTGGGTGGTCTGTCAGAGGAACATTAACGTGACTTGACCTAGCGCCTGTGGCAGACATCAGAGAAACCCCCGTTCAGAGTCCACCAAACAGGATAGATAGCACAGGCTTCTTGTCCCAAACAACTTAGCGTCAATGGTGGCAGACGGACTGTGACCTGTTACAGGCTTGGAGAGAGCATGGTGCTGCTCTAGGAGTCCAAGTTAATGGTTCTCAACATGTGTGTCTCCACCCACTGAAGGTCAAATGACCCTTTCACAGGGTTGCCTAAGACTATCAGAAAACAGGGATATTTACGATTCGTAACAGTAGCAAATTTACAGTTATGAAATAGCAACAAAAATAACTTTATGGTTGGGGGTCACCACAACACGAGGAACTGTATTAAAGGGTCACAGCATTGGGAAAGTTGAAAACCACTGTTCTAAGTCTACCGCTGTCCTTGACCATTTGTATTTCTTTTCCCAGGGCCGCTGATCACCTGTGGCAGTGGAAATGGCCCACTTTTAGCCAGTTTTGTGTGCATTTCTTTTCCAAAAATTGTGTATATTGGGCAGGGTGTGGGCAACACAAGTGCCACGGCCATGTATGGGGCCAAAAGATAACTTTGTGGGGTCAGTTATCCTCCTCTGTCTTCATGTGGGCCCATGAACCCAACTCATGACATCAGGCTTGCACTGCAAGCACCTTTACCTGCTCAGGCCTTTTTCCCGTATTCTTTTAGCTAGAGAAAAGCATAGTCAATGAATGTTCGACTATCCTCAAAATATCCCCAGGGCTTGCAAGATTGCTCAGTCAGTTAGCATGCTTGCTGCACAACCCTGGTAGCCTGAGTTTGATCCACAACCCACAAAAGGCCAGATGCAATGCCTTGTTTCTATAATCCCAGTACTCCGATGTGAAGATGGGAAACGGAGAATTTTGAATTGCCCAGAAGTTCAGAAGGAGAGAACCTACTGTAGAAAGATGTCCTCTGACTTCCCAAGCACCCCATGTCTGCAGATATATGCACTTGTCCACAGACACACAGTAATAACAAATAATAAAAGAAACTTTAAATATTTTAAATTTCCATTTATTTGTTTGCTTAGGAGACAGGAGCTCACTACACAGACCGGGCTGACCTTGAACTCATGGAGATCTGCCTGCCTCTGCCTTAGAAGTGCTGGGATTAAAGGTGTGAGTCTCACCTGGTTCAGCAAAAATTTTACATATTATACCAATCCTTGCTTGGTAGTTGCAAGCAGGAGCCTTGAGACAATATAAAACCAGGGCTGAAGCGATCACTCAGCAGTTGAGTGCATGCATGCTGCTCTTGCAGAGGACCTGAGTTTCATTCCCAGCACTATATCGGTCTCCAGGGGTGCCTGTACTCACACACACATGCCCACACCTACCATCACACACCAAAAAAACACATAAAACATTTTTAATTATATAAAGGGGCTGGAGATAAGGCTCAGTGATGGATAGTGCTTGTTTCTCTTACAGAGGTCCTGGGTTCAGTTCCTAGCACCTACCCAGGAGGTGGAACCATCTCTAACTACAGTTCCAGGAGATCTGATGCTCCATTCTGACCTCCTCAGGCACCAGACATACGCGTGGTACACATACATACATGCAAGTATAACATTCATAGGCTTAAACTAAATCTTTTAATTCTTATTTAAAACATATATGTTCATAATTACCTCAAAATTATGTTTTAACAGAAATTTAAAACCATACATCCAGGGTTTCATTATCATTATTAGTGATTTTACCACTGCTACAAAACAAAGCCAAACCTAAGTGGACAGGACAATTTCTTTTTTTTTTTTTTTATACCATGTAACATTTATTCAGTGTTTCGCTTATTATGTGACTTTGGGCAAGGCATTTTACACACCCAAGAGATTATTTTCTTTTTTTTCATAAATTTATTTATTTTTATATCAATCATAGGTTAGGTTTTTTGCGTCCCATGCGTAGCCCCCTCCCTCATTCCCTCCCACCCTCCCCAACCCTCCCTCATCTCCTCCCTGCCTCCTCCAAGTCCACCAAAGGGGGAGGATCTTCTCCCCTTCCATCTGACCCCAGATCATCTTGTCTCCTCAGGGCTGGCTGCAATGCCCTCCCCTGGGATCTAGCCAGGCTGTTACTCCCTGGCATGTATGGACAGGACAATTTAAGGAGGAAAGGTTTTCTTGGCCCACAGTTTCAGGAGATTCAGCCTGCCATAGTAGGTTGGCATGGTGGAGCACCCCATCAGTGGCAAGGGGTGAAGGCTATTCACAGTAGAGTGGACCAGAAAGCAGAGAGAGAACCTGGGCCTTCAAAGGCTGGCCCTGGAGTCTGAGAGGCCTCACCCACTATGGTTTCCACAGCCTTCCAAAATAGTGCCCCAAGCTGGGAACAAGCGTTCAAAATATGAGTCCCTAGGGGTCAGGGTTGGGTCCAAACCACAATAGCTTTGGGGTGAGGCCCACCATTTTCTGGCTTCTGTAGAGTGCTCCCCTTGGAACCTGACCCAGGCCCTGGGGTTGTGGCATCAGATGGGCACAAATGTGCCGTGGAACCCATAAGGCATCTGCACAGGTACTTCTGCTCGTCCCAGTTCTGCGAAGTTCTTGGCATCCAAGACAAGGAGAAAGTTGCTTTCACTCTAGAAAAGGAAAGCAACACTGAAAGTCACTCTTCATCTGAGAATCCATCTCCACTGGCTAAGGGAGAAAGCATGTCCTACTCGTGTTCATATCTGTTCCTGGCACCTTCTGCAAAGCCTCACCTAGCCACCCACTAAACGTACATTTGCTGCACTGGATGGAAACAGCAAGACTGAAGAAGTTCATACCCTAAAGCAAAGAAATAAAATGCCAATGCTCTTCATAAGACGGCTTTGAGTCCAACAATATTTTTACTTGGCTCTTTCCAGTCATGTAAAGCACATAGGAATTCTTTCTCCCAAAGCAGGAGCTGTACAAAGATCAGCATTGTAAGTCAGACAGAGATTTGTGCGGACCTAATCGTTAGAGTGCTGAGTATATGAAATAAGCTCCTAGCAGACATTACTAACTGATCACAGCACTATGGCACTTTTTTTTTAACCAAACTACTAAAAGGTGTATCACCCCACACACAGGTGCCACTAATAATTGATCAAAGCTGGTCTTGCTGTAAGATTGCCCAGACAAGTCAATAAGTACCATTATTGAGACGCTCTCCAGAGCTTATGATACTGGACATTTTTAGGTCAGTTCACAGATGATGGTATGAGCATCAGGCCAGAAGCCAGATGATTTGAACACTGGCTTTACCCCTGTGAGATCAGATGCAAGTCACCTGCGACTTCTTGAAAGTGACAAATTCCACATGAGTGAAATGCTATCCCATAGTTTTTAATAAGTATCATAATATCTAAGATAGCGCATCATATATAAAAGTTCCTAAGGAAACATCATGTTGTTATGACTTTACACATAGAACTTTAAAATGTGATAAAGTGTGGTCTGTGATTTGTTACAGTGGGGGATGTCACACAGTAAAAAGGGGAAGAGGACAGAGAAGATGCCATAAGGTATCAAAATAAATTTTGGGCTGCAGCACTACAAATCACACTCCAATAAATTAGTGCTGCTTTTCTCTGACCAATGACAGGTAAATAAACTTACCTGGTTGGGGGTGATGACCACAGAGAGTATAACCCCACCATCTTCCTCATCAGCTCCTGGCCCCGGAACAAAAATGGGCTCTGAGGGATAAAAGCCGTCTTCTCTCCAAACCTGCAAGTTCCCCCAGTACACACACAAAAGACATCTGATGAAAAGTGAGGGGTAGCCAGGAGGCATTCTGTAGCATTTGTCACTCACAGCATAAATTAGGCTGTCAACAGAATGTTCCAACCATGGACACAAGCCCTGGCACTGAATACAGGTAGAAGAAACCTCTGCTGCCTCCAGCTCACCATCTAAAACAATTTCCCATCAACCTGAAATATAGGGGTCACTACAACCTTCGCCCTGTAGTTTCTCCAAAGATGACATCAATTTACCATTACTTCCCCCAAGCTTTGACTTTCCTTTAGATTTCCCACAGGAAACCAACCCCTTATTTAGGCGATCCATGATTCTCAAACTTATGAAAACAGCTAAGCTGTTGTAATATCAAGGAGTCCGAAGAGCTGGACTGCAGAGACGGCTCAGAGACAGCTCAACAATAAGAACACTGGCTGGTCTTACACAGGGCCTGTGTGTGATTCCCAACACCCATGCAGCAGCTCACAATTTCCTATAACCCCAGCTCCAGGGGGTTCAATGCCCTCTTCTGACCTCCAGAGCACCTGCACACATGTGATGCACAGAATACACTCAGCAGGCGCACACACACAGCAGATAGATATTTTAAAAAATTGAGAAAAGTAATACATCTGAAAACTACCTTAAACAAAGCAGAAATTAACTCAAAGAGCAAAACAGGTCTTTGAAAAAACAAGTGATTTTCATTACCGTCAGTGTCTTGTTCACCACGTCCACCTTAATCAGAGAGTCCCCCACCAAATGCCGAAAACCACAGCCGTAGAAGAAATTATACTTTTTGCCATTGACTCGGCCATAGTTGATCTGAGGAAATTCAATCCCCCCTTCCTCTTCCAGGTCCTCATGGTGTAGATTTTCAGGAGAGCACCAGATCTAAGAGAGATCCCCGAAGGGTGTAAAGTGGCTGCTTAATTCTCTTTATCATCTTCTCTTAATTCTCTTTCCTTTCTTTAGTGCACAGGTGCTCTCCTCTGCAAGTTGTGACAAGAGTTGAGAACTAAAGTTTTACATCATCTTTCACGCTGTTCCCCTTTTCCTAGTGAGTGTGTGTGCAGATGATGTGGTCAGGCGTTGTGACTAAGATGTCATGTGCCACAGGAGGTAAGGTGCTTCCTTATTTTGCTAAAAGTAAGGCATGTATAGCTGAGCTTCAGTGCAATTCCCATGGGAAAAGCAGTGTCTCTGAAAGATGAGGAAGATCAGGTTAATCTGAAAAACTCACACATTCCACAACCACTGACAAGTTACATAGATCTGGCTCACTACACAGAAAGTGTGGTCAAACACCATGTCCATCCCACTCAGTTTCTGTGACTCTTGTACAAACAAGTTTCCACAACCTCACCCAAGCTCAGCCAAAGGTTAAGAAACCTGCAGGGCACCAAACATTTGGAGAGCGGCCAAAGAGTGAAGTAATATCACCACATCCAAATCCTGAGCCCGATGTCTGCCGGGAGCTTACCTCCCCATCACCCTGTTTCACGGCACTGGCTGAAGAATAGGACAGTGGGCTGAGGTTCTCTCCCTCAGGGGCATCCACACTGACATCTAAGGGCAAGACAAATCTTCGAGGGAAAGATTTTGCCATTGACTTATAGACCTGTTCAGAACAGAGAAATAAACAGATGGGGGGGCGGTGCATGGAGAAGTCATCTCTAGGATAATTAACTAGTAACTTAAATTCAATCATTACTAGAATTGTACAAATAATTCCAATTCATTCATTTAATAAATATTTATTGAGTACTTACTGTACTACATATTGCTTAGACACTGAACATGAAGTCTAGATTTTAGCAGTGGAATAGTAACTATAAAATTAAGAATTTATTAATTAGCATCAACTAAGCAAGTGATTATATAGTCAACGGCCTCAAGGACTGGACAGTAACAAGAGAAACCCCCTTTTCATGTTTGGTGGTTCAGGAAAGGGCCAGCTTAGCAGCCTAGGGTTGCTCAAGCCCTACAGATTCTTGAGCAAGACCAATTTTCAAGACTGGCTCCTGGAAACTGAGTTCTTCTTAGACTGCTGTATCTGATAAGATGTGTGAGGCCTTGAATGACTCCATGTAGCAATAAAGAGTTCATGACGACACTGTGGTTTAAAGAAGCACCTGGGGGCTAAAGATCTAGCTCAAAGGTGTAGTGACTGCCTAGAATGTATAAGACCTAGGGCTTAATCTTCAGTGAAACAGGAAAAAATTAACATCTCAGGGTCTGGAACTTCAGGGCCTGCAGTTGGCTATATAGGCCTGAATGCCTATGTGTGTGATCCCAGTAAGATCCTGAACAGCCGTGTTGTGGACTTCCCAGGAATATAACAGGTCATGACTCCTTGTTTATATGTGCCCTATGCACGTATACTAGTAGATCCTTGCTGCAAGCTTGAGGCTGGCTTCATCCAGAGCCTTTTTTTTTTTTTTTTTTTGGATTCACTTTGTTGTTAAACTAAGCCTTGTGAGTCTTCCTCGTGAACTCTGATGCTATGGGCGATCCCAGGAACTTCTAAATAGTCTGAATGCTAAGATGGTATTTCAGCAGAAGATGTAAAGAGAACATGCATGGTTCATGTAACCACATGCTTTAAGTACACTTTTGACCCTATGTCACTTCCATCTCGCACAGAGATGTCTTCACTGGGGAAAATACAATGCTGTTCTTTTCTGAAATTCCCAGAGGATTGGCTCTTTAAAAATTATCTTTGATCAACACTGTTTTCTTTTGTAAAACCTTAGCTAAACAAAATGATACTTAAGGTTGGGTCTGGTGATGCAAATCAACCATTCTTTTGAGAAGAACTACGAAAAGAAAAATCTGAATTTAAATGCTTAAAATGGGTGTTTGGTGGCAATTCTGAGCTAGAGAGGCTTCGAAAGACAATGAGGCTGAGATTTAGGAGGGAAAGGAAACCCACAAAGAACCAGGTGTTTGAGGCAACTCTTCCCCAGGGCAAGAAACACAAAAACATTAGTCACTGAGAAATGTAAATCAAAACCACAGACACCACTCCACACCCAGTGGGGTGCTTATTATTTGTAATGAAAACAAATAATAAGGCTACTCTACTCTGAGGCTAGAGTCCATGGTTCAGTGGGCAAAGGCACTTTCTTTGCCAAGGTTTGTACTGCCAGAGTCCATATAAAGTCAGAGTTAGAAGTTTGCACAGCACAAACATCTATTTTGCCCCAACATCTACAGGGAAATGAGAGGCAAAGACAGGCAGGTTCCCAGAAATTGTGGTTTTTCTGCCAGGTAGCTAGGGTTACAGGCCTGTACCCTCAGGCCTACCTTAAACTTTTTTCTTCTGAGACAGAGTCTCACTATGCATCCTCAGCTACCCTGGAACTCACTATGTGAACAGACTGGCCCGGAACCTATAGAGACCCATCAGTCTCTACCTGCCAAGTACTGGAATTAAAGGCATCAGTCACCATATCTAGTTTAAATACTTTTGTTGTTTAAAAGAAGGAATCAGTGTACTTCATCACACTAATAAAATAAGGGATAAAAGTCAAGTGATACTCTCAATAGTGAGGGAAAAAATATGAACTGCTACATCTACATCTATGACCAAAATTCTTAGTAATATAGAAATAAAAAGAGAAGTCTTCTAATCTAACAAAAAATACATTTTAAAAAATCTAAGGCTGACTGTATTTGCATATGGCTGTAATCCCAGAACTTGGAAGACAAGGGCAATAAGGCCAGAGTTCGAGGGCAGTCTTGGCTATACGATGAGTCCAAGGAGGCTAACCTATGCTTCGTGAGGCTTTGTCTCAAAAGACATCTACTGATAATTTATGTTCACATGCAATCAGTGCACAACAACTTTGTCGTTCACTAAAACTGCAAGCTACCAAGATGTTCTTACAATAGTTGAATGGATAGTCAAATAGTATAACTGCACAAGACACTATTGTTCAATAATAATAATAATAAACTATCAAGACTTCAATAAGACATGGAAGAACCATAATTGCATATACTCAAAATAAAAGGAAGGAAAAGAGGGAGTCAGCCTAAACTGGGCGTGGTGGTGCACAGCTCTAATCCTGTCGTTCAAGAGGGCAAGGAAGGAAGATTCTGCATGTTCAAGGTCAGCCTGGACTACAGACTTTGTGAAACAGAGAGACTATAGAGACAGCAGGTTATTTAATACAATGGATGAGTCCTGTAGTAATAACGGATCATCAGATATGGGAAATGCTTCACAGCGATGCAAGATGTTAACATTGGTCTGCTGGGATGATGATGGGGCAAAAATAGTTTGCTGCACAAGCCCAACAGCCTGAGTTCAGTTCCCAGCTCATGCACACACACCAAACATATACATACATACAATAACAATAAATAAAAATATCGAAAAGTGATATGGGGAAAGTAGGGAAAAGAAATACATGGGAAAGGCTCTATGCTTTCTGCTTGTTTTTTTTTTTATTTAAACCTAAGCTTATACTGCTCTATACAGACCATTAATTAACATAGAGCAAGCAACAGCCTTAAAAATAACATTAACACCAGGCATGGTGCCGCTCCCCTTTAATCCCAGCACTCAGAAGGCAGAGGAGGTCAAGTGTTTACCTGATCAAGCCCTTCCCCTGCTTTCCTGAGATTCTGTAGTTGGTAAACTTCGAGGCTGCTCCCATCATCCTGACAGCACAGATCAATCACAATACAGCCCTGGTCCTCAAAGGCATTAATTTGATGAAAGGTAACAAATGGCTCGCTGGAATACACTCCTGGGAGAGGCTGCGGGGGCACAGACAACGCAGACCAACACTCTGTTCTCTCTCCTTCCCTTCCCTTCCCCTCCCTCCTGCCTCCTTTCAGAAGGAAGTCTACAAAGCTGAAATTAGGAGACAATGCACCCCACTTACAAGCCATGTTCAGTAGGGATAAAGAAAGATATATCAGGATATGCACCCCCCCCACACACACACTTATATGCTATGGTTCGGGATAGGCACCCCACATACATGCCATGGCCAGAGATACGCACCCCATTTACATGCTCTGGTCAGTAGGTATAAAAGAAGAAAAATCAGAATATAAAAGCAAATATGCTTTGATCTAAGGCTTGCTTGCTTAAGTTGTCTCACGTTATTTTAATCAGTGAACTGAGGCTGTTTGACACAAACCCATCTATTGTGACTAATTTAAAAGCCCTCCTGAAATGTGGTCTAATGTGCTACAGGATAAATAGATCCTAGGCTCTAATTGCAAGACTAATAGAAAACACTGCCACTTACGATGCTTATGATAAATAAAGTGACTAACTGAAAAAAAAACTCACTCAAATAATTTTGTAATGAAATTGGGGTACCTTAAATTTAGGATGTTGTTTCTTAGAGATAAACATAGACCAATACAATGGTGCTATTACTAATGGGGACTGTGAGAAGATATTCAGCCGACATTCATGGACTTCAGTGGGGATAGGACCCTGGCACAACAGGAAGTCCTAGAAGCAGTTACTTTAAGCCTTGAAGTGTCATTGCAGAAGTGACAAAGAGCCCTGATAAACTGCACCCCTCTGCACTATTGTGGCATGAGAGAACTCATGATGACAGAGCCTCCTGTGCCCTTTTAGTTCAAGCCCTTGAAAAACATCCCCTACAGTTTCCCAACATGTAGCATCCACTGTGCTAATTAATAAATAGCCAGCCCAACCAGCAGAAGAAAATAACAGCCTTAATTAGAAACGCCTTTCAAAATAATGCCCAGTAAAGGTGAAAAATCAGTCCTGCAGAAATTCACTTTCGGGCACAGACATTTTCATCATATATATGCTCAAATACTCAGCCTGTCCGGTGTGTTTATCCACCACATGGAATCGTGTGTTATACTGGGGCTCCCAGCTTATCCCGTCAGCAAAGGCCTTTCCCCGGATTTTAGAAGTGACAAATTTCCACAGCTTCATCTTTAGAGGCTGTTCGATGAAGATTACGTAGTTTTCTGTCATTCCTAAAAGGTTCCAGGAAACAATAAAATGTTACTTGGCAAACTAGAGTGAGCTGAAGTGTGGCAGTAAGGGGACCCGCATGAAAGGCTGGGCTTATTCCCGCTGGCCTGAGTAAGCACCGTCCAGAAATACCTAGCTGTTTGACAGCTCAGCTGAACATATTTCCTGTTTCTACACAGAAAAGAGAACTGCTAAGAACACTTGGGTTAATGCCTTAGTTGGTTTTTTCCCCCCATTTTAAATCATTTTGCTTTAAGGACAACAGAAAGCAGCACAATATTAAAGTGCCACTTAATGCTCAGTGCATTTATTCCTTAGTCCTTTTCCTGTACACGCTGGGAGTGAGGACCTAGGAATATTTTGTCTATAACGATATATAATACATAAAATAAGTGTTCTGAAGAAAGGCTAAAGCATCTCAAAAGTTAACAAAACATCATCATCAACATCATCATTATTATTATTGGTGATGGTGGTGGTAGTGGTGGTGGTTTTTAAAGACAGGGTTTCTCTGTGTAGCTTTGGCTGTCCTGGACTTGCTTTGTAGACCAGGTTGGCCTTGAACTCACAGCAATCTGCCTGCCTCTGCCTCCCAAGTGCTGGGATTACAGGTGTGTGCCACCACACCAGGCACAAAACATTATTTTTAAAGGCTGAAACCTTTTCATGTGTGACTATTATTTTTAATCATCAATTAACATTTCTAGTAACTACTTACATTAAGCAGACATGTCTCTTCGAGCCATCTGCAGGCTAGCATAAGGAGCACAAGACTAAACAGAGTAACTTAACTGGTATTGACGTAATCCTGATCTCATTATCATAATACTCTTAAAAATGATCAGCGTGGTATTTGTCGAAACTGATCTTCCTGAGACAGCAGCATTAAGGCGGAGCCCAGGGCAGCCGGCCTCAGCCATAGACTCACCGAAGCTGTGGTAGTAAGAGGGATTCATTGCCTCCCTGGGGGCGATAGAGCACAGCACCTGTGCTCCGTGAATCGTCTCTCCAGGCTCTCTCTTCTCTGGGGGAACCCGGATAACATTATAGCAAGAACCTGGACAACAAAAATTTCTCCCTTTACCGTTTTCACTTACATTCTAGAATGAAATTTGCAAGTATTTAGTGAGTGTGCTATAAGTAGTTATTGATGGGTTAACTGATAGCACATGTTTACATAGCTACTCAGTGAATGAATAAATGCTTAGATAACACTGGATTATCTTCCTGGTGTTATATTTTGCAGTATAAGACATGATGAACTTCTATAACATGGAATTTCACAATCGCTATTGTTCTTTAGGAACAAAAAAACACCATTTTTTTTTCTTGGTTCATTTATTCTGCGGCCATTTACTGGTCACCAATCATATTCCAAACACTGTTCTAAGTATTCTAAACACTATATCCCAAACTCTCCTGTATAGCAGTACACAGAACAGATAAGATCTGTTCACTGCTAAAACTCAAATTCTAATCAGATATTTGAGCAAAAACGCATCTGATGGCAATACGAGCTGTAACGTAAAACAAGCCAGGGATGGGGTGTGTAGTGGTTGTGGATGGGTGTGCTTCGCTGTTTGCTGACTATCGGGGGGAAATGCATCCGGGCAGAGAAAGTGCACACGCAGGCAGGAATCGTTTGCAGTGTTCAAATAATAACGAAGAGAGGCCAATGTCGTCCTGTCTAATAGCCAAGGAGGAGAATCTAAAAGCTAAAACTGGAGAGGTGGGGGGGGGGTGTTAAGAAGCCAACTGTGGCCTCTCTGTTGAGAACGCAGGAAAGTAAGATAAAGGAGGCATCAAGGAAACTGGTTAAAAGGTTAGTTCAATAATCTGACCGCGAGAACGTGGTGGCCGTGGAAGTGATGACACGAGGTGGAGTGGGAGTGGTGACATGAGGTGCTGGATTTTAAAGGTATTTTGAGGGCATTGCTGAGATGACTATTTTCATTAACCGGTTGTAGGCGTGAGAGAGAAACATGAAGGATAATGATCCCAAAGCTGCCGTTAGCAATTAGAAGGATGGAGTCACCATTTTGAGAAGGTTTAGAGAAAAGATTTTTGAGAAACGATCAAAAGGTTGGTTTTGTAGTGCCTGCTGACACCCTGGTACAAGCGCTGAATGAGCTATAGATACAAATTACTGCAGGTGTCCAGAATGGAGAGGCAGCTTTTGAGAGACCATTACCTACACGGGAAACATCATGTTACGTACAGTGACAAAAATACAGACAAGAACAGTGATGGATTAATATGAAGAAAACAGTTTAAATATTAAAAACTAACTGGGTTGATAAAACGTTCAAAGAACTTTTGCTAATTTATAAAGAGGATCTTAAAATATCTGAAAAGGCTAAAACTTCGTGATGATTCTCACTTTAATTCCTAAATCCTCTTTCGACACTTTTTAGTTCTTAAAAGTAGACATTAACTGCAGATATTTTAAAATTATACTCAGAATTAACATACTCCCCAAATGTATCCCGGGGATTCAGGCTCCCTGCACCTACATACACACTTAGTTCCAGTTCAAAACCAACTCACTGAACCAGATAATCAAATGAGAAAACAGAAGCATGTTTAGTGTTGGTTAGGATTAGAGTATGAAAGGATTCCCAGTGTTGGCAATTGGATTACTCAGTTCACTGAACTTAAACACTTACTCACTGAACTATTCTAGCTACAGGACTCTGAAGGCATCGTGAAGGCATTCCGAAAGAGAGGCATCTAATACACTGAGGAATGCGAAGAGGACCTGCCTTGCTCAGCACCTTGAATCAGATTCTGGCAGGGTCTCACGGAAGTTGAGATGAAGTAACAAGTGAGATTCAGAGGCTGCTTGTACCAAGCTCGCCTGGGTCCATAGTAAGGGTGCAGATTCTCTGCCTCTTTTCAATTCTGCTAAACCAGAATTCCTACAGATGGGTGGAGCCATGATCTACTCTGATAGCAAGCCTTCTAGATGATTCTTAGATGATTGATGATCTAGTGACTGTTTTAGGATATATAACTAAAAATGATACTTTCCACATTACAAATACATTTCAAAATAAACTACTTGCTTAATAGAGTTAATAAGAAGTGGATTTTTTTTTAATGATCAAAAAAGTGATGGGTGGAACAAAACAAGCAAAAACCCTGCTGAGTCACTGTATCCATTGAACTATTTTGCCAAGAAGGCTCTCTACTGTTTCCTATAACGCTTTTTAACAATCAACCCCTATCTGAGAGTAAAGAAAACAAGCTGGGTGGATTATTTGAGAAATCCTATATGTACCCAAGCCAATAAAAACTAAAGCTGTAGCATTCACCTTCATGTACACTCATATGTGCAGATATAGGCCTACAAAGGAGCAATCCACAAAACCAGCTATTCACCAAAGCTATATACCACAACCATAACACAGGTCTCCTTGATTGTAGACAACAGGCTGACTAACAGTCAAGACAGATAGTCACAAATATCTAATACTCTCAAATAGCACACTCTTGTTCAGAAACATGTGTTCTCAAGCACAGGAACACAGATTTGCCTTCCCTGAGAGAGTGGGGTTATAAGTTTAGAGGACGTGGAGGAAGAAATAGTGACTGGGTGGAGGCAGAATGTTAAGTAATATCAACATAGCCTTCTGGACTCAGTGACGTAAAACTAGTAAGATGGTCCAACAGAATGACTCACGGCAAGCCTTTGCGTGTAAAGTCAGGCCCAGTTTCAGGTCTGGCTACAGAGACATGGAAACTGGCTCAAGCAAATGACTTAAACATCCTGGAGTTCACGGGCCTCAGCTGTAAAGTAGAGGTGATAATATGGCCTTTAAGAGTCGGTGTGTATGGATTAAAGAAGAAAGCACAAAGAAATATGTTTATCCCAAGCCCATCTTAGGTATTCAACAAGCATTAGCTGTAATCATTAGGTACTGGAACGTTCTGGAGCATATCGGTAGCAGCTTTGGAAGTGTGTAGATGACCAGCAAAGTAGTATGGGGTAGAGTTGCAAATGCCACCCCACTATGACCCTAACTTACTTTGTGGTTAGTTACTCCTGTGTGGTAGACATTGGGTCCTCCCTAATTACCTTCTCTGTAGCATTTCACATGCCTTGCTTTTACAATATAGTATGTTCATCTATTTAAGGTTCATATTCAAGAGATATGTGCTAAAAATGCCTACAATGTTTATACTACCCAAAATCACAATGGAACATAAAAAGACATAGGAAATCAATCGCTAAGCAAGGGTACAAAAGAGCCACAGAACACATACTTCTATGTGCCTCTTTGGAAGCTGCTTCCTGAACCCTTCAAGTGATATTTCCTGGAACTTTGTTTTAAACATAATGGAACTTTGGGAGACAGTTTACTCTTAATTATATCTAAAAGTACTTTCATCTTCACTTCACCTCTTGGTCCATAGGTGTTCCCCATGTTATACGCTGTTCCATCTGGGTCGTAATGAGGGTGCGCAGTTGCCCCATTCACAGCAATGAACTTGCTCCAGTCCACCTGCAAGTTTAAGAATTATAATGATACCAATACATCTTTATCATAACATAGAAGTATGTCATCTATGTTGAAAGTATGATATAAGAAACCTCTGAGAAATCTACATTATTTTTTCCTGCTCAGAAGAAAGAAACAAATGAGAAACAAAACAATTAAAACCAGCAGTGCTGCGGCCACCAGCAAAAAAAAACATCTGTAATGGATTTATCCAACATCACAACAAAGTTCAAAATAAGCATAGCAACTATAGTAAAAAATAAAATTAAAATTTTAGTCTGAGGTGGTGGAACACACCTATAATCCCAGCTCTTGGGAGGATCACGGGTTCAAAGCCAACCTAAGGTACCTACAGAGTTCCAAGCCAAGGTGACTACAGAGCAAGACATGGCAAAACTGTTCTGAAATTTTACTAATTAATGTGCCAGGGCAATATGGGTCTACTAAGCCTCTACTCTGATAGTCATTGTGCTTTGTGATGTTAAAACTAAGGAAGGAGTTTGGGATTATCTTTAAGAAAAACCAACCCTCTTCTTCCATAAGGATTCCGGCACTCTGCCCAAAGTTTGGCTATGAGACCTGGAGGAACTCCACAAGAACAAAAAAGCCAAAATACCTGGGCCCAGAGGGGACCTGCAGAGACCAATACTCCAACCAAGGACCACGCATGGAGAGGAGGACCTAGAACCCCTGTTCAAAGAAAGCCCATAGGCCGCTCAGTTTCCAAAGGGGTTCCCTAGGAAAGGGTACAAGGGCTGTCTCTGACATGAACTCAGTGAGCACCTCCCCCTGGGGGTGCAGCCTTGCCAGGCCACAGAGGAAAAGGATGCAGCCAGCCTTGATGAGACCTGATAGGCTAGGGCCAGATAAAAGGGGGGGGAGGACCTCCACTATCAGGGGAATAGGAAAGGGGTACAGGGGGAGAAGAGGGAGGATAGGTGGGACTGGGAGGAGACAAGGGAGGGGGCTACAGCAGAGATACAAAGTGAATAAACTGAAATAAATAAATAGATAGATAGATAAATAAATAAATAAATAAATAGATAAATAAATAAATAAATAAATAACTCAACCCCAGGACCCATTCTAATCCTGCCAGACGGTGCTGGTAGCCTAAATTAATGGATGCCTTTGTTTTTGTGAGGATGAGCCTCTGATGCCTTTAGCTGCCGAGATTCTACAAGAGAAAGAAAGTTAGGTGCTATTTTATTCATTTTGGGCCTACACATTACCTTTTCCGTCCTTTCCAGAGTTTCAATGTCCACTTTATTCATAAAATTGGTCTCCGTGCTCAGGAAGTAATCCCCCTTGTACTGTACGAAGTTGACACTGGTGTTGTCGGTCATAGCTGAAATCAGGGAGCAGACACTGAGCACAGACACTGAGGGAGAAAATTCCCTCTCTCTCTCTCTCTCTCTCTCTCTCTCTCTCTCTCTCTCTCTCTCTCTCTCTCTCTCTCTCTCACACACACACACACACAGTGTGTGGACGGTTCAAGGGCTGGAGAAATGTCTCACAACTTAAGAGCACATATTGCTCTTCCAGAAGACCTGAATTCTGTTTCTAGCACCCACATAGGGCTCCCAGCCATCTGTAACTCCAGCTCCAGGAGATTTGACACCATCTTCTGGCCTCCACAAACACCCACAATCACAGATACATATACATAAATTAAAATATCTTTTTAAAATCTATATTTTCAAGATTTCTATTTGTACAGATACAAATTTAAATAGAGATCACTATTATTTTAAGGGCTGCTTACTGGGTCGCTCAAACCTTGACATGAAACGTTCAAAAATACTCTTGCATGGGTCAGGCAGGGCCAGCGTGCCAAATTCTGAGATCACAATTCTGTCCCCAGCGCTGTTGGCCTTGTATGTGTCGCTCTGTAGAAACCTGCTCTTGTATGTCACAGTGCCCTTTTCCATTCTGAACTGGTGAAGCAAAGCCATTCCATCAAACCAATGATTGTATCTGCAAATGGGAGGAAAGAATAGAAATTCACTTATGAGTAAGGAAAACATGGGTCATAATGAGGGGTGGAGGGAAATTTCTGCCATCTAAGTATAAAGATAGTAGAGGCATGTTTCCCCAGAACAACCCAATCACACAGAGAACTTGAAATTGAGGAACGACAGTGTTCTCAGTTCTCTGGGCTACAAAAGGGAAGAGCAACTTGCATTCTCCTGACCCCTACCCTATGACCTTTAACCCCTGTCAAAAAAAAAAATCTCACTTTCCAATGGGCTGAAGTAAAACCCTACAGTAGTGATCCCTGAGGTAACTATGCTCATTTTCCTATGGGTAAGAAGACAGAGAAAGCGTGGCATTTTCCAAATCAGAACAAGTTCCTAAAAAGAAGTGTTTGTCCTCATATCTTAGTGCATTAAATTTTCTGTTTACTAGAATTTTTTCAGTTTTATTCTTTGCATAATCATTCGCCTTATGATTATTCTAGAAATTGCCTAATAGAGAGGTGGAGCAGGGCTAGCAAGATGTTTCAATGGGTAAGGTGCTTGCCAACAAGCCTGGTGACCCGAATACAATCCCCAGAAACCACGGGATGAAAGGAGAGAACAGACTCCTGAATGGTTGCCCTCTGACCTCCACATATACGCAGTGGTACATGTGAAAATCAAAACTAAACCACGGAACACTAAAAACCTGCAAGAAAAAAAAATGTAGCCTTGTTTCAAAATAAAAGTTACCACAGCCAGTGTAGGGATACATATGACAATCTCAACACTCTCTAGGGACCTGGATGCGGGAGGACTATGAGTTTGAGGCCACCCTGAGCTAAGACTCTGCCTCAAATGCTTGATGTCTTCAGCACAAGCAACGAAGGCTTATATCGTTTTCTGAGAGACAACAGTTCCTGAAATCAGAGCTGCTCTCTGTTCACTAGGGCTCAAGTCAGCCTTACTCACGAGAGCCAACCGAAGTGAGGAAAGTTTCCACTGATGACTAAAGACAAACCAGTTGTAGAGGTTTGTGCACGTTACCCCAAAATATGCCACTCTAACATGCCATTCTGAGCCTGAAACACTTGAAAGTCATCAGCTTCAAAATGAGCACTATGACCCATTATCTTTCCAAAAGTGGGAAATAAAACCCCCTCGTGAAAGATGGCCTCCCTCCCTGTATCACAAGGAAGGCAGGCATCCCTGTGCCTGGAGACACGGAGTTGAGGCAAAAAGAAAAACTTGCTAAACAAACTACCTTTGACAGTGACTTTCCCATGATTAACTGCCCTGGTTCCAACCCTTGTCACATTCTCACAATTTACTACTCTTGGTCCAACTACTACCCAGGCTTTAGTGCTAGATGATTCTTGAGGATCTCTCTCTCTCTCTCTCTCTCTCTCTCTTTCTCTCTCTCTCTCCCTCATATGGATAAAGAAATATGCAAGAATTATCAAGAACACACTGAAAAGAAGAATTATTAGTGTGTGTCTGTGTGTGCATTGTTTGCTTGTTTGTGACAGGGTCTCACTACATAGCCCAGGCTGGCCTTGAACTTGCTATGTAGAGAAAGCTAACTTCAAACTTGTGATCTCCCTGCTCCAGGCCTCTCAAATACTCAGTTATAGGCCTGCACTGCCCTCGGTGACTCTTCATTTATGAATTGTGGAAATCCGTGGTTTAGCATAGCATGCTCATGATAGTGAGGCAGGAAGTTCATCTTGAATGCGAGGCTAGTTCAGGCTATGTAGCAAACAAAACAGCAAAAGCCAAATCCCTTTCCTAAATATTCAATCTGCTGCTATCGTGAGTGATGCTTTTGTCACTGGCACAGTTCTACATCCTGTCACTTCAGTTTTGGTTAGTTGTATTATTTACTTTGGCGTCTTGGATTTACTAACCTATCTTCTCGGTGGAGGTGAGGGAACTTACTCCTTACTTAAAATCAACGCCTTTATTCTAACTGCATTTCTTACATTGAACACCTAGTTATTGCATATCAGTGGAAGCCCTGAACATTTTCCCTGGATATAGAAAAAATTTTTTTTTACAAATTCCCAATTTAGCCTTACTACCTGAGCTTAAAGATACGAGCAAGAAGAGAGAGATGAGATATTACATATTCACATGTATATGAAATCATGTTAAGAAACTATCTGTTAAGTCAGGTTTTCCTGTAACAGTTTACAAGAAACAGATGGTAAATTTCAACAAAAAGGCTTCCCAGAACCTATGAGAAAGTTCTATTTTTCCTGAGACCAATTAATAATGTGACACAGGTACATTTCCTAATGATGAGCCAGCTTCGCTTTCTTGGATGTAATTCCACCTAATCTTCATGAATTTTTTTGTAATGTGATGTTAAATTGTGTTTGTTAATAAATAATTTATCAGTGTCAAATTGTTCTTTTGCATACGTGTTTATAGATATAATTAGTCTGAGGTTTCCTTTCTTGCACTGTATATACTGAAATGATGCTTCCTTCATAAAATCAGTTGGTACACTTCCTTCTATTTCCAGAGCCATAAAATAATTTATAAACCAATATCAGGCTACCTCCTATGTGACTTTTTGGTGGAATCATCTTTGAAATAATCTGAGACTTGTGCCTTAAAAAAAAAAAGAATATATTTTAATAATTGTCTCTATTTCAGCTGCCAAAAAGTCAATCTACTTAAACTTTCTATCTCTATCCATTCTAGTAATTCATATTCTCTAGAAAGTTATTCAGGGTTTTCAAGTGTATTTGCATTGAGATCTACAAAATCTCTTGCAGTTTTCTTTCTGTTTCAATAGCTACTTCTTTGTTCTCTCCCGTTTTTGTTTATCTCTGTTTTCTCACTTTTTTTCCATTCTGTTATCTATTGGTTTGTGTACTTTGATTTTTCTCCACTTTCAACCTCTATGTAGGCCTCCATCCTCCCCTGTACCTACTGCATCCTGACCTCTAAAGTAACTCCTTGCAGCTCCTTGCCTCTTGCAGCAGCTGGCTGGGGTGCTCTGCTGCGCTTTGTGCATGCATACCATTCAGTGAATACAAAGCTCCGCAAATTAAAATAAACGCAAGTATGAAATACATGTCTTAAAAATATCCTGAGAATGTCTCTTTCTCTTGGTCCTTGGCCTATTTCCAAAAACAGATGGAGGGGCGTGATGGAGTGCGACAGCCAAGCACAGCTGCTTGGTGTAGTTGACAAAAAAGCAGAATGGTAGTTGGTGGGAGGGAGGAAAGGGCAGGGATTAGGGAAGAATGGAAGGAATTAACTCTTACAGCACAGTGTTCAGTTCTGTAAAATGAAATGAGTTCTGTGGATGGGGGTAATGGGGGGCGGGGGACCACAGGTTGGACAAACTCAGTGTTACTGAACTGTACCCTTGTAAGTAGTTAAGATAGTAAGCTTATGGCAAAAAAAAAAAAAGAAAAAAGAAATACATTGCTCAATTTTTAAAAGGTAATAAGCCCTGGAATATCATCAAGTCATTAAAAATACTGATCATCCCTATTTTGTAGCTACAGAGAGTTATGATCGTGTGAATTTTTAAGTGTGTGTGTGAGTCTGTATGGAGGTCAGAGAGCAGCTTGCTGGGGTTGGTTCTCTCCTTTGGCCTTGTGGGTCGCGCTCGGCTCATTAGCAAACACTTTTACTCACCGAGCTGTCTTGCCGCTGTGATAGCACCAGTTTTTAAAGAGCAAAACAAAAGAATTTTTCCTAGTGATGACCGCAATTCTTATTGACTTTGTTTCTTATTTACTTTTATTTTATGTGTATTAGAACTTCTGTTTTCATGTATGTATGTGCAGCACATGCAGGCCTGATGCCCAGGGAGGTCAGAACAGGGCATCAGATGCCCTGGAACCGGAGTTACAGATGGTTGTAAGTTACCGTGTGGGTGCTGGAACTTGAACACAAGTCCTCTGCAATAGCAATACGTGCCCTAACCACTGAGCCATCTGATGGCAATTCTTAAAAAAGGAAGTCTGTTGAAATACTGGAGAAGACTGGCAGAGAATAACATAAAATTGATAAAAGAGAACATGTTGGGTAGTACATGCCCACCTCCACCCCAATAGCTTTGCTATAGTTCAACTTTTTTTCATACATTTTCAAAATTTTCCAACATTAAAAGCAGATTACATCCTAGCCATAGGCATTTCTTCCCATCATTCCATATCCCTCTTATACACACAAAGAAACGATATCCTAAAGATCCTATTGAGTTTTCACCCATTGTATCTACTTATTGAGTGCTAGCTAGGTACAGTTCAAGATATTGGGAACCTCTGGATAAATTAGGAAGCATCTCTGCCCTTGTGGAACTTACATCCTAGTGGAGGAACACAGCTAATACACATAAACAAGGAAAAACAAGGCTGGAGAGATGGCTCAGCAGTTAATAGTTGTTGTTGTGGCCCCATCTACTGCGAGAATGAAGGCTGTTCTCAGCAATCAGACGATGGACATCCCAGAAAATGTTGATGTCACTCTAAAGGGGCACAGTCATTGTGAAGGGCCCCAGGGGAGCCCTGCAAAGTGGCTTCAATCACATCAGTGTAGAGCTGAGTCATCTTGGGAGGAAAAAGAAGAGGCTCCTGGTTGACAAATGGTGGGGTAACAGAAAGGAACAGGCCACTGTCAGATCACCTGCAGTCACGTTCAGAACATAATCAAGGGTGGTACCCTGGGCTTTCGCTACAAGATGAGGTCTGGGTACACTCACTTCCCCATCAACATCATTATCCAGGAGATTAGGTCTTTGGTTGAAATCCGAAATTTGGGGGGGGGGGTGAAAAATACATCCACAGGGTTCAGATGAGGACAGGTGTTGCTTGTTCTGTCTCTCAAACCACGAAGGATGAATTAATCCTTGAAGGAAATGATATTGAATTTGTCTCAAATTCAGCGGCTCTGATTCAGCAAGCCATGACAGTTAAAAACAAGGATATCAGAAAGTTTTTGGATGGCATCTATGTGTCTGAAAAGGGAACTGTGCAGCAGGCTAATGAGTAAGACCTAAGTTACCCTGCTCCAGAAACAAGATCCTGAATTATAAGTTTGATTTGGGGTGTCTTTTGGAACAATAAAAGACTTATATTGAAAAAAAAATAGTTCTTGTTGCTCTTACAGAGGACAAGTGTTCAGCTCCCTGAACCCACATGGTGGCTCACAATTATCCATAACTCCAGTTTCTGGGGATCCAACACCCTCTTATGATCTCTGCAGGCACAAGGCATATACATGATACATATACCTACACTCATGCAATATAAAACATATAAAATACTATACAAATAAAATAAATGATTAATAGGTAATTTTTAAAACAAACAAACAAACAAAGGAAATGGGTGCTAGTCATAATACCCCTATGTAGGAAACTAGCAAGGCAATCAACCTTGGTGTTTTCAGAATGAGAAGTCACAGAAAAAATTGAGGGAATGGCCAACCAATGCCTGGCCCAATCTGAGACCCATCCCATGAGAGAGAGCCACCTCTCACACTATTGATGATACTCTGTTATGCTTACAGACAGGAGCCTAGCATAGCTGTCCTCTGAGAGGCTCACCCAGCAGTGGAACTAAACAGATGCTGAGACTCACAGGCAAACATTAGGTGGTGTTCAGGGAGCCTTGGAAGAGTGCAGAGGGTCGGGGGTTGGGGGGACAGAAGGACCCGGAGTGGACAAAGACCAGCAGAGCCAACTAAACTGGGCCCAGGGGTGCTTATGGAGACTGAAGCACTAACCAAGGGCAATGCATGGACTGGACCTGGGCCCCTACACATATGTAACTAACAGGCAGCTTAGTTTTCATGTGGGTTCCCTAGTGAGGAAGCAAGAGCTGTCTCTTACGTGGACTCTGCTGCCTGCTTTCTGATCACTTCCCTCTAGCAGGGCTGCCTGGCCCAGCCACAGTGGAAGAAGATGCACTCAGTCCTGATGGGACTTGGTGTGCTGGGATGGGTTGGTAGTGGGGTGGGCCTCTCCTTTTCTAAGGAATGGGAGAGGGGGAATAGGAGAAAGAAGGAGAGAGGGTGAGGTGGGGGGAGGGAAGGAGAGGAGGAAGGGACCTACAATTGGGATGTAACTCGAACAAATGAAAATTCACAGGTCAAGTCAAAGGAAGTGATATTTGAGTTGACATCAGCAGGACAAAAATCAGTCCTGGGAAATTAGGGAGGAAAGGTAAGAAAGCATCAATGCCAAGATACAGAGCAAAAATATGAGGAAGTGAAAGAGGTCATTGCAACTGGGAGGTTCAGAGTGGTAGAGAAAGAGGTAGGAAATGAGAGCCATGCCCTTTCTTCAGGACCTTGTGGTGAAATACCTCAGGAGTCTCACAGAAAACCTTGCATGGCTCCCTTGGGGCAGAACCCAAAGAGAACTTCAAATTCACAGTTTGTGCTGGGAATGAGGGGGCAAAATAGTTTTAAAAATACTTTTTTGCCCTTCTCTAGGCAACATTTACCCTGCCTGGAGCCAAAGGCAGTAGTCACCTCAGAGAGGAAAGAGGGTTGAATGCATGCTCTAGAGACTCCAAAGCCCAAATTGTTCTCCAAAATCCAGGCTTACTCATCCTTTCCAAACTCGAACTTCCCGGGTCCTACTCGAAGCAGATAGCCATTGAGCCATTCAGGAACGTGTCCTCGGACTTGCGCACAGACAGTGTTTAGAGTCTCCTCTACTGTGGTCAGCAGTGGGGTAATACACGGCAGGCTCTGCTGTGGTCCCAACATGGCGCTAGAAGTCCCCGCATGCACTGTGAAAGAGAAGCAAAAGCACACACACTCATAAACAAGTACACACGCATGCATGCACACACGCACACACATTGTTACAGGATCTCCTGTTAATACACCTATTTCCCCAAATTTCTCTCTTTTCTTTTTCATTCTCAAGGCACCAACATGGATTCTCCATTCTGGACCATAACAATTTTTAACCACAAGAGTAAAACCGTATCCTATAATCAGGAGCAGAACATCATTCCTGTTATTTCATGCTTAAAAGTCTTCAGGAGATAGTGATGCACTAATGCAGAGAGGTGTGGTCAAATACAACTTTAGTTACAGCAAAGCTACTTGTAACTTTGGCTACAATCCTTTACATCACTGAAGTTATCAAATGGTACAGGATCTAGACTAGAAAAATTAACAGATAAACTTACCCAAAGACATGAGATCTACATCCTTTTGGCAATTTATGTTATAGTATATGATCCAATTTCTTTGAAATATTAAATTTTGAGCACATGTGACTTTTTACTTTCCTAACTATAACCATCTAGTTGGGCCAAGTTCTGTCTTGTTTTTCCAAATAATATTCATTCCACTCTGAATGCCCTTCCCAAAACCTCCCCCTAAGAAAATGATAGCCGGGAATGTAGATCAGTGGTAAAGCGCCTCCCCAGCATGCACGAGGCCCTGTGTTATATTCCAACACTGAAAAATAAAATAAAACAAGACAAGAAGAATGTTGGACAGTTGCGATGGCACACAACTGTAATCCCAGCACTCAAAAAATAAAAATGGAGGAGTATAAGGGGCCAGCCTGGGCTACCACGTAAGTCCTGTCTCATAAGGGGAGAGGAGAGCAGAGAGAAGCAGGAGGATCAGAAGGTAGCTCAGTCAGTAAGCTGTTTGCTATGCAACCCCAACACCCACATAAAGAACAACAACATTATGAAACTCTGGTTGCAGCAGCAAGCCTCATTATCCTAACACTGGGTCAGTGGAGGATTCCAAGGGTTGTTGGCCAACCCGTCTACCCTAGCCATGATGAGCTTCAGGGTCAGAGAGAGATCTTATCTCAAAAAACAAAGGCGGAAAGAAATTGAGGAAGACAACTATATCAACCTCTCACCTCAACATATGTACACACAGAGAGAGAGAGGAAAAAAATCAACCTATTGTTCAAAGTCTAACGCAAATGTTAGACCTTGTCTTCCTTTAAAGAGAATGGTTAGAGTGCCTAGGTTCAAAGCTTAAGTCTCTTCCAACAATTCTCAACCCCTCTGTGCTTTTTCTTTTTTTCTAAGACAGAGAAATAAAAAATTTTATCATGCCTAAGGTTATAAATGACTATGCAAGTTTATGAAAAAGCTTTAGGACACAATACATATCCCCAAAATATTTAGTGTTATTTAACTTTTAATGATCAACACAATAGATGCACTATGGATTTTCTTTCTTTGAATTATTTCAGTTTTCCAACAAAGAGCTAGATACTGGTGAAACACTGAAAAGCCTCCAAACCCAACAAGAGGAACTCGTTGCGTAGTGGGTCAGATGAGTCATTCCTGCATCGTGTCTCTGTCCTGTCTGAAGACGATTTTCAACAGAAGTATGACCCGGTACTCTCTCTTACAAGAGCTGACACAGAAATGCCTAGACTCCACTCCATACCTAATGTTACCTTGTCTCTGGGGTGGTGCCAGCAGGCAGACTAAACGGCGGGGAGTTTTAGAAGTATTAAGAAAATGCTTTGAAAAAAAAGTAAAAAGAAATCTAGACTTTTCTTACTTTCCTCGGATTCTCCTCTTACATTAAAATTCCCTGATCAAAAGTACGGTTAGCTATTTTACATAGAGTTAAACTGAACAGCCCAACTAGATACACATGAATGGGAAGTATTTCACGTTTTATGTCTTTTTGCTGTGTGCATGCCTGTTACCCTCAGAATTCAGAAGGAGGTGTTAGATTCCCTGGGATTGAAGTTAAAGATGGTTGCGAGCCACCACGTGTATGCTGGGAATCAAACCCAAATCATCTGGAGCAGCAGCCAGTGTTCTTAACCACTAGGCCAGCTCTCTGGCCCCTTCATTTTAGATTACATATCTGTGTGCTCTATGCTCCACAATACTGAAAATCTTATACTCTTCAAACTCTTTGTAGTACTTGATATGGCTGCCACCATCTCCTTACACCTGTTTCCATTCTTGGCTTGGGAGACAAGCTACTCTAGAATTAATTGCTGCTTTAACTTTGCTGCCCTCTGACTATGCTTCTTTCCATCAGCTTCTTTATTCATTAGCTGGAAACCTTAGGCAAACACCTTAACCTCATGGAACCTCAAGTTTTTCCAAGATGAAGTAAGGACGGAGAGAGCTTAACGATTCCTGCTTATATCTATCATCACGATTAAATATAATGATACTTTGCAAATGTTGACCTCCTCCTCTGATCCTTTCCCTTTTATTGCCATATAAATATCAAGGTATAACCTTGGACCTTTACTCTTTAATTTCAACATTCTGCCTTAGTAATCTCATCTTGGCTCTTAAATTCTCTGGTTATGTCTTAGATGTGGGCTCTCACCTCTTTCATCTTCTCTCTGCATCAGCTCTTCCACCAGCAAACATCTCACTTCAGTCCCTCTTTGGGCACAGAATTCATCTTGTTCACTCCCCTTACAACACAGTTCTGACCACAGTGGCACAGGCCAGTAGGGGAAGTTTTTTAAAAGATGACTTCCGTGGCTTATGCATAAATTTCCCAGGCTCAAAATTCTGTATGAGCAACTTTATTTTCATCAATCTTTCCTCCCTTGGACTACACATTTTTTCCCATCGTAAGCCCATCTTCCTCAGCACTGAGGCCTCAACTTCTCTCTCCTACATGTCACTTCCTTCCTAATGCCTGACTCAGGCCCTTGACTCTTAATAGATTACAGCCTCCCAACTGGAGAAGCTGGAAAGAAAAACTCAGTGAGGAATGAAGCTTCTTCATACCAATACTTCCTACTTAGTGAGTTCCTTGAGTCCCTTGGCTGTCTTAAGGGTTAGAGGCCTAAAATATTGCCTCCAGCTCTAAATAGCTCATCAGGACTTCAGATTCTCCTTTATCTGAATGAGTAGGGAGGATGATTTTTCCACCCGTGCAATAATATTAAGAAGGTAGAGAAGTACCATTACTAAATTAAATGTCCTACATATAAAAATCTGCCTGCATCATTTATTCCTCCATAACGCACAACCCACTTGTCCTTGTTGAAATTACCTGACCAGGCACTTGACGGCCTTGTATGGTCTCACCCCACCTTACCATTCACTCCAACCTAACTGGACACATGCCCAGTCTCTTCTCAAGACCATTTTTCACCTAGAATATTCCCCATCTCTTTCAGATAAACTTTGCATATGTAACTTAACCTGTAAGTCTCAGTGTCTAGGTCACCTGCTTCCTAAGCACCACATTCCCATTTCCTCACTGCTGCTTCACACAGCTTTCCTGTGCTCCTCTTCTTGCTATCTTGTGTGATCAAGTGCACTTTACAGCCTCTCCTAGCACTACTCCTTGAATACAAAGTCTAGCTATCCCTCCCTCTCCTAGCACCTAACAGGAAGCTTTACATTCTGCTGCACTAAGTGATTAGATAACTTTATCATTTACTGTGCATATTGGCGCAATTTCTGGCAGTTCTATATCAACCAATTACTGAAAATAAATTCTTGAAGTACTAGCTATAATAAAGAGCTACAAAACCAAACCCATAGGGTTTGAAACCGCTTCTCAAAATGCAAATAGGAAAACCAAACCTTTACATCATAATGCAAAGCAGTGGTTTTCGGTTGGGAAAAGTCAGAATAGAGAAAAACCCTTCCTATGAGGTATACAAGAGAAATCTCTAGACTGAATCCTGCCCCAGTGCGTCACATTAACTGAGTGAAAACAACCCTGTGGTTGGTAAACCAAGCCTTCTTTCACTTCTCCCGCAGGAGCGCTGCCTGCATCACACACAGAGAGAAGCTTCAGAAGCCTGCCATAATCTTCAGGAGCCAGGCACAGCAAGCAGTCCAACTGCAGGCTGGTAAGGAGTGGGCCAGGAAAGAAAGAGGAAGGGGGTGGGTGTTCCCTACCTGGAAGCCGTGCACTGCCACAGAAAGGACCCCCACTGCAGTGGCAGAAAGGCTGCTGAGAAAGTGGAGAAAGAGTTGAGAAAATATTATTTAACTCAGTTCAAGGACGGCAGCAGGTCTCAAGATTTCCAAATCGGCAGCCACTGGCCTTAAGTAAATAATGAGCCTGGGTTGTGCCTGGATCTGTGACAAAAATGAGACTAGTGGGGGGAGGAAGGCAAGGGGCGGGGCCTCTAAACACTGGTAAACTTAGTCTCAGTTCCATGGCAAGTAGCCTAACCAATTATAAATAATCTTTGACATTAAAATCGGACCGATAGTCTCCCTCCTTAACCATCTCTTTCTGGAATCTGGCCCCACCTGTAGTTAAGTCCATGGAACTCGAGTCAGGAGTCCAGTACACAATGACTCTCGAAATGATTCAGACAAAGAATAAAGTCCAGATTTAGACTGTCAGGAAACAGGTTACCCTTTTCCCTTTCATCTCACCCCTTTTCTTTTACATTCATTAGTGTAAAAAGAAAAAGCATTCTCTCACAATAAAACACTGACAGGACACCATGAATGTACGTAATGACACATGATTTTTATTACTTTAACAAGTATCTTTGAGAACTTAAATAGCAAACACTGCTAGGATGCGAAAATACCAAGAAACAGGATTCAGCACCCCATTCCTTTTTTTCCCTTCTTTTTCTTTCAATCCCAACAATCTAGAGACAGAGGCAGTGGCAGCTGGAACTCTGGGGTTTTCAAGGCCAGCCTGGTCTAGTGAATTCTAGGCCATCCAGGGTTACATACACCCTGCCTCAAATAAAAGAAATTTGATGAAATGAAAAATTAAAGTTTACAAACAGCAGGGTAAAAAGACACTGCCTAATTTAAGAATACAAATTCCTTGTGGTGTCGCATGCAAATATACGCAAGTTCTAATTGCTTATATTGGAAAATATACATATGGGAGACCAAACTTCTATATGATTAAAAATGGAGACTGACTTTTTTGGGCCCAAGTAATGTAGTTACCTGTTACATAGGTCATTTTGAATAAAATGTTAGCTGTACTTAATTTGTATCAAAGGAGGAATTTTTTTAGTTTGATATAAGATTCTCTAGACCTGTGGGTCACAACCCCTTTGGGGGCAGAATGACCCTTTCACATAAGTCTCCTAAGACTATTAGAAAACAGACACAATTCACAACAGTAGCAAAATTACAGTTATAAACAGCAAAAATAATTTGTGCTGGGGGTTACAACATGAGAAACTATATTAAATGGTTGCAGCATTAGGAAGGTTAAGAACCACTTATCTACCAAATTCCACTTCACATTATCATGATTGAAGTGGCCTGCCAAAGCCATGTTTAAGCTGACCTCCTGAGTTCTGTATTACTAATTTCCATCTCATCTGCTCTACAGCCAAAGCTTCTAAATATAATTTACTAACTTTACAAATCAATGTGATTAATAGGGAAAAAGCCACTCGACAGTCAGACTTAGTGGTACAAAGCTTTAGTGTTGTGTTGATACTAGGGAGGTTGAGGCAGATGCACCATGACTTCACCTGGGTTTCATATAGCATGACACTTAAATAATAAGAAAAGAGTCAGGTTATATAGTCACTTCCAGTTTTTATTTTTATCACAAGAAAATATTTTAATCCAAAATTTTATTGGTCAAATACAATGGTTAAAAGTAAAAATAATCATATGGTAATATTAAATGAGAGCAGCACATTGTTATATTTTATTATATGTTGAGAAACTGGACAAATTACCTTTAATGTTTTGATGTTCTTTTATAATACTGACCAAGAAAACATTTTATAACTATCTCCAAAATTATGTTATTTAAACAAATATTGTTAGCCATAATCGAATTAAGAGTCCTCTTTGACAGTTTAAGAAGGGCTAGGCAATTTAGGAGTAATGGATAAAGAACATGTATATAACTTTTCATTTACATTTTTATATAATGTGCCAAATATTTGACCCTCAACAAAATATTACACACTTCATACTAATGTCCACCTTAAAGCCCCTTTTAAATTTTGAAAAAGTTAGTTTATTATAGATTTTCTTTAACAAGTACAGCACAGCAGTAATAGGAACATTTTCAGCTGGTATAGGTACTTTCCTTGTGCAGAGTGTTGGTAATCACTGTAAACCTCTGCTTCAGAAACTCTCTTTTTTGTACTAGGAAGTTTTCAATAATATTGGCTTCTTTGAAGAGTCCATCTAGCTCGTCGATATAAGATGCATCTACTGCTGCTCTCTCACTAAAAGGGAAAAAGTTGGTATTAAAACATAAAGTCTAGACACATCACCATTGTCATGTTTTTTTAGAATCTTTATTATTAGTAGTTAGTTAGTTATTCACTTTACATCTCAGTTGTGGCCCCCTCCCTCCTCTCCTCCAGGTCCTTCTCCTCTGTTCCTCCCTCATCCACCCTCCCTTGCCCCTCAGAAAAGAGACCATTCCTCCCTGCCACAGACGCACCCCAGCACATCCAGTCTCATCAAGATTGTATACTTCCTCTTTCACAGCGTCCTAGCAAGGCAGCCAGGCCAGGGTGAACTGATCAAATGGCATGCAACAGAGACCATGTCAGAGACAGCTCCATCCCCTTCTGGGGGACCCATAGGAAGGCTAAGCTACCCACTGGATATATACATATAGAAGGTCTAGTTCTAGTCCATGCCTGGTTCTTGGTTGGTGGTCATGTTCTTTATACTTTATCTGTTAGCTATTTCATTTTCATGGCTTTGCCCATGAGAGCTTCATTAACTAATATGCTTCAAGAAAATATTAAAACAGTCCAGAAAATATTTTTGACTACTTAAAACAAAGAAAGTGCATCTTATATACTATAACTTTAATTATAAATTACATAAATTATTAAATTTAAACAAACTATTATTTGGATATAGTGACTGTCTAGTAGCTTATAAAGCACCTTGTAATATTTCATTTTCTCAGGCCAATATTTAGATTCATCCTTCAAATGTATAGTGATAAAATATAAATATATAATGTGATTAATATAAAAACAAATAAATTACTTAAAAATATATAAATATATGGAATATTTATATTTAATCTAACCCCATTAACATTAATTTTACTAAATAATACTATTCTCAAGGAGATATCTGTATAAAATGTAAAAGGTATTATCTTCTAGAGACCAAAATATATCCACTCTGGTATTAGCACTAGAAATATGACAAATGATGTTTAGATAAATTGGGGATTGCTCCCTTAAAATAATCAACTCATCTATTGTAAGGAATTGACACAGAATTGCAGAACTCCAAAGTTTTAGTTACCAGATAGTTTTTTAAGCCATGGAATTAAATTTGTCACTACTGAGTTTTTAAAAGAAAAACATTTCTAACAAAAATACTCAAAAACTCATAATTACTTGCCTTAAAATCTTTGCATATGTAGACAACATTAGATTAATTTCCTTGCTCATATCTGTTCAAAAAATTGAGTAGGTTATAAATATAACCAACCTGCATGATACAGCCAATATTCATAAATACAAGCACTGTTTATACATCACCACTAAGATCCTTCTCCAGGGCTTCCTCGTTATAAAAGAGTCCAGAAATCTCAGAGAAAGATGAATCTGATTTTCCAAGAGAGGGTACCTGTGGACTATCAGACACCTGAGGCTAAAAAAAAAAAGAAAGAAACCAGATCAATGGTAAGATCTTTAAGATATATATATTCTGTTTGTTTAAAAAGGAAACCAAACGTTTTCAGAAGGACTAGGGACTGTTCTATAGGACAGTGTTTGTCTAGTACACTTAAGGTTCAAACCCAGTACTTCAGAATTAAAAATGAAACTCTATGCTTGGGATTAGGGTTAGTTCAGAGGCAAAGCACTGGACTAGGTTCCAGCAGTGAAAAATACCAAAAATACCAAAGATTACATACCACTTATTTACATTTTTATCATCAAAGAAACCGTTAGACAAAAGAGACACGTTGCTCAAAATACTAAATTTTTTCTTTAGATTTTAAAAATCTAAAGAAAAAAATCCTTTAACTCAATGGAAAACAGCCCTGTATCTTGCACTTGTGGATATTTTTATAATACTACAATAACTGTAATTTAAACAACAGCCAAATGCTTGCAAAATTTTTCAATAGAGAGACTGGGAAGATGGCTCAGCAGTAAAAGAAAGCACGTCCACTAAAATCTGATTATTTGAATAGAATCCCTAGACCTGCCTGTATGAATTTCACTCATCTTAGCAAATAATTATGCATGTAAAGTCCCATGTACCAAAAAGACATGGACTCACTTTACAGTTACATTTAAAGCCACAAGCTACCAAGAAGAAATTCCCAAATAGACATTTATATATCTGTTCTTATCAAAAAAGCTAGGTGGAGTTCACATAGTTCCTCCTAGGACAATTCTACCTCTAGGCACTTTCTTAAAGAAAACATTAGAAATAGGTAAAAAATACAATAAGCAGCTCCAGAGGGCATAAAAGCTTACCTCCGTATCTCTTAACCTCTTGCAGTTTCTAGAGTCAGGTTTTACAAAGTGGTTTGCCATCATACTCTGGATATACAAAGTATAAAGTTTAGAGAAATGTCAATTAAGTACGAACTCCACACTATAGTTCTCTTCATCCGTGTCCTTTCCCCAATTCTGTTATTAATTTCTGCTCTCCTAATCTGCCTCTTAAATTTATTTTCTCCCCTCTAATTCATCCTACCTCTCAAAAGTTTTCATTCAAAAACCCTCTGGGTCAATAAGTTTTATCACATGACATCTAACATCCTCCATTATCTGAGACCTACTTATGAATTGTACCATTTTTAACTACTAGCCTCAACTAATCACTGCAGTTCTATCTTATTTCATCACTAGAACATTTAAGATTCTTCTAACTTTATAAGACTTTAATGTTAAAATTAAGAGATTAGAGCTCCCCTCTTTCTATCATTCATTCTTTCCAAATGGGCAGAGATGGTTGACCACATTTAAAAAAATAAAACTGAAACAAGATCTTCGAGTCTGAGATTTTCCATTGCCCTATCCTCACCTTAACATGCCATCATATTGCTTTCCCATAAATTCTGAAGCTATTTTCCTAGGAATCTAAACTTTTTTTTAACATGTTATTCCTTTTTATTTTATATGCATTGGTATTTTGCTTGAATGAATGTCTGTGTGTGTGTGTGTGTGTGTGTGTGTGTGTGTGTGTGTGTGTGAGTTACAGACAATCATGAGCTGCCATGTGGATGCCGAGAATTGAACCCAGGTCCTCAGAAAGAGCATCAGTGCTCTTAACCACTGAGCCATCTCTCCAGCTCCAGGATCTAAACTGCTAAGATTTAAACTTGAAAAAGACACTGGAACTTAAAAGGATGGTCTCTACATCATAAGAGTTGTAGAACTATTTACACTTAAATTATCTTTTATTTATTGATTGATTTTTCAAGTCAGGGTCTGTGTGTGTGTGTGTGTGTGTGTGTTGGTTTGTGGTTTTTCAGGATATGGCTTCTCTGTGTAACCCTGGCTGACCTAGACTTTACTTTGTACATCAGGCCTCTAACTCAAAGATTCACCTGCCTCTGCCTCCTGAATGCTGGGATTAAAGATGGCCACCACATACCCAGTTCTATTTGTTTTTTTTAAATACCATGAGCTAGATAACTGTAAAAAATCTGAGTATTTACATATAGTATGCATATGATGGAAACAAGAGCAAAAAGTAGATTATAAAGACGCTTCTAAATGTAGCACAGTACTAAGCTGAAGTGGAAAAAAAAAAAAAGGAACGCATGGATACACTGACCATCCTAAAGTGTTGGAAAGTATTTCCGAGAAATGAACAGTAGGAAAAAAGTCTTCTTCCCCTTCTAGTTTTCCCTTTTCTGCTTCTTCTTTCCTTTTACAAACTAACAGAACACATACACACATCCAAGAAAACTTCCACAATTACGTAATTCTGTATTTGTAAAAGTGATTTTTGTCATAATTTAAAACTCCTGAATAATCCAAGTCTGGGTTAGCAGCTTCATCACCCTGTGAAAATATCATGACCCTGCCGCTTCGCCATCTGAGGCTTTGCCTTGTGCAACTGCCTGTTGTTATTTGTTTAGTTTTTCTCCTGCGGGTTTGGCTTCAGGTTTTATGGGACTGAGATTCAGCACATCAGCCGAACTAGCCTGGAACTCACTGGGTGGCCGAGGCTGGACTCAAACTCGCAGCCATCCATCCCCCTGTCCCCCTGCCCCGAGTGCTGGGGTTACAGGCATGTGCTTCCTGTTCTCTCTTCACAGCGCTACGGTCTCCTCACGCCATTTCTCGCCTCTTTGCCTCGCCTCCCTCACACCTTCCGGTTAGCGCTGCGACCCCACGCCAGGCCCCACTCCCTGCCTCCCTTCACACCCCACTAACCCCGCCGCGCGCGCGCTCACCCTCCTGCCCCACTAGCGATTCGGGATTCTGCCACGACCTGCCTCCTCAAAGCGGAGCGAGGGCGAAGGCTTCGTGCCCCTCTGCGCAGGCGCCAAGTGCGCGGCTCCCGGCAGGCAGCGCGCGTGTCACGTGACAGCCTCGCAGGGTGGGCCGGCGTGGAGCCTCGCTTCCGTTTATTTCCCGCCCTTTTCTCTCATCTTGGAAGCTTGCTTCCCACACTGTGGAGAAGGAAGAGTAAAGTTCAAAATTGGATTCCGGGAGGGAGAGAGGCGTTGCCCCCTGGAAAGCCGGGCTTGTGCGGGAGCCAGGACTCTCGGCAGAGGAGCATGAAATATTTCCCACCTGCTCCTCTCTGGAAAGCGCATGCTCAGCCTGCGGTGTGCAGACAGGAGCGTCAGCCGGTTCCTTTAGCCCACAGGCTCCATCAGCGTCCCTCTTTGTCCCCGTTGAGACCAAACTCCCTGAAACACACCCTTTTAAAAACTTTATAAATGAATTTTAAAATGTCGGTAAGTTCACTGACTTAGTGTTCAAAAAGTTCACATGGTTCATACACTCGAAGCTTAACCCTATCGGGGACTGTCACATGCCGACTTTGACTTTCAGTTTCACAGACAAACTTCCTAAAATCTTTCCGGCTAGTTGACTTGGTGCAGAAGTAAGTTCATTGCCTCATAAAACAAAGGTCAATGACTTGCCTCCATGAATTCTGAGCATAAATTTTTACATTTTAAAAGGCTGTTTTTTAACACGTGGGTTTTTGGTGTTTTTTTTTTTCCTTTTGATTATTTAAACAAGCATCAAGGCTGAGAAGTGGCCAGCAATATGGAGCATTATTGCCTAACTAGAATGTTCCTTCCCTGATGTGGGAGCTGAGGGGCACTTGAAAGTGTGTTGTCTGTGTTGAACTTTTTACCATCTGTAGTCCAATGATAGAAAAAGTAATACATTTTTCATAAAGTTTACTGTGTTCGTTTTGTAGGATTTTCATGGCCCTGGGATCATTCTCCAGCACCCATAAACCAGTGCACACATGAATTCCAGTGCTGGGAAGGTAGAGGCCAGAGGACCATAAGTTTAAGGTCATCCTTGGCTACTTTTGAGGCTGCCCTGGGATACATGAGACCTTATCAAAGTAAAAGACTACCCCTTGCTAGAAGACTGTGGCTTTTCTAAAAAAAATTTGGTATAAACATGAAATTAAAATGTAAGGATTTAAAATTTTAAGCATTCCTATTTACCAAATATAAAGCTCTCCACCCAGTATTTATTTGGTTTTGTTTTGGTTTCTTGTTTGTTTGTGTGTTTGTTTGTGAGACAGTCATGTTTTCTAGTCTAGGCTAGACCAGAATTTATAATCCTCCTGCTCCAGTCTTAACTATTCTATATTATTATCATTAGCATAGTTATTTTCTTTTTAATTTATTAATTTATTAATTCACTTTACATCCCAATCGTAGCCTCCTTTCTCCTCTCCTTCCAGTCCCACCCTCCCTCTTCCCCCTATACTCTCTCCCCTACCCTTCAGAAAAGCGGATTTCCCACCCCCACTCCCCACCTACCCATCCCAGGACATCAAGTTTCATTAGGACTGAGCAATTCTTCTTCCCCTCTGGCCTGGTGAGGCAGCCTGCCAGGGGGAAGTGATTGAAAAGCAGGCAACAGATTCCATGTCAGAGACAGCCCCTGCTCCCCTTATTAGGAAATCCACATGAAGACCAAGATACCCATCATCTACCTATGTGTAAGGGGCCTAGGATGAGTCCATGCATGGTCTTTGCTTGTTGCTCCATAAGTCCCCCTGGGCCCAAGTTGGTTGGCTCTGTTGGTCTTCTTGTGATCTTCTTGTTGGTCTTCTTGTGGTCTTCTTCCCCTTTGTCTTTCTATTCTTTCCCCATTCTTCCACAAGACTCCCTGTGCTCCACCCAGCATTGTTATTTTTAAAAGTCCATTAAATCAAAAAGTTTCAGTGATATTGGTCTATTTCCTCTCCCAACCTTCACATTGTAATAATATCTCTAAACAGATAACTATCCATTTGGTTCCTAAAATATTTCAAAGAAAAAAAATCTATCCTAATGCATATTTTTATCAGATTAAAAGAAAACTGTAACATTATTTTCTTGCTTTAATGTTACCTTCATTGTATGAATTAAATGGGTAGTGAGAGGGCATGGAGGGTGATGGTTACCCAGGGTCTTAGAAGCTTCCAAGGACTGCCAACAAGTCTATAAAGAAACACAGTTTACCCTGTATCATAGAAAGAAACAAAAGAACCTTGTGTACAAATTGTTCCTCTCCCTCTCCAGAGCTGGAAGACACTAGCATCTGCTTCTGACCTCTTTCTATGCACTGGATATTAGGCTGAAGGCTCTAGACTTCAGCTCCCCTTGCTGATCCCTGAACGACTAGCAGGCATTCTGTCATTCCCGTCACTTGGAGAATGAAAACTTGCCCTTTCAAATTCAGACACGCTCCTGCTCCTACCACGTTCCTTAAACTGTCACTCTTTTCTCCTTGTACTCCATCACACCAAGTCCCTCCAGCCACCTCATCACCAACTCCCTCTGTAATCATAACCACGGACATGATATTTTCATGATTTTAGGAAATGAAAACGCTACCCTGCTTTTTTTTTTTATTAAAAAAAACTTCAAAACTACCTGCTTACACAACATTTTATTTCCTGACTTTAGAAGCTCTCTTACAATTTCTTTTTTTCTTTTCTTACAATTTCTGTACTGGAAAAAGAAAGTCACTTTGCTAATTTTATTGCTAACAAAGCAACAATTTAGCTGTGTCCAAGTAAAAAGTCCCAAGAAACGCGGCTCTCATTTCATTTATACCCTATTTTTAGAAGTATCATTTTTGAAGGCTATATCAATGAGTTGGTTTGAAGGTTGTATCAATGAGTTAAAGATAAGCCTTAAAAAATAATTTCCCAGCTGAGTTCAGTGGCACACACCTATAATCCCAGAACTCTGGGAGGCAGAGGCAGGCAGATCTCTGTGAGTTTGAGGCCAGCCTGGTCTACGAAGTGAGTCCAGGACAGCCAAGTCTGCACAGAGAAACCCTGTCTTGAAAAACAAAACAACAAAAACCTCAGAAAATCATATTTAAAATATTTTAAGCCAGAAATTTGCCACCATCCTAGGAATAGATGGTTCTGTTTTGTGTTTGTATTGGGAGAGGGTTGCCTGCAGGTGCTCTAATGACACAGTATGCATGTGTCAGTCAGAGGACAGAGGACAGCCTAGGTTGTCTTTGCCATGGCATAATCCAGACTCCCTGGCCCTGGAGCTCCTGGGGAATCCTCCTATCTCCACCTCTCATTTTCTAAAGGTGTGCTAGAATTAGACACTAAAGCTCCTCTGTCCAGCTTTTAGTCAAATTTTTACGCAAGCTTTTTATTCGAGAAAAGTTCTAATGGTGAGGCTGAGGAGACAGCTCAGCCAGTACAGTTCTAGCCACAGAAGCACGAGGGCTTTCAATCAATCCCCAATATCTCACATTAAATTAATAATAATGTTATTATTAACAGTATTATTGTTATTATTATTATTATTCATGCTGGCATAGGGCCAGGGAAATTGCACAGCACATGAAGGCACTTAATGCCAAAACTAACAGCCTAAGTTCAATCTGTGGGGCCCACATGCTGTAAGGAGAAAACCCACTCCTGCGAGCTGCCCTCTGACATCCATAGATATACCGTGGCACACGCAATTCCTACACAGACACAGAAAACAAAAACCTATATATTATTATTATTATTATTACTATTATTATTAGCATGCTGGCATGTACTTGTAACCCCAGCAAGGGGTAGTGGAGACAGTCAGGCTCCTGGGTCTCACTAGCCCATCCTCTTCCCTAGCCAAGTCAGGTGAACCCCATATTCTAGTGAGAAACCCTGTCTCAAAAACAATTGTGGACAGTTCTGAGAACAACACTTGAAGTTGGCCTCTGCCTCCACATGAATGTACAACTCCCCCACATCCACACATGTAAAATTATAATGATATAGAAAAAAATTATAATGATAAAGGTTTTGGCTGGTATTTGATATGATAGTGGAAAAGCTTTACAAAAAAAATGGGCTGATTCCAGACCATTGAGAAGCAAATCTGGGCTGGTGATGCAGGACTTTAGTCTCAGCACTCAGGAACCAGAGGCAGGTAGATCTGTGAGTTCAAGGCCAGCCTGTTCTACCAAGTGAGTTCCAGGACAAGCCAGGAGTACACAGAGAAGCCCTGTCTGGAAAACAAACAAACAAAAGAGGTCAGAAGTAAATCTGAAGAGCCTTTATCAAGTGTCATATGAAACCATGCTTAGCTTGGGAAGGTAAAATCCCAAATAAGGTCTTAAAAGGGAAGAAAGAAAATACTATACAAAAATATTTATTTCCCTCCCCCAAATATAATTTAGGGATATTTTAGGTATAATGATTATATTTTAGAAATTACTCCAGTATACCTGGTATTAGATAAATACATTTCGTGCTGAAATGTGACAAGAGCCTCAAACATAGAGGCTGGTGTGAAAAAAGGATGCTCTGCTCAGCCAAGCAGGTTCACTTCCATACATTGCTTTCCTAACCTTCTGAAAGAGGCATGGACTTTGGAAGATCCAGGCCCCAACTTTTACAAAAGGGCTGGTTCACTAAATAAGCGACATTCAGATTAAAGGAAATGTCCATATTTTCTAACATAATTGCTTCTATTTTTCTCGTGCCCTGGAAAATAGGCACCATCTGAAGGCGGGTCTGAGGCGTGCCAGGGACAGTCTCCTCCCTTTGCCTCTCTCCTTCCTCATTCCTCATGTCGAGGGCCTTTTCTCACAGACTGCAGCTGGATCCACACCCCGGCTGCTGGTTCTCTGCACCTTCATGCCCTCTGCATTCCTGGCTGCCTGCTCCAGCTCCTAAGAGATCTGCCACCTTCCACAACCTCCAGTGTCAGGAAGAGGAAAGAGGCCGCCAAGCTTCCAGAGCACTGCCTCTTGGTCCAGGTAAGACATGTCCCTCTTTTTTTGGACACGCTGGCATGAGAATTAGAGGTAAATAAGCTAAAATGCTACTGAGAGTACAAGTCTCCTCTATCACCAAGACAGGAAGTCAGTAATCGCAGAAGAAACAGAAGCAGAAGGAACAGAAGCACATCTTTAATAGACGTGGGAGAATGTCACTTCAGGGCAGAGATTCTCTTTTCTCCCTTGAAAATTATTAAGGACCTGGGGAGATTTTGTTTCTCTTGGCTGTTTACCATATTGCTGTAATACACTGTACTAGAAAGTAAAGCTGAGAATTTTTAAAGTTACCTAGTATTTTTTTTTGTAAAGTGTATCACGTGTACTGGGGGATCAGGGAGGGGGAGATTCAGACAGGGTTTCTCTGTGTAGCCTTGGCTGTCCTGGACTCGCTTTGTAGACCAGGTAGCCTCAAACTCACAGAGATCTGCCTAGGATTACATGCATCCGGCTTATCACATGAATTCTTAAATGATGTTTTTAGAGACAGCCATCTATCCTGAACAACCTTTCATATATTTACAAATCTCTTAAATGACTGGCCCAATGGAAGAAAGCAGGATTCTTCTTGCTTTGTCTTCAGACTGCTGCACTGATGCACAGAATTTGCCTCTAACACTCTCCTGTCCCCTTGTAAAAGTATGATATCTAAAGGGCAAATGACATCTAGGATTACTAGAAACAGCGTCAGCTACCCTGTGAACCCTAAGAACCTCTGCTTTGGAGCGTTGAAACAAGCTTTTCTTTCAAGGAAGTCTCAAATACAAACTGGTTCTGTCGAAGCAAACAAGACAATGTGCAAGGTTGATAATAAAATCTGCAGCAGAAAACTGGGTTGGTCTGTACTTGGATAGTATTGTGGCACTCTTTGGCAAGACTATTTCACAAGGGAAGGGCTGAATAAATAAATGATGTCTATTTTTGAAGTCATATAACAAAACCAATTAAGATGTCCTTAATCTCTTTACTTGCTGCCTCTTTTCAGCTGACCAAATTCTATGGCATGCTCCTTCAGAATACCTTACTTTTTTTTTTTTTTTACCTGCAGTGCCTTCCCACTGCTGTTAAGATCAGAGTCTGAGTCTCCCATGACACCTTCCATACCCTCCTGTTCACTTCACAATAAAACAGCTCCACCCGCCATCTCTCCCCGCCATACCTGTTCCCCTCTCATATACAGACTCTTCCTGGGTGCCCTTCTCCCTCCGTTCAGAGATGGAGCATTTCTCCTCTTACACACACTCATTCCAAGTATGTCAGTTATGTGTGACCTTTTTTTCAAGTCTATATTTAACAGTTGATTAAATATACCTGTCATCAATGACCTAATTTCCTGTTGGGTTCTGCCCCGTTGCTTCCACATCCCACGTACATACATTTGTAAGATGGCACAATTGTCAAGGGCTAAGTGACTTACTAAACTGAAGTATCACCTGGCCAGTGAGATAGCTCAGCAGGAAAAAGCACTGTGTCAAAGCCTGTTGACCACTGATCCATGAAACCCTTATAAAGATGGAAAGAGTCCCTGACCTCCACTCACGTGCCATCATAAACTACATACACACACTAAATACAGGTGTTTTGTTTCTGTTTGTCTAGTTTTGTTCGGTTTTGAGACAGGGCCTCACTCTGTATGCAGCTCTGGCTGTCTTGGAACTACATAAACCAGACTGGCCTTGAATTCACAGAGATCTGCCTGCCTCTGTCTCCCAAGTGCTGGGATTAAAGGCATGTGCTGCTACACTTGGCTACAATAAGGTGTTAGGTTTGTTTGTTTGTTTGTTTTGCTCTTGTTTTTAAATGTTGGGTGTTGATCTTGCTGAAGTCAGGATGACTTTCCATCTGATTGTAGAAATTTAATCATGTAACTGGCCCCATCTGTCCAACCCACATCTATTCCATAGAACTGGAGTTCCACAGACAGGAGAAAATGGGATCAGAGTTGCTTTTCAAGTTCAAGGCATTTTACTTTTAATACAATATTATGTTTAAAACTCCTAGCAATTTAGAAATGCTGGCTGCGCAATGTTCTGTAGCTGTGTACTGCTTTCCGGTGGTTCTCAGTCTTTCTAGTGCTGCAACTCTCACATTATGCTACAGTTCCTCACGTTGTGCTGACTCCCAACCATAAAATTATTATTGTTGTCACTTCATAACTGTAATTTTTCTACTGTTGTGAATCGTAATGTAAATATCTGTATTTGTGACCCCCTCTGAAAGGGTCGGAGGACTCTCAAGAACCTCAAGTTGAGAACCACAACAGGATGACATGGCTGCCATGACATTGGCCTCGTATAATTGGCTCTTTCCTGGCAGCTTCAACTATAACCTAGAATTGCAGGATGCTGGGGCTGTAGAAAAAACTCTGAAACTTCCTTGTTTTCCAAATGAGGAAACTGAGGACCCCCCACCACCACCAAGTCAAGTAACTTGCCCCAGGCAAAATTGAAACTCATGTGACCTAATTTTCATCATGAAGTTCTGCCATTCACTCTCTGTGGGCTAGTTTTCAAAGGCTTATACTACAGCTTTTTTTGTTTTGAAGACCCAAATCTTCTATGTACTCCTGGGAGGCTCTTTATGAGACAATTAGATGAAGCCTTGGAAAGTACAAAAGGACCTGAGTTCACTCTCCAGAATGCAAGTTTAAAAAACAAACAAGCTGCGTGGTGCAAGTGAATTCATAATCCCAGTGCTAGTCTAACAGAAACAGGGGGCTCCTTGGCTCTTTCTGACCATCCAGTCTAGCCAGCAGGCAAGTTCCAGGACACTGAGAGGTCCTGTATCAAAAATATGGGGTGTGGCAAGCAAGATGACTCAGGATAAGAGTGCCTGCTGGAAAGCCTGGCCCCAGCACTGACTTCTGCAAGTGGTCCTCTGACCATACACACACACACACACACACATACACACACACACACACACACACACACACACACACAGAGAGAGTAAGAACATACATGGACATTTACACATATATACATGTGCAAGAAACTATTAGTTAAAATGTTCAAGGCATTCTTATCCCCTGGGAACTGTATTTCATAGATTAGAATTGAGAAAGCAAAGAAACGTGAGTGAGAAGGAATTAGAGAAAAATGGGAAGAGGATTGGGAATAGGAAGGTCACACTTGCAACCATGCCGCACTGAGAGCTAACAGAAGAGGGGACAAATAAGTGAAAACCAAAGTAAATACATGAAACAAAATAAATCAGAAAACAAAGAGAGTGTTTGAGAAAGTATTACATTTTGATTAACCAGCTTTTAGGCTTCCAGGTCTTTTCTTTCTTTCACAGGATTTTAGAGGGAAATTTTAAGGTTTATCCCACAAATAGAATGTATTGGCAGCACTAAGACCCAGGTAAAAATTTTAAACTCAAATTTAACCTGTCTTTCTCCTACCCAAGGAGATCAGGCCTGCCTAAAAAAGACTTATTACCTGGCTTTCCTTCCTTGGTTTTTGTCAAAGAAACTACACTGCAAGTTCCTCTAAATTAAATTGGGCAAAATTCAAATAATGTGATAGGAAAATAATGGTTTTAACTTAATAAGTAAATGGAAATAATAAGAACATTTCCAAGCTAAACACTTGGTCTAGATTGGCATAATTTCAGAGCTGCTAGGCCAAGGAGACTGTAAACTGTTAGTGCTATGGCCAGATGGAAGACTGTGGAACTATCTGCCTCCATCACTATGGCATAAGTTAAGCCATTCTCCCACTGAGCCCTAGCTCCAACCACTCTGCTTTTTTTTTTTTTTTTTTACATTTTTCTAAAATTTGGGGACAGAAACTAAGCAACCTAAGCTGACCTTAGAACTCACTCTGAATTACCCAAGCAGGTATCCTGTCTCATCCGCCCTTGTAACTGGAATTACAAGTCTGCGCCATCAGACTGGATTATAATGGTATTATTAAAGTATTATTTTATTACAATGTGTGCATGTGCATGAAACAGGGGCGAGGGGGCCAGAGGACAACTCCTGCTGAGTCAGTTCTCTCCACCGTTATATAGTTCTGGGACTTGAACCCAGGTCTTCCGATATGGGTGGCCAATGCCCAGAACCACCTCACCAGCCATGTAATATTATTTTCCATCATAACTACTTTCTTTTTGCCTTTTTTGAGACATGATCTCACAAAACACATACTGGACTCTAATTCTCTGCATAGCTGAGGATAACTTTGAACCTCCTGCCTGTACCTTTAACCCCTATCTGGCCTTTACCTACCAAATGTGATTACTGGTGTACACCAACACGCCCAGGCTTAAATATTTTCAGATCTGATTACAATGTTATCAATGTATTAAGGGGAATTGTTACCATTTGTGACATGAACAATCTCTAGCAAGATGCAAGTGTACAGTAGTAAGAGGGCCAAAGTGCCACCATGATAAGGTGCGAGGAGAACACACCCTACAAAGCATTGTTAATAATGCTGAGAAGTGGGTGGGGAAAAGGCATGTGCCCACATTGGTGGCCATCCATGTGTGCACCCCAAGAATGGTGCCCCAGTGCTCTTCCATTTATTACCAAGAAACAAAATAATCCTGGAAGTATGTGGGCTCTTCAGAAACACATCCTTTCTGAAAGCAGTGACTGCATTTACAGTTTGTATGGCAAAATGATGAAACCTCGAGAAAGCCTTGGTCTCTCAGCTTTCCAGCTCCCTGGCCCTCCTTCATAGGAAGCCTCCCCTGCTCTTGACAAGGCTGCTCCTCTGTCCATGCTGCACGGACATCACTGTGAAACCTTCGCCGCCACAGAGCAGCTCCTCCTGCATCTGGCACCTTGTCTCACCCACAGATGTCTGAGTCACTAGAAGATGGGCGCAAGTTTCGACCAGCTTTTAGCCCCGCGGTTGCCTAATATCCGATAGTTCGTGTCTGGATGATAAATAAGTGCGAGAATTGTGGGAAAGGGTGTTTTGTTTCACTGTTGCTATTCTAATTTTTGGAACGGCTAGGCAGAGCCTTGTGCATGCCAGGCAAGCTCTCAAACACTGAGCTACATCCCTGACTTTATTTTTTGAGGCAGGGTCCCACTGTGTAGCCCAGGGAGGCTGCTCTCTAATTCATAATCCTATAGCTTTGACTTCTCAATATTGGGATTACAGGCATGGACCACCAGCCCCATCTAGGAGTGGTTAATTAATAATTAATTTATTTTATGTGTTATGGATGCTTTGCCTGCATGTATGCCTGATGCCTGTGGAGTCCAGAAAAGGGCATTGGATCTCCTGGAACTGGAATTGTAGATGGATGTGGGTGCTGAGAATGGATCTGGGTCCTCTTGAAGAGCAGCCAGTGCTCTTCACCACTGAGCCATCTCTCCACCCATAAGAGTGGTGTTTTAGGGTAACTGAATCCTTCTCTAAGGTCATTTACCTAATGACTAAATAAATACTCACTATAGTAAATACTAGTAATTTTTAAATCCCATTTTTTGTCCATTGTATCTGCTGTATTCCAGGCAAGTCCCTTTGAAAAATATGTATACTATATAATATTAGAGAAGACAACACAATCCATTATTTCACTAACAATGAATCAAAATAGAGTTCTACCATTTCACTGCTCTAGTCCCCTTCCTCCTTCCAAATAGTCTCCTTTCTACTTTTCTTTTTCTTTTTTTTTCTTTTTTCTTAGTTTTTAAAGACAGGGTTTCTCAAACTCAGAGATCCACCTGCCTCTGCCTCCCCAGTGTTGGGATTAAAGGCATGAGCCACCACTGCCTAGATACTTTCATATTTTTTAAGTCTAGATTCTGTATTTGAGAAAAAATATGTCATCATTCTGAGTCTGTTTTATTTCAGTTAAGATAGTAACTTCCAGTTCCAACCATGTTTCCCTCCAGTAATGCTATCCATTCTTCTTTATGGCTGAATAATATTCCATTGTGTAAATATACATCTTTTTTCATTCATCTGCTGATGGCACCCAGGCTGATTCTATAACTTTTCCCTTGTGAAGAGCAGCGCAAGTAACACAAATATACAGGTATCCCTAATGTGCATGGCTTTGCTTTATTTAGGCATATACCCAGGAATCATATACCAGGTTAATATGATAACTCTATGTTTTGTTTTTTGAGAGACCTCCATCTTTATTTCCATAGAGGTTAAAGTAAGTTATATTTCTACCAGGAATGTAGAAGGGATCCTTTTTTTCTACATCCTCACTAGCATTTGTTAGGAGTTTTTCTTTTGTTTTGTTTTAGTTCTGGGTTGTTGTTTGTTTGTTTTTTCATGAACTTATTTAACCACTTTACAGCCTGATCACAGCCCCCTTGCTCCTCTCCTTCCAGTCCTACCATCATAACCCCCCTCCTGACTCCCTCAGAGAAGGGGAGCCCCCCTCCAATGAATACCAACTCACCCTGGCACATCAAGTCTCAGCAGGCCTAAGCGAATCCTCTCCCAGACCAGAAGAAGGGGATCCAAAGGCAGGCAACAGAGTCAGAGACAGCCCCTACTCCAATTGGTAGGGAACCCACATGATGGCCAAGCTGCATATCTGCCACATATGTATAGTGGGCCTCTGTCCAGCCCATGTATGTGCTTTGGTTGGTTTTTCAGTCTCTGTGAGTCCCCAACGGGCCCAGCTTAATTTACTCTATAGGTCTTCTTGTGGTGTCCTTGACCCCTCCAGCTCCCTCTATTCTTCCTCCCACTCTTCTACAAGACTCCCTGGGTTCTGCCTTTGTTTGGCTGTGGGTCTCTGCATCTGTTTCCATCAGGTGCTGGATGAAGCCTATCAGAAGACATTTATGCTGGGCGCCTATCTGCAAGCATAACAGAGTATCATTAATAGTGATAGGGGTTGGCTCTCTCCCATAAGCTGGGTCTCAAGTTGGACCAGTCATTGGTTGGCCATTTCCTCAATCTCTGCTCCATCTTTATCCCTACACTTCTTGTAGGCAGGACAAATTTTGGGTTGAAGGTTTTATGGGTGGGTTGATGTCCCCTTCCATTCACTGGAAGTCCCCCCTGGCTACAGGAGGTGGCCACTTAAGGCTCTATATTCCCCTGCTGCTAGGAGTCTCAGCTAGGGTCACCTCATAGACCCCTGAGAGCTTGCCCCAACTCGGAGATTTCCTTTCTTCCTCCCAGTCCTCCCTCCCCACACCTGATCTCCACTCCCACCCCTCTCCCCTGCCCAGTTCCCTCTGTCCATCTACTTCAGATATCTATTTCATTTTTCCTTCTGAGTGAGATTTGAGCAATCTGAGTGAGATTATTTTTGTTTTGGAGACAGGGTCTCTCTGTGTAGCCTTGTCTGTCCTGGACTTGCTTTGTAGACCAGGCTGTCCTTGAACTCACAGAGATCCACCTGCCTCCAGAATGCTGGGATGATAGGCATGTGCCACCACACCCAACCAACTTCTTTTTAATTTTTTTTAAATGAGCTTTATTTGTGTCTTAGAATTCAAGAGCTGGAAAGTCTAAGTGAGGGCCTGTGCAGCTTCAACTCCTGATTGAAAGGAGAAAACAACCAGGCACCTAGAAAAGAAACACAATCAAAGGGCTTGTTTGTCAAACAGCAGTTCCCAGCACCCAGGTGTGTAACTAGAGCTCTAGGGGATACACACACACACACACACACACGCGCGCGCGCGCGCGCGCGCGCACACACACGCAAAGAGAGAAAGAGACTTAAAAGTAGTAAATTTTTAAGTGCCCTTTAATGTGGGCTCTACTTTAATTATCCAAACTTCTACACAAGGCCCCACCTCCAGCACTGATGCATAGAGACCAAGTCTCAACAGGAGTCTTGGTGGCTACACATAATAAACAACCAGGAGTTGTGACTCAGTCACCATCCTGGAATCTCCACCCATTAGAAAGAGCAGCTATCCTCTGGAACACACTTGTGGCGTAGGAGAGGTCAGGAGTTTTCCCCTGAAGAGGCTGTGTTTGAGTCTGCTGAAATAAGACTACAATGAACAGATTAACAGGAGCAAAGGCTACTCGAGATTATTTACACCCACAGGCACCTGGGCTACAGAAGGCAGAGAGGAGAAGTTTGAATGCATTCCTCAGAGGGGAAGTAGAAGTAAGGCTTTGGGGGCATTGAAGGGCAGTGAATTACTTGAGGGGAAAGAGTGGACCCAAAGTCAGACGTGGATGTGGTGGTACACAGTAGATGTGATGGTATACACTTATAATCCCAACATTCAAGTGGCTGAGGCAGGAGGATTATGCTGCCCAGGCCACCAGAGGGTATATAACAGAACTCTGACCCAAAAGAGTAAAAACAGAAAACAAACAAACAAAAACATGTTGAAGGTAATTTCGTCCCTCTTCAGTGGACCCCAAAATCAGGAGACAGGAAATGGCACATGAGGTTCTTTCCTACTTTAGGAGAGAAAGGGATCAAGAGAAGCTGCCCTTGACAGTGGGGAGTGACTAGAGAGACCTGAGGCTGCTGCTTCCATCTAGCCCATCAATGTCATTAAATTAAATGCAGAAAACTCATTAAATTAGAATAGTTATTAAAAGCTGAGGAGCTGGACATTAGGACAGGGACTTATGTAGCAAAGTTATCGTATAGCCTTGAACTCCTGATCCTTCTCTCTCACCCTCACAAGTGCTGTCAAAAACAACTTTTAAATTTTTCTATAGTGTTTTTGTGCTCCTTATTAAGACACGAAGCAACAAGGATCTGTCAGGGTAATTTCAAAGTGATAAGGAACTTAAGCCATATTCCAAGACTCCTGTAGCAACTGTGGCATAACACGTGAGTTTCTCTATTAATAGCTGGGTCATGGGTACCAATGCAAGCACTGTGATTTGTCTCTTATGTGACACTAGGAAGCCATGCTACATTTCAGCTTAGAAATAGATGAGAATAAATATGCATTTTTCTACCCCCAAATCACAGATTTCTCATGCATAGAACTTCAAGACAAACCCTTATGCTATGACAAAACTCTGAAAGGGTACACACGTGTAAGTGGACAATAGGATGAGGAAAGGGGGGAAAGCAAATACAATAATTTGGATTTTTTTCCTTTGACATCCTATATTTTTGAACTTTTGGAGAAACACCGTATTTGTGTATTACTCATTCACAGATATGGACAACCCAGATTTCAGCTCCATAGGTGCCACCGTCCAAAGCCAGAGCCTTTCCGCGCTCTCCCACCCTGCCCCAAACGCCAAGTGGAAATACCACTTCTTATCACCTCCTCTCCTTTACCTCTGTGACAGTGAAGTTACGCTCAGCATCTGGCCACTGGCTTTCAAGTTCAGACAGAACTGGTTCCCAGTTAAGGGTACATTTCTAGCATCCTCAATGAACAAAAAACAAACAAACAAACAAACAAAAAACCTACTAACTCAATAAATAGTGAGCCATACAGTTGCCCTTTAAAGTGTTTTTTAAAATGAAACAGCACTCTCCCGATTCCAAATAGGTAATGATTTGTAAAAGAACATCTATTAAGCATCTGCAGTATTCATCAGCATACTGGATGATAACTGACTTTCAGATTTGGTGGTTTAGAAGACTGCATTAAGGAGCTGGAGAGATGGCTCAGCAGCTAGGAGCTCCGCCCTCTTCCAGAGGTCTGAGATTCCGCTCCCAGCACCCACACGGTAGCTTACAACCACCTGTAACTCCAGTTCAAGGGAATCCAACACCCTCTTCCGGCCTCTATAAGAACTGCATCTGGTACACAGACATAAACAAAAGCAAAATACCAAATATTATATAAAAAAATAAATTTTAAAAAGGTAAACGGTTCGTTCATTTCATGTGCAGAAATTGCAGTCTTTGCCTCTTCATTGCTGACTCTTTGATTTCATTAGGAATAATGATAGCTGCCACACCAGAAGAAGGCTCTTGCATCAACTTCAAGGAAATAATGTTTATTGACAACACACTTTATTTTATACGTAAGTCTAAACCAGTAAAAAATATATATATACAGGGCTCAGATATGCATATTCAACTAGAAATCATGAAGTGAGCTTAGTTTCCTGTTTGTCATCAAATTCTACTATAATGTTAATGACCCCCCTTTCTAAAAATAACTGTAAGATCCCCAAGGTCCCAGTGCCTCAGGGAGTGGCACTCTGGCAGTAGCTCATCAAGATGCTACCTGGTACCCATCATGAAAGTCCCATGAAAATGTGCCATTGAGAAAACACTGCTTCCCAAAAGAAATGCAAGTCATGATATTCTAGGCCTAGAGTTCTGTGAATAGTCACACCATTCAGGTGAATATACTTGATGAGAGAGAAAGAAAGAGAAAGAAAGAGAGCGAGATATTCTTCTCATTAAGTTTCCATGGGCCATTTGACTTCACGGAAAGTTCAGCTTTCTTTGGAGGCTTCTTGAAAAGTCCTTAGATGTTTTCACATTTACACAATAAATTTAAAGAAAAATGTTTGCCAGTTTATTAAAAAATATTTTAGCTATGTACTGAAATTTACAAATCCTGGATTTAACTCTTTTAAATTATTATTAGTTTATATATGTGGGTGTTTCTCCTGCATGTGTGTCTGTGAACCATGAGCATGCACTGCCTACGGAGGCCAGAGGGGGACATTAGATCCCCTAGACCTGAAGTTACAGATGATGTGAGCCACCATGTGCATGCTGGGAATCTAACATGGGTCCTCTGTAACAGCAGACAGTGCCCTTAACCACTGAGCCATCTCTTCAGCTCTGGGTTCCTGAATGCTTGTCATCTGATATTCCTAATGGAGGTCCACAGATCCCATCACCATTACACAGAGGTTACGGAGTGAGGTGTGAGGCCAGGCATGGTGGCACACGCCTTCAATCCCAGCACTTTAGGAGGCAGAGACAGGTGAATCTTCGTGAGTTTGAGGCCAGTCTAGTGTATAAAGTGAGTTTTAGGACAGCCAGAGCTATATAGTAAGACTCCGTCTCAAGAGAGTTGGGGGAAGGGAGTAGAAGGAAGAACAGAGTTGCAAAAGGGTGGGGGGGGCATGTTGAGCTGAACTATATAATCTAACATGTTGTGTTTCCCTTTTCCTCCCTTTAGCTGAAGATAATGGTAAAGTATAAATTTATCTTTTATTTTTCTTCAAATTAGATGGTACTTGAGATACATCATTGTCATCTGGTAGATTTTGACCATAGGGCTGTTTCCCTGGTAATTAATAATTACAGTTAGATTAAATTCATTTGGTGAGAGCATAATAAAGCTTAATTCCTCGGCTGATGGACTTAGTTGTTTCTATCTTACTACTCTTGTTTACAGCCCCTTGCAGGATTCTTGGAGATCTCTGTCGTTGTTTGTCTGGTTTGACACTGGTTCTTACTATACAGCCTAGACTGACCCAGAACTCACAATATAACCTGGACTGGCCTCAAACTTGTGATCCTCCTGCCTTAGCATCCCGAGTGCTAGGATCTCAAGTGTGCGGCAGCATGCCCAGTAGCATTCTTGTACAATAGTGTTAGCCCAATGTGTTAGAGTATAAGGGATAAAATCTAGGAAGTAGAAATGACAGAAGAAAAGGAACAGTTGGCAAATCAAAGCTTCAATCCATTACACACAGAGCACAGTTTGGCTCTGCCTTAGACACTGGGACAATTTTTCTGTATTTTTTTTTGGTAGAGAAAAATAACTGGACCCACTATCAAGTTTATAGGTGTATTTATAGGTGTAGCAAGAGATCATTCCCTAGCCAAGCATAGGAGGCAGAGGCAGGCAGATCTCTTAAGTTTGAGGGCCAGCTTGGTCTAAATCTCAAGTTCCAGGACAGCCAAGACTAGGAAGAGAAACCTGTCTCAATAAAAGGGGGGATGGGGAGGAGGAGAGGAGAGGAAAGGAAAACAGACAGACAGAGAGAGAGAATACCCTAAGAGGGAAGGTAGATATGAGATGATGGGGTAAAGATCCTGAGAGCAACAAGACTTGAAACTACAGCTGTGGCTTATGAGAAACACAGCCCAACTGGAAAGCAAAACACTGACCACCACTGAGCCTGTGGTGCAGAGTTCTCACATCTGCATAAACGGGTTAAGAATCTAAGTACTAACAAGACGCTATAATGAAGCACGAGGTGCAGCTATGAAGGGAAGGGCAGGAAGGAGATCAGCTAGGGAAGAGTTTCCAGAGGCAGGACATGGGAGGGCATCGTAAGGTCTCAGAACATACAGAGTATGAACAACAATGTAAGAAAACAAAAAGGGCAGGACACTGATCAGAATGTAAACTATCCGAACCGTTGGAGGAAGAGAAGCCCCAAGCACAAACAGGAAACTTGGTGTACTCTTAGAAGCAGGTGAAATACACTCAGCTCACTGCTCATTGCTGCTTCCAGAACCGGAGGGTTGGACTGACTCATTTATTGATCTGAAAAAAAAAAAAAACTTAACCGCTGATGATTCAATGTGTGTTATAGGAGACCTGGAATCAGACAGCTTTGGCAGGCTTGGCTCTACAGCCACGGTGATACGAAACACAAATGAGCAAGTTCTCTTCGTTGACAGAGAGAAACAGCCAGTGTTTGAGGACATGACTGACGCTGATGAAAGGGGTACATTCTTCCTACTTCTTTTACAAACAGGGAGATGGCCACCCACGTCTTCCCTCTCCATTTTCCTGCCTACATTTTCAAACATCAGACCCTTTCCTTAGATGGGAAGTCACGGCAGCAAATAGAATTTCCCCCCTAGAGAGCACCTTAGAGAACATGTTTTTAGCTGGAGGGAGGAGTTGGATCCAATAGAAGACACTGATAGAGGCCATGGCACTCCGAGCCTGCCTGTGTACCATCAGCTTCCTTATTTCAGTCATACCCTCTGTAGAAGAGCCACGTCATGCTGGGTCCTTCTTCCCCACTGTTAGAGCTCAACATACTGCTGACACCATCAACACTCAAAATGAAAAGTAAAACAGAAGCATTTCAAATGAGCCCGTCTTCCACCAGAACATGAGAGCACCTCTGATGAGCAAGCTCACTGTGCCTCTCGAGATTAAAGTTCCAAATAGTCTGGCTGGGGTCTGGCTGAATGCATATTCTTGAAAAAAAACAAATCCTATCCTAAGGTTTTTACCTCAACAAATATGTTTTTAATATTCTGTTGAACATTCAACGGTTAAACATAGTCTCTAGATTCAGAATAATGTTGTTTGGGGTTGGTTTTATTTTTGTTTTGAGACAGGTTCCCACTATGCAGCTCTCAAAGGCTTGGAATTCACTCTGTAGACCAGACTGGCCCAAAACCACCTGCCTCTACCTCCCTAGGTGTGCACATCCACACCCGGAGAGGTTTGTGATATTTTTAACATGCTCATATATATATATATATATATATATATATATATATGTGTGTGTGTGTGTGTGTGTGTGTGTGTGTGTGTATGTATATATATGTATGTATATATATACATATATATATAAGAATATCTTTAACACACTCAGAATATTTTTTAATGTACATTGGTGTTTTGCCTGCATGCATGCTTGTGTGAGGCGGTTATATCTTGGAGTCATAGATGCTTATGAACCCCCATGTGGGTACCCATGTGGGTACTGAGAATTGGACTCAGGTCTTCTGGAAGAGCAGTCAGTAACCACTGAGCCATCTCCTCAGCCCTACTCAGAATATTTTTTTAACACATTCATGTTGCCTACCCGTGTTTTATAACACCCCTTAAGTGTATTTTAAGGGGTGTCTGACTAGGTGGGCATCATGTCTGTCGACTGTCTGGCCAACCTGAGAGCAGGGTAGTAACTAATATACTAAAGAGGATCTGATTTGGGGAAAAATACTCTAACTAATGATCTCATTATTAATATTAATTTCAGCTAATAGATCCCAGACCAGACTGATAATATATATGTATAAGGATAGTGAAGCAAGGGGGCTGGCTGTGACCCTCTCTGTGAAGGATACAACAATGGCTACCCTCTCCTGTAAGAACAAAATCATTTCCTTTGAGGTAAGATTCAGCTTCATTTTGGTTTTAGTCATATTAATGGACAAGTTTACAAAAGCCAGATATCCTCAGACCAACCTTTAATCTGGAGCCCAGAGAGCGGAGACAAGCACTGAAATGGATGGTTTGTGGGGATTGTCAAGCCCTTTGGCCTAGTGTGATGATACTTATTTGTCTAATTTTGTCTCTGAGCCTGTCAGAGAGGAAGGGGCAGTTGGATGACTGTTTTCAGACAGGGTTTCCTCTATCCTAGACTGACCTCAAACTCAGTGTATAGTTGAGGGTGACCTTGAACTTTAAACCCTTCTACCTCTACTCCCAGGTGATAGGATTTTAGGTATCTGTCACTGTGCCCGGTCTGGGTCTCCCACTAATACAGAGCTTAGCCACTATGGCCAGAGACTGGGTTTGGATAAGACCCAACTTCAACTCCCTGCCATATCATGAGGGCTTTGTAGCTAAGAACTACCTCTCAGTTAGACTTTCAACTTCAGCTTGATCCTAGATCATCGCCTTAAAGTCTCTCCCTAAGTTGTGTTTACCAGGCACAGCTTCGGGAGCAGATGCTAATTCACACCACTGTCAGCTCATGGCTATACTTGTGGCTGAAGGACAGTGGCCAAGAACTACGGCTGTCAGCTCTGTAACTAGTTCAGTGGAAAGCCCCTGAGTCTTTTGTGCATCTTAGGAGGGTAGAATGCTTTTTTCATTTTTAATTTTAATGAGGCCCTTTCCTACCCCGGGGTCAAAACTAATGCCAAAATATCAGCTCTCTGATGAGCTTGGAAGAACCTTAGGCAGTGCCCATATTTCCTCACCCACCCTCAAAGGTAGACAGAATTGGAGAATAAGAAAAGCCAGGTACGACTAGCAGATCCATGCCCAGTGGGAGGAATTGCAGCTTCCAGACACCTAATCCTGACAGCCCCGTGGCATCTGAACAAGATACAGGAATGAGCACTTGGCCTTTCTGGGCAGGACCCAGCCAAAGGGAATAAACTCAGGACAGAAAGGCGAGACTACTGTGCAGTGTCGTGCTTGGCAGGAAGGCCAAGCATTCAGCATTCAGAGGCCACAGACTGAGTCAGTACAGCCGAACTGGCTGTCAGGAAACACACGTCTCAGCAGAGAACTGTTGGTTCTAATCACACTACAGCTTAGTTTCAGGATCCACAGAAAGAGGAAACTGAGATTCTCGACACCTCCTGCATCTCACATAGCTGATTCAGAAACTAGGGCTACTGAGCGAAAGGGAGGAGTTCATCAATGTGTTTAGCTATGGACGACTGATGAAGACGAGAACTGAAACTAGTCCAGAGAGGTGGCTGGGTTTGCTAGAACTTTACTTCATCATTAGTAAAATACAGACTCCACGTGGTGGAAGAGAACAGAGGGAAGCTCTCGGGGCATAAGGGAACCAGGAGGGCTCCATATTGATGAGCTTCTCATGGTGGAAAATGTCCGAATGGATGGGAAAAATAGGAAGTCAGGAATTAAAGGGAGGCAGTCAGTCCTACAATCAAAGCATTGTTGTTGTTGTTTTTTTCCTTAACTTTTGAAAAAAGTAAAACTACCTTAGGTCTGTTTAGTAATACACTTCTAAATAAACTGCACATATTCGAATTGGTAATATCATTTTTTTAAAAAATACGTTTCATTTTCTGTGTATGGGTCCGTGCATATGTGTGTTTCTTTGGAGGCCAGAAGCGGGAGTCGGATCCCCTGGTGCTGGAGTTGAGGCATTGTGAGCTGCCACTAGGAGCTCAGTTCTAGATCTCTGAGAGAGCCGAGCAGCTAGCATGCTAACCACTGAGCCAGGTTCCCACCCCAATTGTTTATATCCCTAAAAATTGTGTATTGTGTGTTTTCTCCACAGAAAATGAATCCACCTGAATATATTGATGATACAGAAAGTGATCTCATATTCTTTCAAAAACGTGTTCCAGGACACAATAAGATGCAATTCGAATCGTCACTATACAAAGGGCACTTTCTAGCTTGCCAAAAGGAGAAAGATGCTTTCAAACTCATTTTGAAAAAAAAGGATGAAAATGGGGATAAATCTGTAATGTTCACTGTTACACCCTTACCTCAAAGTTAGGCATTAAGGTTTTTGTGTTCCAGAAAGATGATTAGAAGGCATGAGCCTTATGATAATGTATGCCCGAGGGTGCATAATTTATAAAGCCAAGAAGTTTATTTGATTCATGTGTTTAGCCCAATTTTTTACTCCCTGGAGAATGGCCCTGAATGTATCACAACATAGAAGACAAAAGAAAGAAACTGGCCACATGTGAATTTTACGTGGATGAGCCTCACCCTGTAGCAGCTCATTCTTGAGAGAGCCATTAGACCTTTTCAGTGCTGGGGCCCTCGTGGCCTAATCCTCTCCCATCTCTTAAACATATCACCACCTCAACACAGTTATCCTGTGGACCAAGTTTTCAGCACATGGACCGAAACAAATCTACATTTGTGGCATTGAAATAAATAGCAATAATAGCCTCAACATGTCATTAAAGTCTGATAATAATTACATTATAATTTTTTTAAGATAGCGCTCGAGGGATGGAGAGATGGCTCAGTGATGAAGAGCACCTGCTATCCTCCCAGAGGACTGGAGTTAAGAATTATTCCTATCGTGTATATGAGATGGCAGGCACACATCACAGTGGGTGTGTGGAGACTGGTCTACCCTTCCATCTTTGTGTGGGTTCTGGGTTCCAGGTTCCAGGGATCAAATTCTGATTATCAGACTTGCATGGCAAGCTCCCTTACCCGTTGAATGTGGCTGGCTCTTTGGTCACATTACGCCATTTTGGCCATTTTAATTTTGTTTCACTGTGAAGAACAGAAGCATATCTACATTATTAGGCAGTTCACAGTGCCCAGCATCCCCACTCCAGCAATTCTCTTTCTCTCTCTCTCTCACACACACACACACACAATACCATAATCAAAAATAAAATAAATCAGGGGCTGGAGAGATGGTTCAGTGATTAAGAGCACTCTCCACTGTCTGCTTTTCCAGAGGCCCTGAGTTCAAGTCCCAGCAACCGCATGGTGGCTCACAACCATCTATAATGTGATCTGGTGCCCTCTTTTGGCATGCAGGTGTACATGCATATAAATCACCCATATATAAAGTAAATGAATTAATTTAACTAAATAAAAATAAATAAAATAAATCTTTTTTTAAAAAGTAAAACTGAAAGCAAACACGGAAGCTGGGGCTAAGCTGTAACCCCATTGGTGGAGAGCTTGAAATGTTGAACGTCCAGCACTGCAGAAAAGGAACCGTTACAGTATACTCCTGTAATCCCAGGAGTGAAAGCAAGAGGATTGGAAATTTAATGTCATCCTTGACCATTATAGCAAGTTTGAGGCAAGTTTGCCTAAAAAAAATAATAATAAATTAAAAGTTAAAAAATATTCTCTGTGCGTTCAAGGCCAGCCTGGTCTATACAGAGAGAGTTCCAGGACAGCCAGGGCTACAAAATTTAATTAAATTTAATTTACATTTAAAATATGTAAAAAAAAATCTTAGGTCTTCTCAAAATTCACACAATAAAAACAAAGTACAGGCCAGGTGTGGTGGCAAACGCCTGTGATCCCAGCACTCTGGGAGGCAGGGCGGGCAGATCTCTGTGAGTTCGAGGCCAGCCTGGTCTACAGAGCGAGTTCAGGACAGCCATGGCTGTGTCTCAAAAAACCAAAACTAAAAATAAAAAAGTTTAAAAAGGGCAGGAGAGAAGGCCTACTGCTGGGTGACTTTTCACTGCAAAAATGTCACGTAAGTCTTGAAAACAAAGATTTTAAGAGACGCGTGTGGAGGGCCTCTTTCTTCATAGCTTGTGAATACGGGACTCTTTGGAAGGTGTTCTGTGTAGGACACCGCAGATTAGTCTAGTAACTCATAGACTCGGCCCTCTGTTGAGTGGTCTACAACTCTCTTTTGGTCTCTGGCTGGTTACTGAAGAGACTCACTGCCGTCCCTACAGTCCTTTCAGTTCGGCTGCCCCCACCTGCACGGCTGACGCTCTTGATCACTGCTCCAGGATCCATTTTGCCTCCCTCCTTATTCGTGCAGGTTGCTGAGGCCATTGGCGTTGATTGATAGAGGCACCCCGGTCCCTCCCAGCTTCGCTGAGTTCCATTCTCTCATGCCTAGAACTCAACAGGGAAGCTCTCATTGGATCTTTTCCCACCTCTGCCGCAGACTTGCTTTATCAGAAGGTGGCCGAGCATGTGAAACCTGTAATTCCACATCACTGGTTGCAAATTGCATGCCATTTGGGTCCCTTAATGTTCTATGGCTGGACTGTTGATACAGTACGAAGTGAAACGGGACATGGGAGGTGAGGGATGATCAGAGGTTCACATTCATCCTTCACTACTTAACAAATACAGATCTAACCTGGTTAGATGAGACCTCTTTTGAAGAAAAAATAAGAAACAGGGAGCTGGCAACATGGCAGTTTGCTATAGGACCTGGTGACCTGAGCTGAATCCCCAGAGCCCAGATGTGGGAGGTGAAGAACCAACTCCTGTAGGCATCTTTTTTTTATTCCAAGACAGGGTTTCTCTGTATAGCCTTGGCTGTCCTGGACTTGCTTTGTAGGCCATCCTGGCCTCGAACTCACAGAAGTATGCCTGCCTCTGTTTCCCCGAGTGCTGGGATTACAGGTGTGTGCCACTGTGCTCTGCTTAGGCATCTTTATTTTAACCATTTTAATAGGGTTCTTATACCTCTGCCTCCCTTCCAACCCTTATCCACACTAATACCTTCCAACCCCCTCAACACTAGGTAGGAGAAAAAGGTTAGTGGGGTAAAGAAATGTAGGTCTCTTAGTTACTTCCTGCTAGTTAGGGGCGTCAGGTTCCTTGGGGCAAGTCCAATCTTCGTTTCAGGGTATCTCCAACTTCTCATTAAACTGTAACAACAGCAACCAGGAGCAGCAGGGAGGAAGCAGCAGCCACCTTCTTCTTTCTCAAAGCAGCCCACACCCCCTTCCTCTCCTGGTTTTGGCATTTATTTCCTCTCAGAGTCCTCAGAATTAGACTCTCTGTAGTTAGCAAAGACCATGCCCCTCTCCCAGGCAAATAGTCTGTTGCCATGGACAGTGTAAAGCAGTCCTATATCCCACACCTAGGATTAAAACAAAAAAATGTGTGTACATAACATAACTGAGTTTTTAAAGAGTCCAAAACCTCCTCTACGAACTCCTGCAAGTTGTGCTCTGACCTCCACTTACTTGTTATGCCTTGTAAATGAGCATGTGTGCAAACACACACATAGACACACACAATCAATCAATCAATCAATTAATCAATCAATATAACGTAAAAGTCTGCAACCCTGCAAAGTCTTGAGGACCCCAGTCAATAGCCTAGACTGTCTGTGCTGAGGGGCAGAAGGTGTTATCTGTCACTTAGGCTTTGCTTGTCATTTATCAGTGGCTGGTAGCCTCAGAATCTTGGGTGGTTAAAGATTTACTACGGAAAACAGACTATGGATACCTTCTGACCCAAGAGTGGCGAGGTCACCGGGGCAAGCTGAATGTGATGTGCAGAGCCGACATGCTGGCCCTGCCTGGTCGGCATGCCTCTTCCACCTTGATAACACTACACACCCCAAGACTTCCAGTAAGTAACTGCAAAGGCGCCACCCTTTTCTCCTGGCACCTTGACACAGAGTTGAACCTAGGCAAAGGATCAAGCGTGCCCATATTAAATGCCTTGTTATATGCCAGGCAACGTGTCATTTACTGCACAGATGGCCACAAACCAAGTCCCTAACTCAGTCTCCAAGGGCGGTCTAATCTCAGGGAGGCGTGCACAAGTTGCTTAACCTTCAGTTAAGTATAAGACACAGTAGAGTTTCCTCACTCTTCTAAGTAGTCATTAAGCTTTTTGTTATTAGTAGTAGTATGTTTGTGTATGTGTGCATGCACATTCGATTATGATTTCAGGCTCCCCATGATTCATATATGTGGAGATCAGAGGACAGCTTTTTTTTTTTTACTGTTTTTTTTTTAATTTTTTTTTTTATTTTTATCTCAATCACAGGTTAGGTACTTTGAATCCCAGGCGTAGCCCCCTCCCTCAGTCCCTCCTACCCTCCCACTCCCTCCCTCATCTCCCTCTTCCCCGCCCCCTCCAAGTCCACC